>CM022944.1:46994721-47361486 GCA_012931725.1 Litsea cubeba | reverse complement strand
TTTTATCAATACCATCCTCAAATATACCTCCAAAACCATCCTTAAATACATGTAATGCCCAAAACTATCTTATACAACATACTCTAATTCATTCAAGGACTAAATGCTCATCCAACCCCTTTCTCACCACATCGAGCCTTGATTTGGCAGGGTACATTGAAGTATTTTGAGGCTAGTTCGATCCATTTCTCGCAACATCAAGACTTAATTTGGCGCAATGAAGTATTTTTAGGTGTTTTTATTTTGTTCAATACTCAAACTCACTAGTTAATTTTTCTCTTTTCTCATTAGCCCTTAAATCTGCTCTTTAGAAGTCTGTAATTTGAAGATAGGGAGATCTAAAGGCCACTGAAAAAAGAAAAAAAAAATCACGAATCTATGTCATGGAAAATGGGTTGAACTAGCTTCAAAATACTTTAATATGCCAAATCAAGTCTCGATGTCGCAAAATCAAGTCTCGATGTTGCGAAAAAAGGGTTGAAGAGGCGATTTGGTTAGAAAAAAATCAATATATGTAGTACAAGATGTTTTATGGCATTACATGTATTTAAGGATACTTTTGGGGGTATAGGGATATCCGATGATGCATTTTGATAAAAAATTTATTAAATTAACAATGTTACATATTCAAAAATATGAAATTAAGAAGAAAATAAAAAAATAATATAGCTATATATATTATTGATTTGACTTGGCCCTTGTCCAAGATAAGGTGACGCATCAAGTCACGAGTCAATTTGATAAATTTCTAACCCTAGCATAGATGTGTGTATAATTGGATTGAAAACTAGTATGGGGTCCACCTTTCTCGACCTAACTGAAATTGAAATATGTTTAATCATGTTTTGTCCCAAGGTAGGTGATCACAACACAAGCATAGCAATGTTGCAAATAGCGACATCTAGAAATAATATCAACACTCAACAGGGGTGCAAACGGGTCAGATCAAGGTGAAACCATGTTGGATTTGTACCGGGGTCCGTCTTTATAGATATGAGTTCGAATCTCCATTCAAATCCAAGAACCTATGCCTTTTATTTGGACCCGACATCAACATAATAAAACGTATACAGATAGGGTTTCGAATTCCTATTCAAACTTGACATGCGACCTATGTGTTTTATTTAGACATAACATTAACTCAAGAAAACGGATCTAGTTCTAGTTTTGATTCTATATAAGGTGTAGAGTGAAGTAGTGTAACTGGTTAAAAGGGCTTCAAAAATGAATTCTTAAATATACAAGTGAAATTATGAATTGTCATATAATTAAAGCTAAATAAGCTATTAAATATAAATACAACTCAAGATATCTAGACTCATAGTGCCTATATATATATATATGTTTTTTTTTAATATGAACGTAATTGTCTTTTATCCAAGTCCTCATGTAAGAATATGTATAATGTTCTGGATCCCAAGTGCGTCATTCTGGATCCCGGGCCGTTTGGAACTTTACATAAATTACAAGTGAAGCTCCAATTTTTCAAATAAAGGGACACATCGATAGCACTTTAATTCAAAATTTTCTCTATTTTTTTTCAAAAAAAAGTAAAAAAAAAAAAAAAAAAAAAAAAAAAAAAAAAAAAAAACACACTCCTTTCTCTACTAAAAAAACAAAAAAGTTCAACTTTTCTATACAAAAAGTTAAAAAGATTTCATATCAAATATCTAAAAATAAAATACAATAATAATCCTATTATATTTTATTCTTTTTTGATTTAATGTTTTACTACACTTTGTTTTACATGTAAAATTACTAAATGGGCCAGAGAATCTTATTTAGGTAACTTATATCCTATTCCCCTCACCTCTACATCGGGCGCCCTTGCATATCTAATAAACCATCGATGGAACTCATTCCATTGTCATTTTTGTTTTTTTGTGTTTACATCTAGTGCTGCACTCAGAATCCACTCTGTAAAGGGCAAGTGCTCAGCTTGGCCTTTATTCGTGTGTGTGTTCGTAAGTGGAAAATCAAAGCACCCCTCTTTTAAGATATTTGAAATCTTCAACTACCAAAACGTACCTCATTTATACTAATTAATGATGATCTTCTTTGTTATAAAGGCTGATGGGCCAGCCATATCAATGTAGCTCTCAGAGAAAAGTACCACCCCTTGAATGCAATATAGGCTAAAATAACATTCATTAGATTGTGCCACTCATCTTTCCGTTATGATCTAATCTATACACATCCAAGGACCCATCTTTTATGTATTGACCAAATCTTTACTATAACTGCAGTATATGTTGTTAGATTTATGTGTGTGATGAGATATATGGACATGTTTCTTTGAACCATGATCAATTCGGCAATGTATATCAATGCCGGGTGAAAGTAAAATTTCTGATAGCTCCAAAAGAAATATGTGATATGAGTGGGTTTGATCAAATAACATATGTCCAAAATAAATTAAACAACTTGTTACAAAATGTCAAAATACGGTTAGAGACTGATCATTTCTCAATATAAAGTTGGAGTCATGGTCCACAAAGAAGCCCACTCTTATCTATGTAGTAGCTAGGACCATACTTCTGGTGCCATGTTCTGTCTATTGGTGACCATGCGGTCCCCTTCAAAAGTTATGGTAATTAGTTGAGTTACATGTTCCATGAACCATGATGTTGCAGGTGTGGTCCTCCACTATGATAATCTAGACCATTGGCCATATTAGTCTCATGCTTAATAGGCCATCCAAAAGTCAAACCATGTTGAAATAACCTTACACGTTAGATTTAGTTTATATATAAAACTAAAGTGGGGACTTCAGAACGAGTTGAGATGAAACATGACGGCAATAATGACGTTGATTGTCGATTAAATGGAACAATATTTAGATTACAACGAGTGACGAACTTAGGAGATTTCTTTGAACTTGAAGGGGTCACTATATTAAAAGGAAAAAAAAAAACGAAAGGACATATTTAAAAAACATAAGGGTTCATTTGATTGCATTTATTTACATTTACACACCATCACATTTATTTGCGCTCATGTGTACATGCTATGTATAAATAAGATGTGAAAACAGATAATATATAAGGCTATTTTGACACCAATTTTTACATTCCCAAAGGGAGTGAAGCACTCTCACATTGCCAACTTGTAAAGGGCTAGTAGAACTCTTCACTTGAATATGCAAAATTGATAACAGGATCAAATCCCATCAACCACTATAATTGTTTTCATTTTTGTGGGCCTTATGTTCATGATTCAGAGTTTACAATTTGTTTCTTGAACTAATATACCTCAAGATCTTTGAGGCGATTATCTTAAATCCTCGTAGATTTTGCATAATTTGCAAAAAGAAAGTCTACATATTTCTACTTATAGGTCTGGTTTTTTGTACTTTAGTGGGCTATCAAAGATAACCATTAAGACATTTAGTTTCATATCTTAAGTCTTCATAAATTTATAGAAGTTGTGAAAAACATCAAAAAAAAATTCAAATACATCTAAGCCATTTTATATACCCATTAACCCATATATGAAATTGCTGATTTTGCCAAAAAAGGTAATGTCTTTTACATATATAAAATTCCACTTTGTAACATTTTAGTTATATGAAATTCATTTCTCCATCCCATGCATAATATATAAGGTTTAGAAGATTTTAGCCTTGACCGACACGTATATTATGTTGGTCGGGTTGTGCGGGTCATATGCGGGTTGGGTCAGACTAAATTAACGAGTCAAATTGGCTTTTGTCAGCTCTATTGGGCGCCAATACGGCCCAATTTCAAGTTACTATTCATTTTTCATATGATGTTTTTTTACGCTTAGAGGTCTGAGACACATGAGAGCAAAGGGATCGATAACTATTCATTAGGGTGTAAGGTTGAGTTCCCAACAAGTAAGGGTGTGAAAATCTTAGATGTGGGGCCTCACATGGATGCATACAAATCACTGTGATAAGAGAGGATTGATAGGTCTCATCATGGATTAATGAATGGGCCTCACATGGTTAGTCATAATCATCTGATTAAGAATTAATCATCAATTGGATGGATGGTTAGGATCAGATTACATTTCAAACTTTAGAACTATATCAATTAGATAGCCATAGCCATAATCATGAGTGGTTCAACCACTGATCATGGCAAGACCTTTCAAACCTTGTCTATGCTGTGGTTTGACAGACTTGTATCCATCTAAGTGGGCCCACATCCAAGGTTCCCAGCTCTTTGGGTTTTCTAAAGACACGTTGACGTGGCCAACATTGATGAATCGTTTGACCGGTAGGCATTGTTTTTACCAAAGTAGCGAATTTCATGAAAAGGGTAATTTGGCCAATTCAGAGAGAAGATCTTGGAGAATCTTGGCGGGGCCCACATGAAGGTGGCATTATTGTCGCGTAGTCGAAACCCAACGTTAGTGCCCGTCGTTTTGGAGACAAGCAGGGGCCTAAGTGACAATGACCAAATTACCCCTCAATCTCTCTTTTCATATCTCATTAGAACTCCTCCAAAATACAAATATGACGTCCCCCGCCATCATTTCCACTTTGAGACTACGAGTATGAAGGAAAGGACTCACTCAAATCAATGACCACATTTCAAGTATAATAACCCTAAAATTACACAATTAAGTGCTCTCACCATCCATTGGCAGCCCTAGATGGGCTAAGTTTTCATCGCTTCCTCGTAAGATAATAATAGTTACTATGGTTACATTACATCCAACCCAAATGAAGAATGCAGTTCTCCTAAAGTCAGACTCCAAATAAATAAAGATTTATATGATTTATGATTTTGCTTCCCCTTTACATTGGATTCAAAATTATGCATTACACGCAATGACATATGTCCACGACCAGCTAACCAACAAACTTAGAAACTATGATATAAAGAATTGGTGCTTGCGTTCCAAATAAGAAAAAAGAGTTTTTTTTTTTTTTTTTTTTTTTTTTTAAGATTATACAAGTTAGATGCCCATCCCAATTACATGTCATATTTGTTCATCATTCTTAGCTTCAAAATCATGGATCCCACTGTAGGTGGAGGTCAACACTAAAGGGTAGGTCTGTGTAGTTGGTTTTCTACGGAGAAAGTGAGGATTGTATAAATTAAATTATGCACTCGAGTAAAATTTATGTTTGATGTGGCCGATTTAATTTCCTTGCGGAAAATAGTCAAAATGGGCTTAGTGTTTGTGATTTTTCAGAAAATAAATTCCTATGAGGACTAGTCAAATTATTCTTTTCCATAGAAGAGTAAATATTTAACACAATCAGTTTTATGCGGCGTGTTACATAAAAGTTCCATAAAATCATCGATCATACAATCAACATCCCAAGCTGATCCACAAACTGATTTATTATAATGTTATCGTTTGGCTAGCCTTGTTAGCGACGGTCCATTGCCATCTCTAATTTCTTATGTAACTTAAGTGATTTCAAATATAATTCAATGCATATCGCATGGTATCCTTTTTCAAGAAATTATAAAGCAACATATTGGGGTAAACTCATACGTTGCTCTGATCCACACCACCCCAACCCTATACGGCAGCACTTGCTCACCTTGGGTGTAGGGTTGTTCATGGGTGGGGTTGTGTGGGGCTGATGAATATTTAAGTCTGACTTGACTAATATGCTATAGGCTCACCAAGGACCACACAAATCATGAAAAAAAAGGGGATCAAAAGATTCAAGTGGGGCCCAACTCAAACATCAAATTTGAAGTCAATCTATTACTTATAACTCATTCATCCGTGGTCCACAAGTTTAACAGCTTTATATAAAATAATAAAGTTGACCATTCATCAAACAGTTCACTCTATTCAGATCTATTAGAACCAGGTGAGACCTATGTAAATCAAAGGAGTAGGTTCGGATGGTCCGCTCGGATGAGCCAGTAGTAGGCCCCACTAAATTGCTTGTACCGTAAGACCATAAGGAAAGCTTGTACATGAGCATTATATTTATATATGGGTAATATTCAGGTGAGAACTAGTTCTCACATATTATATGAGAACTTTTTTGTGGGGCCCAATTGTGGGCCCCATTTGGGGATGGGACCAGGGGGGATGGAAAGATCTAAGTGAGACCACCCTAAGTATCAAGTTTGACCCCAAACCCATGCCCCTAACCCCTTCATCCGTGGCCCACAAGTTTAATGACTTCATATTCAAAAAAATATTCAACCCTCGATCCAACGGTTCAATCCATTCGGATGTCTGTCGATCCTTGAGATATGTGACTATCAAGGGGTTCCCTATTAGTTACTAGGTTTGGATGGGTTGCTAGTTGGGCCCCGCAAAAAAGTTCTCATATAATAGATGAGAACTAGTTCTCACTTGAATATTTCCCTTTATATATATATATGGTGAATGTTTAAACTATAGTGGGTCCCATATAAAGCAAGACAGTAAAATTATTTGTTTACAGCTAAGATATATATCCAATGAGAGTTCTTAAACAGGGATGACAATGGGTCAAAAATAAATAGGGACTCGCCCCTACCCGCTCCTATTAGGGGTGGGTTTAGTAGCGGTTTTCTTGGTGTGGGGTGGGTTTAGTAGAGGTTTTCTTGGTGTGAGGTGGGTTTTGGGTTTTGTCGTCCCAACCGCCCCACCCTGAATATATAATATATGTATACTAATTACTAAAGTGATAGACAAAACTTATGTTGTGTAGATGGTTTTGGGCCATAACTTAAGGCATGTAGGAAGAGAAGGTGAATGTTCAATCTCCATTACACTCATGCTCATATATTTTTATATATTTTAAAAGTTTTTAGCTTTAAAGTCAACTTGTCACAGCCAAACGTTATGGGTTTGGTATCACAACCTACTGACCCATCACGGGGTAGGGCGTGTTAGAGTTTTATTTTGTTGCAATTTGATAGGATGCATTCATTGTCATGGCTTGACCTCTCATTCATTCATGTTTTTAAACTTAGGATCTTTATGCATATTTATCTTTCATAATCTTTGATTTTATTATATGATATGCATGCTTTTCAAAGCCATTATGTCTCTTAAGATCATGAAGTTTTTAATTCAGGCTTTCAAGTTTTCAAGTGTTTTAATCCTTGGTTTCAATTTTTCATTTCAAGCTTTCAAATGTTTTCACTTTAAATCTTTTCCTTTTTGAAGGATTCATGTCTTTATACTTTCATTTTTAATCCTTTCTCTTTCATGAATCCAAGCTTGAATCAGTGTCTAATAGTCCCCTGGAAAGATGCCCTCAAAACTTTCAAGTTTCTATTTTTCCAAATTTCTGGGCATGTTTTCGGTCGACCCCCTGTGTGGTCGGTCGACCGAACCAAGGGCTTCGGTCGACCGACCACACTGAGAGGTCGACCGAAAAGTTAGCCGTTTGGGACTTCCTGCAACGGGCAGATTTATGACCGTTCAAGGCAGGTCGACCGGGCACAGGGGCAGGTCGACCGAAGACTATCCGTTGGGAACTTTTTGGCTATAAAAAGTGGTTTTTTGTTTGGGAAAAGTTGCTGAACTTTAATGGACTTTTGAGGCCAAGGAAGGACAACCTTTTAAGAGACTTATTAAAGGGATTATGGGGCAAATCCATGGATTCAACCTTTGATTCATCACAAATGGGTGTGCTCTCTTTTCTCAATATATCTCATGCTTTGTCTTAATCTTTGTTTTCTTTCAAAAACATGTTTTAAGTAAATGAATGTTGTCTTCCTATCATCTTTTGATCTTTAAACTTGTTTATCCATAGGTCTACAACATTTGACTTATACTTCACATGAGTTTGTTTTAATGGTTCAAATCTAACTTGTTTGATTTAAGTTACATTTGTTTAAACTCAAGTTAGCTTATCCTTTCAAACCATGTGTTCTTCATTCTACTCTTTCTCATACATATGATTAACATCTTTGCATCATTCAAAGTTTCATCTTTCTAAAAAGAGATAGAGTGGTTTCTAGTATATGCATAAATCATAGACTTTCTCATTCATATGCATGTAGCTAGAGATTGATATTTCATTTTCAGATCAGCCTATTTAGAGGCACTTCATTGCACTTACATTGTTCTCTTATCCATGCATCAATAGGCATTTTATTTAAGAGAGAATCCTCTTCTTGTAAAGGTTGGTGCTTAGCCTTAAAAAGCACATGTTGTGTTGTAAAGGTTCATGCTTAGCCTTGAAAAGCATAGTGATGTATTTGTAAGGTTTGAGGTGATCCAAAACCTTAATTTGGGTTAGTGGAAATCCGGTAGGGTTACCGGGAGTGGATGTAGGCACGTTGGCCGAACCACTATAAATACTTGCGTCATGGTGATTGCTCTTTTGTTTACCCTATGTGATTGATGCTTTTATTGTTTGTTGGCTCTTGTAGTTATCTTCTTGTGAATGATTAACTTAGAGACCTCTCTTTTTCACAAGATAATTAATATTCAACAAAGCATAAGTGACTTAAAAGCTAAAAGAATTAAAATTATTCAAAGTCTTTGAGCTCACCCTATTCACCCCCCCTCTAGGATTCGATCTTGGACTTTCAATTGGTATCAGAGCCTAGGTGCTCTTGTTTAGGTTTAACAACCTAGAGTTAGAATCCTTAGAGTGTTTTTTTTTTTTTTTTTTTGTGGTCATAATGCAAGCCCAACTAGGAGAAGGTCATGCCACTAATAGACCACCCTTGTTCAATGAATCTCATTACCGCTATTGGAAGATTAGGATGCAAGTCTTCTTAGAGTCTCAAAGTCTAGATGTGTGGAATATCATTGAAGAAGGGTACCATGAACCTACTATCACTGAACAAGATTCTGAAGGATATGTTATCTCTATCAATTCTAAGCCTAAGAAAGAGTGGACCCAAGGAGAAAAAGATAGGGCAAATCTGAATGCTAAAGCTAAAAATGCCTTATATTGTGCCTTGTCTCAAGAAGAGTTCAACAGGGTAGTAAACTGCATTACTGCTAAGGAAGTTTGGGATACCTTAGAGATCACTCATGAAGGGACTAATCAAGTTAAAATAGCCAAAATTCAAATGTTGACTACAAAGTATGAAGAACTCAAAATGCAAGAGGAAGAAACCTTTGACGAGTTCTATACGAAATTTATGGAGATTGTTAATTCCCTCATAGGTCTAGGAGAAAAGATGGATGAATCCAAGGCTGTTAGAAAAATCTTAAGATCTCTCCCTAAAAGGTTCAAACCCAAGATTGTAGCCATAGCTGAAAGTAAAAATGTTGACAAGATCAAGATTGAAGAACTTAGAGGAAATCTTCTCACCTATGAATTAGATTTTGAGGTCCCTAGCAAGAAGAAAGGTATAGCTCTTAGCTCCCAACAAAAAGAAAATGACAATGAGAGTGAGAGTGATGAAGACATAATCATGCTCTCTAGGAAGGTTAAAACTTTATTAAAGAACAAAAAGAACTTTAAAAATTTTGAGGAATCAAGAAATGAAAAATTTCAGAGGAACTCTAGGGGATCTTTTATCAAGAAAGATGTGCAATGTTACAATTGTAAAGGATTTGGACACATCGCTCAAAATTGCTCTACCCCTAGAGAGTCAGAAAAGAAAGATAAGAAAGGAAAGAAAATTTTAAACATAACTTGGGATGATGATGAAGATGAATGTAGTGACAATGATGAACCTCAAAATGATGATGATAATGATAACTCCACCTCTTGGCTTCTATTTACACCTATTGAAGAAAATGAAGATCATAATGTTCTAATAGAAGACACCATAGGGGAAGAGGAAGCAAATGATGAGAATAATGAAGTTGATTTACAACAAGCCTATGATGAGGTATATGAGCTATGTGAAGTCATAACCAAGAAGAACAAAAGTTTAAAAGTTGAATCTAAAAGGCTTGTGAATGATGTAAATGTTTTAAAAGATCAATTAACTTTGAAAGACAATGAGATAAGAGATATTCAATCTAAGTTGACTACTTCTAATAACAATCTAGCTAAAGCTGAAAAAGAAATTCATAATTTACAATGTTTGCTAAAATCTAGTCAACAAGAAACAGAATCTCTTCAAATGAAACTCATAAAAGGAAAACATATTGTTGATAAATTTACTTTGGGAAATGACAAATTTTACCAAATGTTGGGCATGAACAAAATTTTTGGTGACAAGAACGGCATAGGTTTTGAATGCTCTTCTAGTAGCAAGAAGAATAGTTTTCCACATATTACTAGGACTCATTTCAAACCTATAGACAAAAACTTTTTTTACCTCTAGATGGACTTGTCATTTTTGTAATCGTATTGGTCATCTAGTTCCAAACTGTCCCTTTAAGATTAGGCTGGCTCAAAATCATCCCTCTAGAGCTCCTTTTAAGTTTGTTCCCAAAATCACTACCTCTACTTTCATTAAGGCAACTTGGATTGAAAAAGAGAAAAGTGTCAAGAACTTCTTTGCTCAAACCGCTCTAAAAGTTAAGGAAAACTCTAGATGGTTTTTGGATAGTGGGTGCTCCAAACATATGACTGGAGACCGTTCTAGATTTATCACCTTTGAGAACTATGACGGAGGAAATGTTTCATTTGGAGACAACCGGAAGGCTCAAATTATTGGAAAAGGTTGTGTTGGAGGAGATCAGATGCCTACCTTAAAAGATGTTTTCCTTGTGGATGGCTTAAAGCATAATCTTTTGAGTATTAGTCAGTTATGTGACAAAGGAAACAAAGTTATATTTGATAGCAAATCTTGCAAAGTTCTAAATGAGAAATCCCACAAAGTTTTACTCACTGGATTACGGACTAAAGATAACATCTACACTATAGAAGAATGCTGTGAAAATGAATCCATGAGTTTAATGACAAAGGATCAAGAAAACCAGTTGTGGCACCAAAGAATGGGTCATATAAATTACAAATTGATGAGGATCTTACCCAAGAAAGAAATTGTTAGAGGAATACCCAAATTAGATGATTTTAAATCTGAATTATGCAAAGCTTGTCAAATGGGTAAGTAAATCAAGAAAAGCTTTAAAGGTCTGAAAGATATATCCTCTTCTCGTCCCCTTGAGCTCATTCATATGGACCTTATTGGACCTGCACCCGTTCAAAGTATTGGTGGGAAAAAGTATATTCTGGTTATGGTTGATGACTATTCTAGATATGGATGGGTAGCCTTTCTTCATGCAAAATCTGATGCAGTAGATAATATTATACGGATTTGCAAGAAAATTCAAGTTGAGAAGGATTGCAAAATTAAGAAGATAAGAAGTGATCATGGAGGAGAATTTGAAAATGAAAGATTTGCGGATTTCTGTGAAAGCCATGGGATTAATCAGCAATTTTCTGCTCCAAAAACACCTCAGCAAAATGGAGTGGCTGAAAGAAGGAATAGAGTTATCCAAGAAATGGCTAGAACTTTACTTAATGAGAAGAATCTTGCTCGCAACTTATGGGCTGAAGCTATCAATACTGCTTGCTATCTTATTAATCGTGTTTATTTGACAAAGAACACTAACAAAACTCCTTATGAGCTTTATTTTGGAAGAAAACCAAATCTGGGGTATTTAAAAGTGTTTGGAAGTAAGTGTTATATTTTAAGAGATAGAGAGCAGTTGGAAAAGTTTGATTCTAAATCTGATGAAGGGATTTTCTTAGGATATTCTGATAAGAGCAAGGCTTATAGAGTGTTCAATCTCAGAACCATGACTGTAATGGAATCAGCTCATGTTGTCATTGATGAGACTAATCAAATTAAGAAAGCTCTTCATGATGATGAAGAAGAGACCTTAGATGAGCAGACTGCCCCATCTGAAATTGAAGATGAAATCCCCTCTACTACTATTATGCCCACAAAGTTATTAAAAGATCACAACTTGGATAATATCATTGGAGACATCAAAAGTGGGGTCATGACAAGAAGACAGGTTCATAATCTGTGTGCTCACTACTCTTTTGTTTCACAAATTGAGCCCAAGAACTTCTCTGAGGCAGAAACCAAGTCTGAATGGATTGATGCCATGCAAGAAGAATTAAATTAGTTTAAAAAGAATGAGGTGTGGGATCTTGTACCTCTCCCTGAAGGCAAAAGTCAAATTGGCACTAAATGGATTTTTAAGAACAAGCTGGATGAATCAGGAAATGTGATAAGGAACAAAGCTAGACTTGTAGCCAAAGGGTACTCTCAAGTTGAAGGAGTTGATTTTGAGGAAACCTTTGCTCCTGTAGCTCGTTTGGAGTCTATTCGAATTTTATTGGCTTATGCTAGTAGCATGAGAATTAAACTGTTTCAAATGGATGTGAAGAGTGCTTTCTTAAATGGTGAAATAGAGGAAGATGTTTATGTTACCCAACCTGAAGGTTTTGAAGATCCTCATCACCCAGACTATGTGTTTAAATTGAAGAAAGCTCTCTATGGCCTGAAACAAGCTCCAAGAGCCTGGTATGAGAAGCTCACAAGTCACTTACTTGAAAATGATTATATGTGTGGAAATGTGGACAAGACCCTCTTCATTAAAAAGGTTGATAAAGATATTCTCCTTGCTCAGATATATGTTGATGACATAGTTTTTGGATCCACATCAGAACCTTTAGCTCAAGAATTCTCTAAATTGATGAGCACTACTTTTGAAATGAGTCTGGTAGGACCCTTACAATTCTTTCTAGGGTTACAAGTTAGTCAGACTGATCATGGTATCTTTCTTAGTCAATCCAAGTTTGCTCTAGAAATAGTGAAAAAGTTTGGCTTAGGAGAATCTAAGGCTAGTTGCAACCCTATGGGATCTACTACTAAAATCTCTAGTGATCTTCAGGGTAAGAGAGTAGATCAGAAACTTTATAGAAGCATGATAGGGAGCCTTCTTTACCTTACAGCTAGCAGACCTGATATATCTTTTAGTGTTGGAATTTGTGCTAGGTATCAATCTGATCCCCGAGAGTCTCATTTTAAGGCTGTTAAACGAATCATAAAATACATTCATGGGACTTCTCATTATGGTATCTGGTATCCCCGTGACTCAACTCTGCAACTAATTGGATATAGTGATGCAGACTGGGCAGGATCCATAGATGATAGGAAAAGCACTAGTGGCTGCTGCTATTTCATAGGTAACTGCTTAGTAGCTTGGCATAACAAAAAGCAAAATTCTGTATCCTTGTCTACTGCAGAAGCTGAATATATTGCTGCAGGTAGCTGTTGTGCTCAGTTGTTGTGGATGAAACAAACTTTGTTAGATTATAATGTTCCACAACAATGCATGCCTGTCATGTGTGACAACTCAAGTGCCATTAGTATCTCTAAAAATCCTGTTCAGCATTCTCGCACTAAGCACATTGACATTCGTTATCATTTTCTACGTGATCATGTTGATCAAGGAAATATTGAGTTAATTTTTGTTCCAACAGATACTCAATTGGCTGACTTATTTACTAAACCCCTTGGAAATGATCGATTCATAAAATTAAGACATCAATTGGGCATTGGCCCATGCCCTGATTTCTAACTTTTTGTTGGTTCATCACCTGTTACCATATTTTATTTTTATCATATCTCTTTTTAAAAGGTGCTACTAACAAGGTTTTGTGTTTTCTCGTTGATGGGCAGGCTCCTTTGCAATTAGATGTCAAAGGGGGAGAGAAATATCATGAGGTCACCAATTAAGGGGGAGAAGATTCAAGGGTTTTCTAGTTTAGGGGGAGGATAGTTTCTCTTCAAGGTGTGCTTTAGTTGAGGGGGAGAAGCTAAGTCCTGTCGTCGCTCTCGCAAGGAAAATCCAAAGCTCCAAAATATCCAAATGATCCCGAACATCCAAAGCTCCTTAAATGTCCAAAGAAGATGAGGTTCAAGTTTCAAAGAAGATTAAGAGAGAGAGTTCAAGCTTCTAGAGTTGCCATCAAATTGCAAAGGGGGAGATTGTTAGAGTTTTATTTTGTTGCAATTTGATAGGATGCATTCATTGTCATGGCTTGACCTCTCATTCATTCATGTTTTTAAACTTAGGATCTTTATGCATATTTATCTTTCATAATCTTTGATTTTATTATATGATATGCATGCTTTTCAAAGCCATTATGTCTCTTAAGATCATGAAGTTTTTAATTCAGGCTTTCAAGTTTTCAAGTGTTTTAATCCTTGGTTTCAATTTTTCATTTCAAGCTTTCAAATGTTTTCACTTTAAATCTTTTCCTTTTTGAAGGATTCATGTCTTTATACTTTCATTTTTAATCCTTTCTCTTTCATGAATCCAAGCTTGAATCAGTGTCTAATAGTCCCCTGGAAAGATGCCCTCAAAACTTTCAAGTTTCTATTTTTCCAAATTTCTGGGCATGTTTCGGTCGACCCCCTGTGTGGTCGGTCGACCGAACCAAGGGCTTCGGTCGACCGACCACACTGAGAGGTCGACCGAAAAGTTAGCCGTTTGGGACTTCCTGCAACGGGCAGATTTATGACCGTTCAAGGCAGGTCGACCGGGCACAGGGGCAGGTCGACCGAAGACTATCCGTTGGGAACTTTTTGGCTATAAAAAGTGGTTTTTTGTTTGGGAAAAGTTGATGAACTTTAATGGACTTTTGAGGCCAAGGAAGGACAACCTTTTAAGAGACTTATTAAAGGGATTATGGGGCAAATCCATGGATTCAACCTTTGATTCATCACAAATGGGTGTGCTCTCTTTTCTCAATATATCTCATGCTTTGTCTTAATCTTAGTTTTCTTTCAAAAACATGTTTTAAGTAAATGAATGTTGTCTTCCTATCATCTTTTGATCTTTAAACTTGTTTATCCATAGGTCTACAACATTTGACTTATACTTCACATGAGTTTGTTTTAATGGTTCAAATCTAACTTGTTTGATTTAAGTTACATTTGTTTAAACTCAAGTTAGCTTATCCTTTCAAACCATGTGTTCTTCATTCTACTCTTTCTCATACATATGATTAACATCTTTGCATCATTCAAAGTTTCATCTTTCTAAAAAGAGATAGAGTGGTTTCTAGTATATGCATAAATCATAGACTTTCTCATTCATATGCATGTAGCTAGAGATTGATATTTCATTTTCAGATCAGCCTATTTAGAGGCACTTCATTGCACTTACATTGTTCTCTTATCCATGCATCAATAGGCATTTTATTTAAGAGAGAATCCTCTTCTTGTAAAGGTTGGTGCTTAGCCTTAAAAAGCACATGTTGTGTTGTAAAGGTTCATGCTTAGCCTTGAAAAGCATAGTGATGTATTTGTAAGATTTGAGGTGATCCAAAACCTTAATTTGGGTTAGTGGAAATCCGGTAGGGTTACCGGGAGTGGATGTAGGCACGTTGGCCGAACCACTATAAATACTTGCGTCATGGTGATTGCTCTTTTGTTTACCCTATGTGATTGATGCTTTTATTGTTTGTTGGTTCTTGTAGTTATCTTCTTGTGAATGATTAACTTAGAGACCTCTCTTTTTCACAAGATAATTAATATTCAACAAAGCATAAGTGACTTAAAAGCTAAAAGAATTAAAATTATTCAAAGTCTTTGAGCTCACCCTATTCACCCCCCCCTCTAGGATTCGATCTTGGACTTTCAGGGCGGGCGGGTTTGGATGAGATAAATTTGAGACATGGAGGATTTGGGCTTACCGCAACCCGTACCAAACCCTCCATGTTGCCATCCCTATCCTTCAAAGAATTGAGATTGTAAATATTAAATGTTAAAATCTTGAGATCCAAGCAATACTGTTTAATTAAGGTAGGTCAACCAAATGTTGATAGCCATAGTATAATAGATCTAATGGTGATTATCACAAATGACCCTATCAAATTTTTTTTTTTGTAAAATATTATTTAATGTCAGAGCATCATTGATGAATCCATCTATGAGAAATCCTTATGGGGCCCATCTAATGTTGGTAGTCACATTAACACAAGGGGAGTTATCAAAAAATAGATGGACCCATTTAATGATGGCAAACTGATAATTGCAATCACACACTTTAATTTTAGTAATTAAATGAGAAATCTAGCTAATTTTGGTAGTACACGACCCACCTAATGCTGGTAATCACGATGAGGGACCCCTAGTGTGACATTAATAGGATCCACTTAATATTGATAATTAACAAGGGCTATGTAATTGTGATATGGACATAGGACCCCACATTAAATTTATAAGCATTGTGTGGCTAATCTAATATTGGGAGTTGCACTCCTATAAGGATTATTGATATTAAAACTTATAGTGTGCTATTATAATTAATAGTTGCCATTAACTCTTTCGTATTTACGAAATTTTTGTTATAAAATATTATTTTATATAACATATCCTTGAATAATCTAATTGAAGGTTTTTGGATGAAAATGAGATATTGTAAAATACTTTTTAAGTTATCCAAACACCTTTTTTTTGTCAATAGATTATATTATAAAATAATAGATAATATAGCAAAATCTCTTGAAATATCTTGCTTCCAAACACCCCTCTATATATACATACCGACACGACCTTTTTACTCCCATGTACAAAGATATAACAATGGTTGAAATTTCTAAAGCCATATCCATCCTGAACCCATCAAATCCACTACCAAACCTGCCCCTATTGAGGTCTGAATGGGTGGGTCACCCATTTAATCTTATTCCACTTCCGTCCCTTTCGCTATTCTACGGTCATTTTGGAGAGAAATGAATGATGAAATTTTCAAAGGTAAGTCCTCATCCCTAGTGGATTTGATTGCTTCAATTAACATGAGGAAATCAAAGTGGGCTTTGATTAGAAAAAAGTTCTCCAATTTTAGTGTTAATGATATTATTTATAATTAGGAGGCTTGTATGGGATGTGACCCCATTATGCTAAATAATTATGTTTTTTTGGTCTTCTCCCCCCCTTGGAGTGTTTAAGTTCAATGTTGATGGTTCAGCAAGAGGAAAGCCAAGGCCGGCAGGAATTGGAGGTGTTCTTCGTAATAGTAAGACTGGCGTCATTTTTATATTTTCAAAGCACGAGGGTGTTTGCGATTCCAATGAAGCTGAGGTGTTAGCCATTTTGGAGGCTTTTCAGTGCTTTTCTAGGAACATCCTTGGTGATCTCATTGTGAAAACTAACTCTTCCAGTGCAATTGCTTGGACATCTAAAAAGAAGGTCAACCCTTGAAAATTTCAATTCATATTCAATGAAATCCAGTATTTATCTACATGTTTTAATGTTGTCTTTCATCATGTTGCTAGATCGACTGACTAACTCTATGGCTGATGCTTTAGCTAAGCAGGGGTCGAGAGGTATTCTTCTCCTTGGGAGGGTATGATTATGTAAGTTTTGGGTGATGTCTTTTGTATGTATTTGGTGGGTGAGGGTACAATACTCTTGCACCTTTTCTTCCCTCATTGTGATATCTTTATTTAATGAATGAATGTTTTTGTTACCAATAATTTTTTTTATACAACTTATTTTTTTGGTAAACTAATTGATACATCTTTTGATGCAACTATTTGGACAACTTTTTTGGGTAAAGCTGCTTCAACATTTTAAATTAATATAACAAACAATTTTGGACTTTGAAGCAACACGCAGACTTAAATCGACAATAACTCCACAAAATTCAATAATTCATGCTTTTCATATTAAAGAATCCCACATAAAATCAAGAGCATTTTAATCAATATTTAATACACTGATCCTCCAGCCCATAAATGGAGTCGGATACTGATATATGTATCCTTTGCCCTAATAAGATTAAGGACATTTTGGTCATCCTCTACAACAGGGGGACCAAACTTTTACCTTCATCATTTATTTAGATGGTTGTGACCTGTGACCTCCACCCACAATAAGCATGACATCAAATGACTTCACCTTCCAATAAATATACCCTATATAGATGGGTATACTGTTGGGAAATTATTGTCACAAGAAATTGATGTAGACAATAAATCTTTTTTTATCTAATTGAGAATAAAAGGAGAGATGATAATACGAGGCTAGTCTTTATTGGTAAGTGAAATGACTTAAATTGAATCTGTTACCTTCTAAAGATGTAAATTTTCAGTCACCTTTGAAAGATGTAAATCTTCATGTGATACTTTAGCCTGTTTTTATTCCAGTGGATTTAAAGATATGCTTCTAATGGAACAAAACTCACCATCAAGTTTGGAAAAATGTTACAAACTAATAATACTTCCTTTTCAATAATTCAAGACTTTCATACCATAGAGGCCACTTTGTAGGGATCAAAAACTTTCCTATTGGATTCTTGATTGGTTCTTCCATCACTGTATTAAGTTCTGCTTCGATTGGGAAGATATTGACCATTGAAGGACATTTATGATTTGAATGCTTTTTGCTAAAGCTTTTGATCAAATGATCAATATTTCTCATGATGGGGCAACATTTTGAGTGTCCATCAACATGTGGATGGTAATTTGAATGTGGAATGTTATATGTGCTTAGCAATTAGTTCAAAAAAATTTCAAAAGAAAGCCATGGTTGTATAGTTGATCATGTTATGTTAAGAGGTATCATATTTCACGGATTATATGAGATGTAATTGTTTTGCCACAACATCGGATCCCTATTACAAATTCAATCCTCTCACACTCACTAACCCCTCATGAATAGCATCCACTCTAATTTGACAGTAATCTTATTTATATTCACCATCAGATTAAATCTCATTAAAATTGTAATCTAAAAACCTACTAAACTTTATGGCCTCAAAATCCATGGTTGTGGTTATCTAATTGAAATAATCTTTTTCCAAGATTATACCAACAATGATACCTTTCCATCCCATCATCATCCGCCGTGATTATCATGCATCCAAGTGGATCCCATAAGATACTTTAGAGTTTTACCTTTCAGGCCATTCAAGAGAGGTACCTCTTAGATGGACATGATCCAACATTTTGTGTGGTATAATTGAGACAATCATGGACCAACGTGTATGTGTGTATACATCGGGGAAACAGGCATACTGTATTGCCCGACATGTCTCATCGTCTAGGCCTAGTTTGGCCCTTTTGTGGACAGGCCTTGTTCAAAAGCTTGTGTCACTCTCCTACTGTAAAGGCCAAAGGGGTTGGCAATTAGCATTGTCAACACTACCACCCAATCCAATCCAATCCAGACTGTACTCGTAATTCAGGGTTTGGGTTGAAAACTTTTACAAGATTATCAAATGGGCATTGCTCAAATTGAATCCATTCTTCCTTTTCAACATCAGGACCTGCCAACCCAATCCGAATCCGACCAATCAAATGCCACAGCGCCACAGGGTGCCCAAACCAACCTGGCCCAACCCACTTATTCCCAATATCTTAGACAAAAGGGTAATTACAGAACCCTGTTGAGGGTCTCTCTGTCATTAGAAGACTTGTGTTTATTTAAGAAGGCCCTTTGGACCCTTGTCTGGGGTGTGGCTTTTGGCTTCCAGTTGCATTCTAGACAGCAAGAAAATGCAATTCCAAGGCGACTTTTAGATGCGTTCGATTGCTTCTCTTTTAACCTTTTCCTTTATCTCGCATTTTCTTCTCTCCCTCTCTCTCTCTCAATCACTATTATGTATATGTTGGAACTTAGAACGCGTCAAACAAGGCCTGTTGAGTCTCGTTTACGCAATTCCAATCGTCCTTATTCTAGCAAAGACCTTCCTATAAAAATCCATCCCTTCAGCTCAAAAACCCACACATCTCTCTCTCTCTCTCTCTCTCTCTCTCTCTCTCTTTGAAGTTCTCATCTTCATACTTTAACCATTTCAATCCATAAGAATTCTACATGGGTTACTCATATTTTGCTGAATTTAAGTAAGAGAAGCTGGTTTCCACGCATTCGTCGACATGGAGAAGATGAACTTTGTTAGAGATGGAGTAGTGAGATTGCCTCCCGGATTCCGGTTCCATCCCACCGATGAAGAGCTCGTCGTCCAGTACCTGAAGCGAAAGGTCTTCTCGTGCCCGTTGCCTGCTTCCATCATCCCGGAGATTGATGTGTGCAAGTTTGATCCCTGGGATCTTCCAGGTGAGCAAGAATTAATATAGTTCTACCCTTTTTCTTCAACTTTACTTTATTTTCTTGCTCATCCACGACAAAACATTGAAGTTGATTATCACTTTTTAAATCAGTTTGGAGCTGTCCTGTAGCATAAAGATCCTGTAACATCATCTTGTTCAAATTATATATTTTTAAGAATTATGTAACACTCATTTGTAACTCTTTTCTTTGTCACAAGTACACACTGAAGTAGATTGTGATCACTTTATGATGTTTGAAGTTTGCTTTGGATTGTTTATAATCATACAGTCAGCTGCTGTGTCTTTTAGTTTCAGATTTATTTTATCTAGAAATGCATTTCGTCACCTGAACTGTTTCTTTTTAGGTGATGATGCTCTTCAATTTGTTTTGCCAATTTTTTTTTTTTTATAACAATATGCCAGAATGATCTGATCTGAATATGGGTTGTGTGTGTTTAGGTGATTCGAATCAAGAAAGGTATTTCTTTACCACCAGAGAAGCAAAATACCCAAATGGAAATCGACCCAACAGAGCAACTGGTTCGGGTTATTGGAAGGCAACCGGCTTAGATAAGAGAATTGTTACTTCCAGAAGCAACCAAGTGGTAGGGATGAAGAAAGTTTTGGTCTTTTACAGAGGAAAGGCCCCAAATGGATCTAGAACTGATTGGATCATGCATGAGTATCGCCTCGCTGATGCTGCTGGTGGCAGAGGTTGCATTGTCCCCCAGAGGAAGAACTCAACCCAAGTTAGTCCCTTTTCACAAAGGCTTTTCTGTGGCTATATGGTTTTATGTATAGCTGAATTCTCACATCATTCCATGTTCTGATTGCAGAATGCTATGATGCAAATGGAAGATTGGGTTCTCTGTCGCATATTTCTAAAGAAACGAAGCGAGAAAACTGATGTAGAAATCACCCAACCAAGCAACAATTACAGATCCAGGAATCTTGGGGTGCCAAGAATAAGTTTCATAGATTTCATGGGAAGAGAGGCTGCTTCTTCATCAGATTCAAGCAGCATCACTGAAATTTCTTCTGCAGGACCTCGCAATGAAGAAAGCAATAGCTGCAATAGCTTTTCTTCATCTCCCGGTGGAAGAGAGGCATAAGACCTCCTCAACTGGATGTACCATGTCTTGTGTTGGTAATCCAAGAAAAAACAACCCTACTGTTGACTCTAGTACTGATACCTTTTGGTTCTCGTCATTGTTAATAACTTGTAAGGAACAGAGGATCTCATAAGAGCAGTGTCAAAAATAGTCATTAACAGGTGTTTAGAAATGAAGAAATTTTGAGGAAGTGGAAGTGGGTGCTTTTCTTAACAAACCCAAGATTCTAAACCAGTGTTCATCTCTCATTTCTGTATTCAACTCAAAACATGTTTTTAAAGACCCAATTGAAGTAAGGAGGTAAGCAAAAGAAAGAGCTTAGAATAGGCAATGGTGGTTCTCACTTTCTGGTCAGTGTGCAGAGCTTTTTGTTAGTGAAAGGTCTATGATTTTTTTTTTTAGCAAAAGAAAGGAACATCCAAGGGTTTTTTTTAGCAAAAGAAAGGAACATCCAAGGAAAACAAAGGAAAGATTGGCATATCTTTATCTGATCTTTAACTTGTCAAAAGAGATGCCTTTTGCTCAAGAAGAAGAATAAGAACCTGAGGAGAACAAATCCATTGCAGTTACATGAACACCATTAGTGTAAGCAGAATATGATAAAGGCGCCCTGAGAAAGAATCCACATCAGAATTATGCTCTGATGGATTATGTATGGGAAATACTTCTATTTCAATAGATCAATGATGTTTCATATATGATTAAGATGATGGCTTATAGAGTCTAGTATTTCTTCTTGCTTTTGCAATTCAGCATAGAAAGAAAGCGTGATACTGGGTTTAATTTGGATTTGATTAGAATTCTGAACATTGATTAAACGGCAACAAGTTTCACTCCTTTATTACTCCAAATTATGCACATCATTGATGACTCAAACTAACTGAGGAATTCAATCTCATCATAATCATCAGAGCCTAATGGGATATCGATCTCACATCAGCTAAAATAGTTCAACTATAAAACTCATCACTTTTAACTCAGGTTATCCAAATGCATCAACCACCAATTACACAAAGCATTCACTCGGTTCACAAAAATTGAGATGGACCCTAAATTAGTATAGCTGGACATAGAAAAAGCATTATCTGATCTAACCTGCAATATGGGGTACACCGAAACATGCCCATGTTACATCCAAGGATTACGTTCTTGATTTTCTGAAATGTTTCATTTAACCACACATGCTTGGAGTATAGGATGGATGTTTTTCTCGATTGAATAGATTCTGAAAAAATCAAATTAAACTTGGAGTCACACCCAAGAATAATAATAATAATTAAAAAAAATCGCAATCGGTTTCCCATCCCAAATTTGGCAAGTCTATTTAGCTCCTTTTTCCAAAAGCTGAGTGAAAACACACCCAATATTGAGTTTGCAATCAGTGATCAAGACTGCTCATCTAAAAGCCCCCATGCTTTTAGGATAGTGGGTGGGTCGAGTTCCATCCCTATCCAATGATCCCGACACCATTGTTAAGGCCTTAAAAAAATTCTATTTAGAACTTTTTTTTTCCGCAATAGGTCAGATCAGAGCCTCAGGATTGATGGGGGCGAAGAAAACCTTTTTTTTTTTTTTAGTACCAGACAAGGTGGCTGGACACATTAGAAACTGATTACGCGGGGAGAAAACCCAGGAATCAAACTCTAGAGAATTGAGTGAGAACGGTACACCCAACCAATGGGTTATCCCTTCAGTCTCGTGGGTGAAGAAATGCAAATCACCCTCTATCCCCTTTTGGCCCCATACCCCTCGTTTCCATCCAGACCCATTGCCCCGAGATGGGCCCCACAGACCTTCATCGCACATCCTTACCAATTAATTGATCATATTAAGATATATTATTATACACACACACAAAAAAAGAAAAAAAAGAAAAAAAAGGAAGGCCAAACCGGAAGCTAAGACTGAAAAATGTATCTGACCATCCAAACAGGGACTGAAATGATTTCAATATATTACTAAATAGGTAGCATTAATATAAAAACACAAGATTTAAGTGATGTGGTTGAAGTGCTTGGCCATGACACGCTGCCTAAGAAACCGCCGACCAGGTTCCTTGTGAGTTTGGTTAAGAATCATAAAAAACAGGCTTGTGAAGTTCTTGCACGACACTATCTGCATATTTCCCTTTTCTCCATCTCCAAAAGCTTTCAACTTGTCTTGTGTTTTGTGTGTTGGAGTGCTGACTTGGGTTTTTGTCAATCACGTGGGTTGGCCTTGGCCCACATGGTGGGTCACTCATAGAAAAATAGACTTCATTTGCCTACCTAATTGGGTTACATATAATAATTGTGGGATTCAGTTAGTGACCCCAAAAACCTGACCCGACTCGGTTTCAACCCGCTAATCTTCACCTGCAATCTACACGAGTCTTCTTTTATAGGTCAAGAAAAACCGACCCGTATTTTAATGGATAGTTTATGACTGACCTGCCCAAGTCCTCGACCAACAAAGCTACAAACAAGAATAGATCTCTCCTAGTTTCTATAGATAGGGAGAGGACTCACCACTGAGCTAGGAGTGGATTGTGTTGGGTTCAGGTTTTAGGGTGTCGGTTTTAAGGCTTAGTTTAACAAGGAATGAACATAGGCTGTGGTGGGCATTTTAATACTTCACCCGAACTCAAATATAGCCTTAATTATTCAGGCCGGATTGAGTTAAATGGATTCACCTGCATTTAGCTTAATGCAGATCGAACCAGGTCAGCCTATGTTGGACTGAATCAGGCAGGTTCGACAAGCGCGCAGTCTGCTGAACCACCCTAGGTTTATTGATGGATGCCATTAATAACCTACCATGGATTGATGATACCCAGACAAACTCCTTGATTGAAAGATCTTTTAATTCAATGTTTGCCCTTTACATGGACCACTGTCTATTTGTTAGCAAACAGGCATGGGTTGAGATTTTAGGTCCAGGAGATTATGGATTGGCCCGGTCCAAGGTGGGGTCCATCATATCAACTTCCTCCATCACTTAATTAAAGAGCTCCTTCATAAAAGGGGCATTATGGTGCCACCAAATCAAGGATCTGACCCTGATACTGGAGAAAAGCATTGATTGAATATAGCAGTTAAGAAACCACGAAGAAGCAGAAGCTCCAAATCTGATAGAAATCTACACTCTTGATGGTTTATACTTTATATTTAGTGTGAGCACATGGAAAAGGACACAAAATAAAGCAATCTGTGGAAGGACAAAAACTGCAATGGTTATAACTGTTGCATAACTGCCATGCATCATAGAAAACTTGTTGAAGGAACAACACAAAATAAAGATATGTGGAAGGATCAAAACAGTAATTACATTGCATAAATTGGCAAAAAGAAAAGAGAAGGCAGGAGTTTAGTTTCAGAGATTTCTGTAGTGCAATCAATAGCAGCTGTGATTAGACATTAAGGGCAGCTCTAAAATCATCATAAAAGTAGAATTTATAGCTGTGAGTTTATATGCATTTATATCCCAGGTATAAAAGTAGAGTTTATATCTGTGACAATTGAGAGGAATGAAATATAACAAAAGGAAGGTGTAATGAAGAGGCACCACCAGATCTGTTAGTCAATGTCAGGGGTCCAATTAAAAAAATATTATAAATATGAAATAAGGACCCACCCACATGAAGAATTATGATGAAAAAGGGAGACCAATAAGCAATCAATCCTCAATAGAAAGAATCATTTGCAAGGACAATAAGTCTTTTGCATACCTTTAGTAGCATAGAAGAATCCTATGCAGGAAATATTTTATCACAAAAACAAAAGCCCAAACAAAAGAGAAATCACATGCTCACCATAAACTTTTAACATTATCGAAAAGCAGCTGTCTTTTGTTTCTAGTAAGTTGTTTAATAGTAGGAATGCTGAATCATATATACAATGGGCTGGTTCAGGTTGATCCTAGCCAGATGATTATGATGTACTTCCATCTAATAGTTTATCGGGATGTTTTGGCACCTTGATTTCGGCTCTTCGCAACCTGAAGCTGTAATATAATCCATGGGTCGGGTTCTTCACCCAGCTGAATCAACATTACATTGAGGCACATTTCTAATCTTTAGCAGAGGATATAGCAATTTCCCTTGGATTTAGCACATAATGAAAATGAGATGGCTCCAAATCAGTCTTGTTAAACACCACTGAATACCCACTGGAATCACCCACAAAAACTGGCAACAAGCATCCTTTGCAACAGTAACTAAAATGCATCAGAGAGGATTTAAGGTACAAAAAACATAGATGGAAAATGTCCAAAGGGAAAAGCCCTGAAAACAGTACACTCTAGGAGATACATGAATAGCAGAGCAATCGCATGAGAGATACATGCCAAATAACCAAAGCCTTATCATCCTAACACGACTCTTTTTAAGTTTTCAAAGACAGGATCAGCATGCTCTCTAGTTGCAATAAATTCGAAATTATATGTTGTCTGAGTAGAAGCCAGTCAATACCATCAAACTTCAACCACAGATTTTTTATTCATTTTGGTTTGCATTTTTTTTTAGACGGTAAAAGGAAAAGATTTTATTAAGAAAGGATTAATACAACAAAACTGGGTATATTTCTATAACCAAAACTAGATTAAGGAAGCCACCCAAGGAGAAGCCCTATCAAACCTTTTTGGCTAAAATATCAGATAAATTGTTAAAAGGGCCTAACCAATTGGTTTGCTTCTTGTGCTGTTGATTTTTTCCCCCTTGGGCATAACTTTAGGATATTTTGTTGATGCTTAGGGAGGAGATAGTTCAACACATCCTCATTCTACGATGGATACTATTTTTCATCTCAACATTGCAGAATATTAAAGCAAGCAGGTAAGATTGCAATTTCACTTACAAAAGCCAAGTTTTATATTATTTGTTACACCATGGTCCATGGCAAGCATGAGGTTTGGTTAGTATACCCATAAACAATCTGCAAGGCATATGAGGTTGTGCTCAAGCGACATGGGCTTGCACAAAGGTCTTAATGCCCAAGATTGAGCAAAGACCCACAGAGGCTGGAATTGAACATGGAGCTATTCAGACAGATCATGAAGAGCCTCCCAGGAGTATGGAGGAGTGTAGAGTCCAGTAACATAAAAAATAGTCCACTATAGCATAGAATCAGCTAATGAGTATTGAGTATTGTGCATTGTGCATTACTATCGATAATCAGGGCTTCCCATGATGTGGCACAACTCTAGATCAAGAGTGAATTGACAAATATTAAAAGGAACTGAATATATATAGGGAGGTGCTCCTATGAGAGCATCTCTCACCTTACTATGAGAGATAAGGTGGGGGCCCTCACAATGTTAACAACTTAAATGTGAGGGCCCCCACCTTTATCTCTCATAGTAAGGTGAGAGATGCTCTATTGCTCTCATAGGAGCATCTCCCATATATATATATATATATATATTACAAGTAGGAAAAAAAACAAAACACATCACCAGAAGTAACCTCAACAAATTTATCCAGATCTTTTATCTTCTAAATTGAAAAACAAAAGAGTTAAGGAGTTATTACAAAAGGTAAAACTTATCAATAAGATCAAGTCGGCTCAAGTTAAAAATGTGAATTTTATGCCCGGATCCCAAAGACTTGAACCATTCAAAAGATGCATCCAATGGCATTTAACAGTGTGTCCAAGTTCAGTTCGATAATCACTGTTTGATTGGATTGGAAAGGTCACTGAAAATTTACTGCATCCTACAATACATGACACTCTTTTGAAAAACTTAAACATTCAGTGAGGACCCCATTCTGCACATCCAAACTATCAAATTCAATCTATCATCCCAAGATTTGATGAGCGTCTCAATTTTGCTTCATTAAGAGGTATATTGGCTGTTGTTATCCAAGGCATTTAAAAACATGATCAAATCATAATTGTTCAATGCAACAGTGAATATCAACACATTGGGAGAATATAACTGGAATGAAGAAGCAACTTAATTCATGTTGCTAGAAGATAACTGGAACATTCAGTGAAGACCCCATTTGCTAGAAGATACTACATAGTTGACTCAACTTAATTCACCCAAACTACATATAACTGGAATGGAGAAGCAAAATTCATGTAGCTGACGCCAACATAGTTGGGATAATGCTTTAATGGTGATGATGATGATGATAATGATAATGATGAGAAGATACTACAAATTATCCCATAGGTTATTGCAAAGATAAAAACGCCACATAAGAAAATCTGACCTACAACTATTATATGAACGACCATAATTAACAAAAGATCTCAATCCAGTCATGTGATCAGTAATGCTGGAATCACTGATCCAAGCTGCACGTGTGGGTGATGAGGGCACATGATCAGAAAAAGTAGATCTACCTGACTGTACAAAGGTAATGAACAGGCTAACATATCTTTTCAGAACCATGAGACTATGACTAAGCTCTCTAAGCTCCACCTTGAGAGTGGTGATAGAATTGCAACAACAGTACTGTTTCTTTTTTTTTTGGAAAAAGGTAAGTGTATATGTTTCCAAAAGCATAAGTACAATGTATAAAAAGAAGGGGAAAGCTCCTTTGCCCTTGCAACTCCCTAAATAGAAGCAAGAACAAGAGACCAGACCACAATCAAATAGGCCAAAGCCGGGAACAAGCCAACAGGTCGGGCCGAACCCAAAATAAGGACAACTAAAACCACATCCCGGGTGTCCCAAACAAAGAGGGCCGAACAAAGGAATGATACAAAAGACCAAAGAAAAGCCTCAAGACAGAGCATAAGCCTATAGAACAGGAACAGGAGGCACCCACAGCCCGGGCCAAGCCAACAGAAAAGGGAGACCTACAGGCCACAGCAAAGCTAGACAGTGCTGCTGCTTGTAATCACATTCACATCCCTCAGCATTTTTGCTGGTTTAGACCAGCCAGATCTTCACAGGAGCTGTTGCTGATAGATGCCTTTAGGAAAGAAGCCAGAGCTGCTACCCGATCTTCACAACAGTACTTCATGTTGTGATCATTAAAAAAATTCCTCAATGGTGGATAACAATTAGTTCTCCAACTCATACCCCCATGAATCTATAACCAAGGATTTATTAAACGTAACAGCACCACTGAATCGGTCCTCTCGCAAAAAGGCTCAATGCATAATCACAATGTAAGATTTATATAAGAGCGTTGATCTGAATTTAACAGATGAAATGTCCGAACATAACACAAAAGGACCGGGCTTGATAGCTACAGAAACCCTCAACTCTGCAACACCAGCTTGACCAAAGAGCGCTACTATAAACTTGGAAGTGTCAGTTTAAGTCAAAACTGCAAAAACTACTACCCTAGCAGTCCCAAAGCACAAACCGCACTGGCTGAATGAATTTTTGGTCAAAGATAGACCTTGCTGACTGATACAACTCCACAGAACTATATGAATACCCATCCAGTGAAGAGAGCCAGTTTTTCTCACACTTCACCCAAAGAGAAGGAAAAATGCAGATAAATAATAATAACAACAACAACAACAACAACGCTCTTGAAAATTGAAATCAGACCCTAGATCAGAAGGGAATTCTCACATCAGACCTTGTCAGTCACAGCTATGTCTACTGTTCACATGCCACTCTTTATGGCTTGGATATGAAGTTAATATAAATCAGAAAAATTAAAATGGGAACCATCTGCACAATTCTTATGTGCGGTCCACCCAATTTTCTAGGCCTCACTAGCCCAGCTATGATTAATCTACCCCCCTCACACACACTACTCTCGTGAAGTGCCACAAGCCCAAATTTGACACATCGAACAGTTTCTCACCATTGGATTGAAACCCAAAAAAAAAAAAAATTTAATGCAATCTAAAACAATTAACCTTGAGGGTCATAGATCAACAGGTTAGGAAGATTAAATGGGGTTGATTTTCTGCACAACTATTGTGTCGCGCCCAAAGATCCAGATCTCCTGAATCTTGAAGGGCAACTGTCACAGCTGATGAAATGTGACAAAATCAGTAGTTAAATTACTTGAATGCTGAAATTCAATGTAATCTAGGGTATCTTCCCTAAAGGTCAGAAAAACCGAAAATACGAAGAAACCTGAAAAAGAGAGAAATAGAAACATATTTAGAGGAAAATAAGTATACGGATATGTTGCTCCTCCTTGGGCAAACATGCCAATATATATTTTTTCAATATTAAAAAAAAACCTTCTACGTATTTCTAAATTATAAAGACACCACTGAGATTCATCTAATTACATTTAAACCCATTTCTCTTTCTCACAACACTCCCCCTCAAGCTGGTACATAGATATTTACTATGCTCAGATAGGACAAGACACCATTTAACTACTTCTTGCCGACTGCTTTTGTCATAAAGTTGGTCACTTCATCAGTTTTACTTATATATGATAGCAACAAATCTTTGCTATGTATTTTTTCTGTGATGAAATAACAATCAACCTCCACATTTTTTGTTCTTTCGTAACATTCTGGATTCTTGGCTAGCTTAATTGCTGAATCACTGTCACTATATATAATAGGCCCACTTTGCTTGAAACCTATTTCTCCCAACAAAATCTTTAGCCATAGCAACTCACAACATCCATGAGCCATGGCCCAATACTTTGCTTCAGCACTAAATTTTTATGCGGACTGCTTGCTTCTTGATTTTCCAAGAAACAGGATTCCCACCAACCATAGTCCAATATCCTATAGTTGATTTTCTTTCTGTCTTGGATCCAACCCAGTCAGCATCAGTATACACTTCTACTCTGATGTGCCCATGTGCTCTATATAAAATACCCTATCCTGGTGATCCTTTCAGGTATTTTAGAATTCTGTAGACCTCAGCTGAATGATTTGTCCTAGGAGGAATAGATCAACTTTCCCACTACTGCTGGAACGACTTTTGGTCACAAAGTGGTTCTCCACTATGAGAACGAAGCCCGTGATTCTATTCAAGCAGAGTATCAACTGGCTTAGCTCCTAATTTTCTTGTTTCTTCAAGAAGATCGATAGTATACTTGCGTCATGAAATGACAATGCCATTCTAGGATCTTGCAACTTAAATTCCAATAAAGTATCTAATAGTTCGAAGATCCTTAATTTCAAATTCAGTTCCATATAGCTTCAAATTGTTAATCTTGTCACCATCCTTTCCTGTGACTACAATATCATTGACACAAACAACTAGTATGACCACTGCCATACTTTTCCCTTTTACAAATACAATGCGATAAGCATAACATATTTTGTATGACCACTGCCCTATTAGGGTTCTGTCTTATTTTACTTTTAAAAGAATTAGAATTCAATTTGGGTTGATGTTTGGGTGCTTTAGTAAACATACCCGATTTATGCTATTTGAATCTTTTTGAATATGTGATTTTATCTTTTAAATTGATAAAAAGTGATTGGCACTGATTTGATTCCTAAAGGAATTCCAAATCAATGAAATGTACATGATTGATTTGAAACATCTGATCTGATTTGATTTATGATTTCAATGTGGTGCCAATGGCAATTCCAAAAGAGTTTTAATCAGACATACATACAATTTGGTTTCGATGTTTTAAGATTTTATCTGAATGTTTGGAAAGAATACTATTTTTCTAAGGGCTAAAAGGGTGTGTGAAGTCCTTTGGGTAAAAGACCCTAAGACCCATTATTGGCCAGGTGGTTATCTGAATGTCTAGAACTCTAATCAAGCCATGACCCTAAAGCCGGTTGTCGGTCTAAGATTACCACAAAGTAGTTGGTGCCTCTATTAGTTATATGTTAGCGTTGGTATCTATATATGTGTCCATTTTATTTTTATCAATTTGGACTTTTCCCTAGCTGTAATGTGAAATGGATTTTTTTGTTTTTGTTTTTGAAGTTTAAAACCTTAGATTTTTGGCCTCTATAATTCTTTATGAGGTTATTTATAATTCCCATATCATGAATTCTTATGTTTAGAACTAGTTTTGAAAATATGCATTACATACATGTAATTCTCTAGCTTTTCTCGCATCATATAGATCATGGGGTTTGCTTTAAATGTTGTGCATTTCTTTAATCTTTTGTGAATCTTAGTGAATATGACTAGTTACTTTCTGAGCTTTCTTGCTCATTCTTCTTTTGTAGTTCATATTGTAGAGTGATCTATAATACCTGGAGTGGCATCTTGGTTCACGATAGTTCAGGAGAAGGTCTTTTCTTCTCTCTCTCTCTCTATCTATATATATTGCATCCTGACAAACTTAATGGGGCCCACCTAGGGATCCACTGGTCATGGGACTTGTGGCAGATAGAATGAGACATCCTGGATGAGCCCATATGTCAAATTTGGGGTCTATCCAATGCCTCTAACCCCTTCATCCGTGGCCCACAAACCTAACGACTTTATATTAAAGAAAAAAATTAACCTTCGATCCAACGGTCCAATCCATTTGGATAGGTGAAAATTCAATGGGTCTAGTGTACTTAAGGGGGTTCCATTGGTGTGGATTGTTCGGATGTTTTATAAAGTCAATCCTAATATATTGTCCCTCACCATAATATGGCGAGGGATGGATGCACATGAATATTTCCCATATATATATATATATATATATATATATAGAGAGAGAGAGTGTGTGTGTGTTATATTGGTTTACATGATTGTAGGGCAAGTACTAGTTATGAAGTTTAAACTTTGACTATATAGGCTTTAAATTATGGAAATAGTTTTTTTTGTTTGCTTTGTATGATCATATGGTTTGAGTATTTAAAATTTTAACTATTGATTTTGAACATACTGGATCAGTTATGATAGTTGCCCCTCAAGATTTGGGTGAAGCTCTATTCCAACGCCTTTGTTTGGACCATTTGGAAAGAAAGTAATGCTGAAAGGATCTACAACAAATCTAAAAGACCTTGGCAGCTTATTCTCAAGGAATGTTTTTTCTCAAGTCCATACCAGAGCTATTTTCCTTCATTTGGAAGTTTCTCCTCGGTTGGCAACTTCATGGAACCTTCCTGTGCCAAGCTCGCTCTGTTCAGGTATCTGTGTCAAATACAAAACCAACAGTCAATGGAATTTTCTAATTACCAACAAGGAAGGTTTTTCTACTGCAGTCCTTAGAAATAGTGCCAACTCCATCATTTGGTCTAGTTCTGTCCGAAAGCGATGGTCTTTTAGCTACTCTTATCCCAATATGTGCAGTGGGATCCAAGCTTATCTCCGTGGAAGAAGAGATTTACTGTCAGGAAGATCGCCAAGCTTGTGAAGCAACGAGGAGATGTTGTTGCAGTCGCTTAGACAATGATGCTTCAGTGTGGTCTGTGAAGAGAGTACCAATTCTGGCACACCTAGGAGAATAATTCATAAATCTGAGTCCCTCTAGATAACTACATGTAAATTACGCATTCCCAGATTACCCTTGTATTTATTCTTTCTTCAAACCCTTTTCTAAGGATATTCATATAATTGTACTTTGTGGCCATTAATATAAACAAGGCCCTCCCTCTAAGAGGGCACAGCAGATTTTATGCAAATCTAGACTTTGTCATGGTATCGAAGCATTAGGTCTTGACTTCTCTTTCCAGAATTGATGGCTGCCATCTTTCTTCTCTTTTTTTTGCATGATGCCCTTTATGTTCCTTCTTTATCTCATAATCTTTTATCTATTGGCTTGCTCATTGATAATAACTGTTCTGTTTTGTTTTCCTGCGATGGTTGTTTCATAAAGGCCGGGCAACTAGGAAGTTGATTGGGAAGGGGCATAGGAGCAAACGACTTTTTACTTTGGACTTGATGCCACAACAGTCTTCTTTTCCTTCCTTTTGTTTCTTCATTTCATTCCGACTTTTTTTCCTCTTTTGAAGTTTCAGACAATAATGATTTATCTTTGTGGCATCGCAAATTAGGACATACGAATGTTAATAAATTGAAATTCTGGTTTGTTTGGAATTAAAAGATTTGTTGCTTCCAATTTTTCTTGCACTAGTTGTCATATGGGAAAGGGAAAACCCTTCCTTTTTCTATTCTCATTCATACTGCTGCTGCTTGTTTAGATTTAGTGCACACTCGTGTTTGGATGTCTCCTATTTTATCTAGACCAGGATACAAATACTTTGCTATATTTGTTGATGATTACAGTCGTTATGCATGGGCTTATTTTTTGCGTTCAAAATATGATATTTTTTCTATATATATTTTTTAAATATGTTTGAAAATCAATTTTCCACGCGTATCAAAATATTACATTCTAACTCAGGAGAAGAATATATGTCAAATGATTTCCATTCATATTTGAAATATAAAGGAATTATATCTGAACACTCATGTCCTTTCAACAAAATTGGGTTGATGAACGTAAGCATCAACACATACTTCAAATGGTTCAAATTTTGTTGCTTGATTCAGCCGTTCCGGCCTCCTTTTGGGATGAAGCTGTTAGCACTATTGTTTATGTCATAAATCACAAATTTATCCAAATTTGTCTAATCAATCTTCTTACTTTCAATTTTTTCATCGTCGCCCTAATTATAACATGCTTCATCCTTCGAATTTCTATGTGCTCTGTATTGCTTCCACCATCTAAGCGAACTAAACTGACCACTCAGTCTGTTTGGTGTGCCTTTCTTAGGTATGGCGATGGACAGAAAGGATTCGTTTGTTATGATCCTCAACCAAAACAACTGCGCATTTCGATAAATGTTACCATTCTAGATAACATTCGATTCTTTCTTGCACCTAATTCTTCATCTTCACCCATTCCATCCCCATCATGTATGCCTCTCTTCTCTAACTCATCTACTAATTCATCTTCTATCTCCACTGATTTCGTTTCCATTCCACCTTCCATTGACCGATTCAAAGGAGAGGTTTATCAACAGCAAAAGAAAAATAGCCAACTGCCTCCTCATGACCCTCTCCCAAAAGCTTCTACAGGTATGCATCAGGACCCCCCACTTGATAATTCCATTATGCTTCTTCAACAATCATCTAGGACCATAAGCCTCCTGACCGCTATGGATACGTTTCTACATAAATGATTGCCCATTTAAACTCAATTTCTATCCCTAACTCTTACAAGCAGACAATGCAACATAGTGTTTGCAGGATGCTATGAATCAAGAGTTGCAAGCTCTCCAAGATAATAGCACATGGGATCTTGTTCCTTGTTCCTCACAGATCAAAGCAACTGGTTGTAAAAGAGTTTACAAGATCAAGTTCAAATCTGATGGAAGTCTTGATAGATGCAAAGCTTTGCCTCATTTTATTAGAATATCGTCGTGAATATGGCATGAATTACAATGAAATATTTGCTCTTGTTGCCAAAATTACAATTGTTCATACACTTTTGCCACTTATTAATGCCAAATCGTGGCCGATATTTCAACTTGATGTGAAAAAGGCATTCTAACATGGAGATCTGAAGAAAACAGTGTATATGTCCCCACCTCCATGATATGCAGTTGCAAATTCTACACATGTTTGTAAATTTCGTTGATCTCTATATGGGCTCAAGCAGGCTCCGTATGCGTGGTTTCAAAAATTCAGATCTACTATTCTCAAACATGGATTTAAACAGTCACTGTGACAACTCAGTTCAAAGGCATTATTATACTTCTTCAAAGTGGATGAAATTTTGATCACTGGGTATGATACGTCAAGCATTGTTTCTCGCAAAGAAATATTGCATTCATCTTTTCACATGAAAGATTTAGGACATACTACATGTTTCTTGGATTGGAAGTTACTCCCAACTGCTACTGGGATCATTCTGTCACAATATAAGTATACTAAGGATCTTGTTGAAATGGCTCACTTCTCAAACAAAAGACTTTTGATACTCTAATAGAGTTGAATGTCAAATACAAAAAAAACTTTGGCGAAACCATTTGGGGTCCTACTCTCTACCGAACTTTGGTTGGTCGTCTTATTTATCTTCTCAATACTCGACCGGAGATCCCATATGTCGTTCAAATTGTCAGCCAATTTATGTCCAATCTTATGCGTCTTCATTGGAGTGCTGTGTAGAGAATAATTACTTACAGATGCGGCTTATTTTTCCCAAATAAGTCTTCCTTACAACTTACTGGATATGCTGACATTGATTGGGCAGGATGTCTTCATACTTGTCGCTCTAGGACTGATGTTGTGTCTTTCTCGGTAACTTCTTAATTTATTGGGAATGTAAGAAACAAGATAGTGTCTCCAAATCCTCTACAGAAGCTGAATATCAATCAATGTCCTCTACATGTTCAAAAATTGTATGGCTTTGATGGTTCCTTAAAGAATTTAATATTCCCGTCTCAGCACCTACTCCTATCTATGCAGACTAGCAGTGCTATAAGACTCAGCGAATCAAGAACTTCACAAAAAGGCCAAACATATCAAAATTCATCATCATTTCATTTGTGAACATTATGAAGCTGAAAAAATTACAATTTCATATGTCTCATCTGAGCTACAAATTGCACATCTGTTTACTAAAACCATGACTCGTGATCGTCATAATTTCTTAGTATCCAAATTGATGCTTCTTGAAGATCCACAACAATTTGAGGGGTTAGTGTGAAGAGAGTACCAATTCTAGTATGCCTAAGGGGCATAATATCTTAAATCTAAGTCCCCCTGCATAACTACATGTAAGTTAGGCATTCCCATATTACCCTTGTATTTATTGTTTCTTTAAACCCTTTTCTATGGGTATTCATGTAATTGTACTTTGTACCGTTATTCTAAATAGAAGGCCCTCCCTCTAAGAGGGCAAAACAGATTTAATGAAAATCCAGACTTTGTCGCTGTCGTGGGTGGCTTCTCAAATCCAAGCTCCTATTGTTGATTGATTTTCATCTCGTTGTTGCTCTTCTATAGTTGTTTTGTGCGGATTGTTTTGGCTTAGCCCTTTTTACTGTTGGTTTGGCCTGGCCTGTGGGTTGTCTGGCTAACCCGGCTTGTGGGTTGTTTTCCCTTTGGTTTTTATTGGCCCAGTTTATGGGTCCTTTTCTTCTTTGGCTGTTGGTGGACCTTTGGAGGGTTGGCTTTCCCCTGATTGCTCCTCCATGTCAAGCCACAATTGTGGGGGAACCTTCCCAATCCCATTGAGTCATTATTTGTATCTTCTTTCTCTTCGGAAAATATATACTTGCATCTTCCAAAAAAAAAAAAAAAAGATTCAGGAAATCCGGTGCTTGGAGTGTGACAGTTGTGGTATCAAAGCAGTAGGTTTTAGATTTCTAGGGTTTGGAATAAGAATGTAGATAAGCAAGGTAGCAATAATATTAATTGTAATTGTAGTGTGAACAAGCATATATGATGTTGAGGTCCAGTGCATCTGTTTCTTGCACTAATACTGGCTTGGAAGGAATCATAGATCACTAATTTGTTGGGATTACTCTGGAGAAAGAAGACTACTTACTTGGACCAAGTTAGTCCAGGAGACTACAGAGAAAGTTAGGCCTATCCAGATCTTGGGTATCCCCCACCTCCCCGATGACTGCCATGTCAAAGCCAGCAAGAAAGAGAGGAACAATGTTGTGAATTCGATGATCCTTTGAGGGTCTCGATTGTTCTTTATATAGTTGTATTGTCTCTATACAATTTACATTGATTGAGCCATAATCTAATCTAATCATATCTCAATTACAGTGATTGTAGCATAATCTAATCTAATCATATCTCCTAAATAGGTAAGGAATAAATATACACACGTCAGTTGCTTTGACCCACAAGTTGGGCTTTATTTGCCATGGGCCATGACCCACTGAACCATTTAACATTAACACCCCCCCCCCCCCCCTCTCAAATTGATGCGGGTGAATCAACCAGCATCAATTTGCCAACTAAGAATTGATGTCGTGGTCGAGGAAGCCCCTTGGTAAAGTTATCTGCAATTTGAAGTCCTGTAGGAACATGAGGAAGAGTAATAGCTTCACGCACAAATTCATCACGGATGTAATGACAAGCCACTTCAATATGCTTTGTGCGTTCATGGAAGACAGGATTTTCAATAATCCGTATGGCATTGGTATTATCGGCATAGAGAGGGGTAGAGCCAGATTGTGGAAATCCAAGCTCAGAAAGGAGACCCCGAAGCCAGACAATTTCAGAGGTGGCGGCAGACATAGCACGATATTCGGCTTCTGTGGATGATTTGGAAAATTTATCTTGTTTCTTACACTTCCAGGAAATCAATGAGTCTCCTAAGAACATGCACCAACCCGTGGTAGACCGTCGACTATCAGGACAACCAACCCAGTCAGAATCTGAGTAAGCAATGAGAGAAGTCGAATTTCCCACAGGAAAGAAAAGGCCACAAGATGGTGTACCCAGGACATATCGAAGAATGCGCCGAACAGCAACGAGGTGGAGATGGCGTGGTTGTGTCATGAACTGAATTACCAGATTCACCGCATATGGGATATCGGGCCGAGTGATGGTCAAGTAGATCAAGCTGCCGACTAAACGTCGATACAATGTGGCATCAAGAAGAAGATCACCAGAATCATGTGCGAGCTGAATATTCACCTCAACAGGTGTATCTACAGAAGTGGATGTTTGAAGACCGGCCATCTCAATGAGATCGATAGCATATTTGTGTTGATCGAGGATGAGACCTTGCTCTGACTGATGAACCTCAAGGCCTAAGAAGTATGTGAGTGGCCCTAAATCTTTCATATGAAAGGATTCATGTAGGGATGCTTGTAGATGGGTGATCATGTCTGAATCTGTCCCAGATATAATGATATCATCCACGTAAACCAAGAGGACAGTAATCCCATTCGAGGAACGATGAAGGAACATAGAAGGATCAGAGGCACTTTGAGAAAATTTAAGATGAAGGAGAGCATCTCTAAGTTTTTCAAACGAAGCATGCGGGGCTTACTTAAGACCATAGAGAGAGCGTCGTAAGCGAGCAATGTCTCTTGCCGAGGCACCAGTAATGGCTTGGGGAAGGCGCATATAGACTTCTTCCTTGAGATCACCATGAAGAAACACATTCTTGACATCAAATTGGAAAAGAGGCCAGGAATGAGAAGCAGCAATGGCCAGAACAGTACGGACTGTTGTCATTTTCGCAACTGGGGCAAACGTTTCTTCATAGTCGATACCATATTCCTGTCGGTTGCCCAGGGCGACTAACCGTGCTTTATAGCGATCCAACGAGCTATCTGCCTTCAGTTTGACTGAAAAACCCATTTGCAGCCAATAGGTTTTGCAGAGGAGGGACATGGAACTATATCCCAGGTATGATTATCCTGCAATGCAGCTAATTCTTCTTGCATAGCCTTTTGCCAACAATCATGCTTCACCGCCTATGAGTAAGAGTTAGGAATAGCAATGGAAGAGAGAGTAGCAAGCAAAGAGGTGTGAGTGAACCCATATTTATCTGGAGGCTTGGAGAGAGGAGTAGAACGTCGAAGCTCAATTGGAGATGAAGCAATAGGAGCAGCATCTGATGAAGTACGTGTCACGAACAAGCCAGAAGAGTATAATAACAAAGATTGAATAGAATTGGATGATCTCCTTGAGGATTCACCATCTGTATTTATAGATCAGAACTGCCCAATCTTGGGCTGCAATTACAATCAATTTGATATCCTACTTTAGCATGTATTGCTGTACAAGTCAATCTAGTATCAATCTAGTATCTATCAAACTTAGTATGTATTGCTGTACAAGATTTATAATACGATGGGCTTTATAGATGGGCCAAGAATGGATCAGTATTAATGGGCCTGTGTTGACACCCCCCCTCAAATTGATGCGGTGGAATCAGTAAGCATCAATTTGTTGGATAAGAATTGATGACGTGGGCGAGGAAGTCCCTTCGTGAATATATCTGCAATTTGGAGTCCAGATGAAATGAACGGTAGAGAAATGACGTCCCGTAGATATTCATCACGAATGAAATGACAATCAACTTCAATGTGCTTGGTCCGTTCATGAAAAACTGGATTTTCTGTAATACGAATAGCACTAGTGTTGTCAGCATGAAGAGGGATAGGGGAGCTTTGTGGAAAGCCAAGATCGGAGAGAAGTCCACGAAGCCATAATATTTCAGCACAGGCAGCAGACATGGCGCGATATTCAGCTTCTGTGGAGGATCTTGAAACCTTATCTTGTTTCTTACATTTCCAAGATATCAATGCATCGCCAAGATACATACACCATCCAGTTGTGGACCGACGTGTGTCAGTACAACCCGCCCAATCAGCATCAGAGAAAGCAATGAGATTTAGTGGAGAGCCGGCAGGGAAAAATATACCATGAGTAGACGTACCAAGAAGGTAACGAATAATACGTCGGACAGCCGTCAAGTGAAGATGCCTCGGTTGAGTCATATACTGGCTGACCAGGTTAACAGCAAAGGAAATGTCGGGGCGAGTATGAGTTAAGTAGATCAAACTACCAACCAATTGCCGATAGAGCGTGGCATCGGGAAGAAGATCGCCACTATCCTTTGAAAGCTTTAAATTTACTTCAAGAGGTGTATCAACGGGAGTTGATTGCTGGAGGCCTGCCAGTTCAATTAGGTCTAGAGCATATTTGTGTTGATGCAAGATGATCCCTTTTTCTGTGTGATGAACTTCAAGACCTAAGAAGTAGGTTAAGGGACCCAAGTCTTTCATATGAAATGATTGATGCAACGATGATTGCAGCTTAGAAATCATTGCGGAATCAGTTCCAGTAATAATGATATCATCAACATAAACAAGAAGAATAGTGATTCCTCTTGGAGACTTATGTAAAAACAGCGATGGATCATATGGGCTTTGCTGGAAGTCTAACAAAAACAAGGCGTCCCGAAATTTTTCAAACCAAGCTCGGGGTGCCTGTTTAAGGCCATAGAGGGAACGTCTGAGTAGAGCCACATCGGAGCTATTGGAAGGAGTGGACCCGTTAGGAAGGCGCATATAAACCTCCTCTTTAAGATCCCCATGAAGAAAAGCATTCTTTACATCGAACTGAAGAATGGGCCAAGCTTGAGATGCTGCAATGGCAATAATCATCCGGACAGTAGTCATCTTGCAACAGGAGCAAATGTTTCATCATAGTCGATTCCATATTCTTGGCGATTTCCAAGAGCGACCAGACGAGCCTTGTATCGGTCCAGCGAGCCATCGGATTTTAGTTTGACTGAATAAACCCATTTACACCCAATAGGCCGAACTGTAGGTGGGCAGGTAACCACATCCATGTGTGATTAGTCTGTAGAGCTTCTAATTCCTCAGACATAGCTTTCCGCCAACATTCATGTTTCACAGCTTGAGAATAGGAAGTGGGAATGTTAACAGACGATAGAGTGGCAAGAAAGGATGAATGAGAATATCCATATCTATCAGGAGGCCGAGAGACACGCGTGGTGCGTCGAAGAGTGGGCATCATAGCTAGTTCGGGTGTAGTTGATAAAGGAGTTGGATCAGGTGCCGGATCAGGTGGCTCTTGAAGGGGTTGTATCGTAGCAGTGATTGGTTCCGTTCGTCGCCGATATACAATTCCAGGTTTGAACCGTTCAACAACAGCTGGAGAAGTATCAGATGAAAAAGATGGTAATATATTCATGGGAATAGTAGTGGATGAAGCAGTTGGGTTGAGAAAAAAAATATAAATTTTCGAAAAACACGACATTTCGAGAAACACGAATTCTTTTGACAGATGGATCATAGCAAACAAAGCCTTTTTGATGGGTTACGTAACCAAGAAAAACACATCTGGTAGCTTGCGCCGACAATTTCGTCCTTTCAGACAGAGGAAGATGAGCAAAACAAACACATCCGAAAGTACGAAGATGAGTATATGTAGGATGAGAGTTAAAAAGACGAAAATATGGAGACTGATTTTGAAGTTTGGAAGACGGAAGCCGATTAATAAGATGAGCTGAAGTAGAGAGAGCTTCTGGCCAGAAATGAGGGGGAACAGATGATTCAAGTAGCAGACAACGAACCATGTCAAGTAAATGACGATTTTTCCGTTCAGCAATGCCATTTTGCTGTGGAGTATGAGGACAGGTTCGTTGTGATATAATCCCCTTATTTTGAAGAAATTCTTGAAATCTGTTTGACATATATTCACCACCGGAATCGGATCGAAGAATCTTTATGCAGGTGGAGAATTGTGTTTCAACGTAGGCTAAAAATTTTTTAAAAACCTCAAACACCTCCGATTTAGCCCTTAAAAAATAAACCCAAGTGAATCTGCTATGATCATCGATGAATGTGACAAAATATTTATAGTGAGAATGAGAAATAACTGGTGTTATACCCCAAACGTCACTATGAATCAAATCAAAGCATTTTTCTGATATAGAGGTATGCACAGAAAATGGAAGAGCTTTACTTTTTCCTAATTTGCAAACAGAACAATCAATATTGACATCAGAAGTAGAAAACCGCATTTTATTAATCAAACCAGAATTTTTCAAAGATAACAATATATTCGAATTAGGATGTCCTAATTTTTTGTGCCACAGATGCACATTATTTTGAAGAACACATGAAAAAGCTGAAGTAGATTCATCCCTAGGTTGTATAGGCAGACTAAGCGGAAACAACCGGCCGCACTTAGGCCCCTTCGCGATCACCTGTCCCGTCCCCTGATCCTGTACAACACAACCAGAAGAAGAGAATGACACATTACAATGATTATCGACGAGTTGTCCAACCGATAATAAATTTGTAGAGAGGTCAGGTGAAAGAAAAACATGATTCAAAGGCAATTTGTGTGGAATATTTCCTATGGCAGTGGTAGGTAAATGACCCCCATTGGCGGTTTGAACTTGGAGTTTCCCATCATATGATTGAATATTAGACATGAGTCTGGAAGAGGAAGTCATATGATTTGATGCTCCAGAATCAAAATACCACATGGAAGGAGATGGAAAGGTTTTACCTGAAAGGCCCAAGGTAGAGAATGCTTGGAGAATCATTTGTTGAATCATTTCAGGGTTGATAGGAGGGTTGGGTGAACCTTGCTGTGAAGACATAGATGAAGACGGAGAAGCAGGTGCCACAAAGTGAGAATCTGAAGAAGCAATAACAGAATAAGCACGCGAATTTCGATGTTCTGGTCGTTTTCTGCATTCAGAAATGATATGCCCGCTAGCTTTGCAGTAGTTACAGACTTTTCTCTTGCACTGAGAAGAATAATGTCCATACTCCTTACAAGTGAAGCATTGAATTTTGCTCAAATCTTGGGTCGAAGTGTTGCGTCTGGGAGGTTTCCCTTTTGCCATATATGCAACTTCAGCGGGACCAGTGGATAATTGTTGGGATAGTTGATGCTGAGTGACTATCCGTTGCTCTTCGTGGAGCACTTCATTGAGACATGTATCCAAAGAGGGAGACGGATGCCGACTCATAAGATTGGATCGAACATTTTCAAAATCAGGGCGAAGTTTCATTAAGAACAGATCCCTTTGAGTAATTTTATGAACTTCCTGAACCCCAGATAGAGTATCTCCAGTGATAGTGGCATATGCAATATCCGTGTATTCAGTCCAAAGGGCAAAGAATCAGGAATAATACTCCTGGACAGTCATCTGTCCTTGAGAATATTGAGCAATTTCATGTTCTAATTGGAACCGACGGGCTGAATTCTCTTGGTGATATATGCGTTTCAGATATCCCCACATATCTTGAGCAGTTCTATAGGGCTTAAGATGTAGAAAAAATTGGGGTTCTGTTGCGCCCAACATCCAGCTCATAATTTGTGCTTCTTTGGTTTCCCAGTCTTCCAATTTTTAATTTGCCGTTGGCTTTTGCGTAGAACCAGAAATGTGGCCCCATAATTTTTTGCCTTTCAGATATAACTCAAATTGATAGGCCCAAGCAGAATAGTTTTTCCCATTGAATTTAATCAATTGCATTTCATTTTTGTCCATTTTCAAACCAGACAGATTGATAGCAGACAAGAAAGCAAAAGAGCAGAAGAGCAGCACACAAACCAACCAATAAAAATTTTGTTCTGCTATAAAAGCCGGATTCAGCAGTGTTTATACCAACAGTGTACTAAAAAAAACAGTAACCAGCACTGATCAGTTATTTAAGCAGCCTTAATCAGTCATAGGTAGCACCATTAGCATATAGCAGCACTCAATACAATCAATAGAGAAGGAAGACAGCATCTGATAACACAGATTTGGAAATAGCTGAAAAAATTCCAAAAAAATGGGCCAGACGACCTTGAATCTGGGCACAGATTGTGTCTGTGGGCCCCAGTGGATGATCAAGGGTAAGATCAGAGCACACGGTGATCTCTGTATCAAAAAACTGAAGCTCCTCCAAGTGGAATTTTGATAAAAGCTTGAGAGACCAGAAAGTTTGACGGTCGTGATGAAAACTATGTGCTCAAACGGGAGAAGAACAAATCAGAGAGAATGGCCTACCTCAGATGATCAAAAAATTCAGAAAAAATGTGTATAATTCCCAGAAGTGATGGTCGACCAGAATGGGAGGATTGCTCTGGGCAGTGGGTGATCAATAGGTGGGCCACCTTTGATCACAGCCAATACAGTGTGTTCACAGACGATCAGATCTGTCGCAGGTCTTCTCCAATATCTGATAACAGCTTCTTAGCAGCACAACAACGGTCTTTAATCAATATCGAGAGCTCCAGAACAGAACATCAGAGAAGAAAGAGATGTCTCCAACAGAAGATAAGACTTCTGTATGTCCAGCGTCACAGACAGAAGATGGAACTTCTGTATAATCAAAGATGCTTCTGACAGAATTACTTCCACACGATGGACAGAGATGGCTCTGATACCATGTCACGAACAAGCCAGAAGAGTATAATAACAAAGATTGAATAGAATTGGATGATCTCCTTGAGGATTCACCATCTGTATTTATAGATCAGAACTGCCCAATCTTGGGCTGCAATTACAATCAATTTGATATCCTACTTTAGCATGTATTGCTGTACAAGTCAATCTAGTATCAATCTAGTATCTATCAAACTTAGTATGTATTGCTGTACAAGATTTATAATACGATGGGCGTTATAGATGGGCCAAGAATGGATCAGTATTAATGGGCCTGTGTTGACAGTACGGGCAAGATCAGGTGCCAGCGAGGGATCTGGAAGAGGAGGCAGTAGTGGACCATCCTTATGACGACGTCGTTCATAAACGACGAGTGGAGAAGAAATTGCGTCAGTAAAATCCGGTAAATGAGAAAAAGAAGGGTAAAGGCTTGGAATGATTAGGGAAGAAATGTTGGTTTTCGAAAAATATGACATTTCGAGAGATCCAAATGCGGTTGAGCACAGGATCATAGCAGCTATACCCTTTTTGGTGAGAAGCATAGCCAAGGAACGCGCATTGAGCTGATTGAGCAGTTAATTTTGTACGTTCAGAAGGAGGAAGATGAACAAAACACACATCCAAAAATACGCAAGTGGGTATAAGTAGGATCTGTATGAAAGAGACGAAAGTATGGTGTTTGATTGGTGAGACGAGTGGATGGCAAACGATTGATTAAGTGAACCGCAGTGGCTAAAGCTTCGGGTCAAAATTTAGCAAGAACTGATGATTCTAAGAGAAGAGAACGAATAGTATCTAAGAGATGTTTGTTCTTCCGTTCAGCAACTCCATTCTGTTAAGGAGTATAAGGGCATGATCTTTGCGATAAAATCCCATGTGTGCAGAAAATTTTGAAACTGATGGGACATATATTCCCCTCCGGAATCAGATCGGAGAACTTTTATGCGAGTGGAAAACTGATTTTCAACATAAACCATAAATTTTTGGAAAGCATCAAGGACTTCAGATTTAGAATGTAAGAGATATACCCATGTGAATCTACTATGATCATCAATAAATGTGACAAAATATTTGAAATTTGTATGAGAAATTACAGGAGTAATCCCCCAGACGTCACTATGAATAATGTCAGAGCAATTTGAAGCCATAGTAGATTTAGAAGGAAAAGGAATACCTTTCCTTTTTCCAAGTTTGCAAACAGAACACTCATCAGAAATGTGACTAAAAGAAATTTTATTTTGCTTAATGCTACCAGTGTTCAACATCAAAGATAACAGTTTTGGATGAGGATGGCCTAATCTAATACGCCATAGCCTCCAAACATCTTGAGAAGAAGAAAAACAAGAGAATGTAGAGAGCTGTTTATTCTGAGAGAGAGGCATAAAAAGAGGAAATAGGCGTCCACACTTAGGCCCCTTCGCGATCACCGTCCCCGACACTTGATCCTACACAACACAACCAGACCGAGAAAAAGAAACATTACAATTATCATCAATCAGTTGTCCGACAGACAGAAGATTTGTAGTTACATGAGGAGATAAAAAAAAAACATTTTTCAGAGGCAAGGAATGAATAACATCACCAAGAGCTGTAATGGGAAGCTTTTGTCCATCAACAGTATGAACTTGCAAATTTCCATTGTATGGTTGCAGATTAGAGAGATGAGTGGTGGAAGAGGTCATGTGATTTGAGGCTCCGGAATCAAGAAACCATACTGAGGAAGAGGATTGGTGATTACCTGAAATGCCAAGAGCAAAGAAAGCATTCATGATCATTTGTTGAACGAGCTCAGGGGTCACTTGAGGAAAAGTATTGGAGGCAGGAGGTGGTGAAAACATGACCGATGCTGAAGGAATATCGCTAGAAGTAGTAGCAGCTGCAGTGTTGACATGATAAGCTCGAGGAGTGCGATTTTGTGGCCGCCTTTTGCAGTCAGTAATAACATGACCATTTGATTTGCAGTAATTGCAGAACTTGGTCTTACACTGTGAGGCATAGTGTCCATAACTCTTGCAACCAAAACACTAGATTTTACTAAGATCTCTTGCAGCAGGTTGTCCTCCTTCAGCAGCAGAAGTGGTATGATGGACCATCCCTCCCAGACTTTGAGAAAGACCAGGAGTGTAATTGGCAGTGGCAGCATATGCTACATCAGAAGAGTTTCCTGAAAACTGGTTTTTCAGAACATGCTGAGTGATCTGCCTTTGTTCCTTGCGCAAGAGTTCATTAAGGCACTCATTCAGGGATGGAGATGGAACCCTGCTCATCAGGTTGGAACGAACGATCTCATATTCAGATCTCAATTTCATGAGGAACTGGTCTCTATGAGAAGTTGCCTGTAATTTTTGAATCTCAGAAAGAGCTGCCTCAGATACATTGACATATTTGATTTCGTCATATTCTGCCCATAAATTGAGAAAACCTGTATAATAGTCCTGGATGGAAGAGGTCCCCTGGGAATACTGAGCAATCTCCAGTTCAAGTTGATATTGGCGAGCAGAGTTCCCTTGGTGATACACTTGTTTCAGATATTCCCACATCTCCTAAGAGGTCTTGTAGGGTTTGAGATTCAGAATATATTGTGGTTCAACATAACCAAGAATCCAGGTTTTGATCTTGGCATCATTTGTATTCCAAGATAATATTTTTTTCTCATCTTCCTTAGGGCGTGGATCCCATCCGGAAACAAGTCCCCACATTTCCTTTCCTTCAAGATATACTTGAAATTGATAGGACCAGGAAGTGTAATTCTTGCCATTAAATTTGATCGAGGCAATTTCATTCTTCTTTTCCATTTCAGTAGAGTGATTACAATATGCAAGAAACTCCAACTGAACTTAAATCAAACTGATAAAGAAGTTAATCAGAGATGAAAAGATTTCCAATTTTTCCAATGAAGCGATCAGATGGACAGTACTGAAAAAAAAAAAAAAAAACAAATTTTTTCACCAAAACAGGGCCAGGCGAGCTTGATATTGTAGACAAAATGGGATGCAGCATATAACAGTTGCAATGAATGATCAATCAGACATCATAGAATGATGGAGGATCAAATTTCGCACCAAACAAATCATATTGCTTTCCAATAAGAGCCAGATCAAGAAATTTGAACGGTTGTGATGAAATTATACTGCAAAAAGTGAACTTTCTCTAGAAAGGGTAGAAAACCTACCTCAGAGATGCGAAAATTTCGCAAAAAATGTCCACAAATACTAGAATAACCAGGCGACCAGAGTGGTACAAACTCCAGGTTCAGTGATGCTGATCTGGGGTGGGCCGCGTATGATCACACCTTGATCAGATTAACTGATGAATGAATCTTGAGTAGAGAAGAAACCGGCGACTTCCAATGCTTGGAAGATGAAGAAGGATCACCCAGAAAATGTTTGCTCAAGGCTCTGATACCATGTCAAAGCTAGCAAGAAAGAGAGGAAGCAAGAAAGAGAGAAACAATGTTGTGAATTCGATGATCCTTTGAGGGTCTCGATTGTTCTTTATATAGATGTATTGTTTCTATACAATTTACATTGATTGAGCCATAATCTAATCTAATCATATCTCAATTACAGTGATTGTAACATAATCTAATCTAATCATATCATATCTCCTAAATAGGTAAGGAATAAATATACACACGTCAGCATGTCATCTGCCGGTGGAATTGGAGCACAGGGCATGCTGGGCGATCAAGAAATTTAATTTTGATATGAAGGAGGCAAGTGAGAAGAGGAAGTTACAACTAAATAAGCTTGAGGAGCTACGATATGAAGCATATGAGAATGCCACGCTGTATAAAGAGAAGACTAAAATATTCCATGATAAAAAGCTATTAAGGAAGACGTTTGTGGTGGGACAGAAGGCATTACTTTTCGATTCTAGACTCAAATTATTTCCAGGGAAGCTAAAGTCCAGATGGTGTGGCCCCTTCGAGGTCACTCAGGTATTTGAGCATGGGGCAATTAAGATCTATAATCCAAAGAATGGTAACAAGTTCAAAGTCAATGGACATAGGCTCAAGCCCTATTAGGAGCAGATTTTTGACAAGGATGTGGATGTGATTACATTCACAGATTTCCCTTCCGCTTGATAGAGAAGCATAGTCTGGCTGAAGACTCTAAAGCAAGCACTACTGGGAGGTAGCCCAGATCTTTGCAAGGAAAAGTTGAGGATGGCGATTCAAAGCTGGCGATGTACTCCATATCCAGCTGAATTCTTTTACCCTTTTCTTTGTCCTTCTATTTACTTTTCTTTTATGTTTTTAGTGTTTTCTTCTTACTTTATTTTACAACATTGGGGACAATGTTTAATTTCAGTGTGGGGGAAGAGTCTTAGTCATTAAAAGAGTCATTATAGTCCAAAAATACATAAAAATTTTAAAAAAAAATTTCGAAAATCACAAAAATATTTGTTTTTCTTTGAGTCATAGTTCCTTCCTACCACAATGATGAGTAATGATGATTTGTCTTGCATGGTTCATCGAACTTAATTATGCTAGTTCTTTTTATTATTCAATTGTTGTAAATCTCGTTTAAGCATGTCGAGCTATCTCTGTGTGGATTACAATGCTGATATAGTCTGAGGTTGAAAGCTCGCGCATAATTGAATGATTAGATGCTTTTGGTGAAAACTTGTGCAACCTAGTGAGATTTGAGCCTAAATGCTTATTCTTGAGAGGGTTATATGCTGAGTGATATGATCTTTCATTTCTTGATCTATATGATGCAGTTGATTTCATTATCATTCTTTAATCACATGTTCTGAAGTTTATATGGAAAAACATGCTAGAACTCTCATTTTTATCCGATTGAGGCAAATTTCGACTACATGAACCATAGGAGATGATTTTAGGCCATGTTTGACTAGTTTGTGCTTTTCTATCCATCCCCTTTATGTTTATCACTAGTTATCCATGTTGAGCCTTAATTAAGCCATTTCTTGCACCCATACCAACCCCTAAGTTTGGGGGAGTTACCTTACCATATATATAGCCTTACCTTATCTAAGGAAGTATAAAGATGAATTCCAGGTTCATTACAAAATGTGTGCAAGGCTTGAGAAAAAAAAAAGTTGCCGTTACCCTGCATCTCCATAGTTTCAGTGTTAAAAAAAAAAAAAAAAAAAAAAAAAGGAAAAGAGAAAAAAACATATAAAAAAAAAACAGAAAAAAACAAAAGAATAAAAAAGAATAAAGGAGGGTACACGTGTGACTCAGCAATGTGGAAATTCAAAATGCAAGCCTTCACCGCCAAAATCAGAAGTGTATAAGGAACCTGAAGTGTGATTCTACGCAATTTCCTTAGATCTTGTTATCCATTTCCTTTCATTCATAACCCTTCACCCTAACCCCATGATAACGTAAGTGTAAAAGTCCTACTTGATTCTAGGTAAAGTGTAGTCCCAGTGTGGAGATGAGATGGAATGGGAGCCTATGGTGTGTGATTTCACTTCAAGCATGTGGTATTTTTCATGAGATCATTATCTGTTCACTCTTAGCCAATTATTGAGTGTTTTATTGTGAGTGTTGTGTGAAAGCCTAAACTAAAAGTAATGTTGGTATTGTGTTACACACGACCCTTTTGAGCATGTGGATTGTGAACTGGTTGAGACTCTTGCTTCTTTAATTCATGTATTGATCACACATCTCTGAGACAAATGGTGGAAGGATAGGTTTCATATTTTAGTGTTTTTATTTTCTACCTTGTTTATTTTATTGTTTTGCTCGAGGACTAGCAAAAGGTAAGTTTGGGGGAATTTGATAAGTGCTTAATTGTTTGCAATCTAAGCCCTAATATTTGATTCATCTTGTGCTAGTCATAGTTATTTTATTTGATTTTACATAGTTTTGTTAATTTTTACGCTAAGGTCAAAAGGAGCAAAAAGAGAGGAATTAATGAAAAGGATGATGGGCGTGAATCCCAAAGAAGGACCATGGTGGGTCCCATTCAAGATATTCCAGATTTCAAGAAGACTTTCTAATTATTTGGACAACTTACAATTCAAATCAAAGAAGGAAAGAATTAAAGAAAGAAATTCTAATCAAAGAAGAAGACCAAAAGAAAGAAAGAAGAAAAAAAAGAAGAAACCCAATCTAGGGTTACATGCCCAAAGGGGGCCCACATCTATTACAAATAGAAGAATTTCAGAAATTAGAAGTCTTATTCAAGTTAGAAGTGGAGTTCAAGAATGGAGAAAAACAAGAAAAGAAAGAAAGGAAAATTTGGAGCAAGAGTTCAAGTCAAGATAGAAGACCTAAAAGAGGGGTCCCACACTTATGTTACACGCATCAAATAGGGCCCACTTTTATGTCAAAAGTTTAGATTTAATTCCTTGCAATTAATCTCAGATTTGTGGGTCCATGTGAACAATGTTGTAAAAATCGCTAGGCGGACGCTAGGTGGTGGGCGTGGACTAGGGATTAATTCCCGATTAATCCCCGCCTAGCCTGATTAATCCCCTCCTAGTTCGATTAATCCCCGCCTAGCGCCTAGGCGGTGACCGCCGACTAGCGCCTAGGCCGATTTTTGCAACAGTGCATGTGAATAAGTTTCTAGAAGATACAAGTGGGACCAGATTTAGAAAGCTTGCTAAAACAAGAAAGAAGACTCCTTATTCAATCTAATTAGGTTTCCTAATTATAAGGAAGGTTGAAGATCTATTTCTACAAGGAACTACTTGCTAAAAGGGGCTGTTGCAAGACTTATAAATAGCATACAAGGGAATGGACGTGAACAGTAATTCCAGCCCCATCAATCCATAATTCCAGCCACCATTCATCCCATATATTCCAGCCATAAGACAGCAGCCGTACAGCACCTTTGGAGCATCTTTGAAGCCATCTTTGGAGAGCTTTTGGAGGAGGAATAAACGGGGAGAAGCTGCTGGCCGATCACTTCATCTTCATCCTCTTTTAGAGTTTTTATCATGAACCTCTTTTCTATGTTATTTTTCATTAAAGACATGAGTAGCTAACTTTTTAGGGCTAGGGTGTAATTGAAACCCTAGCCTAGTTCTATGTAGTCTCTTTTGGCGTCTTTTAATTCAGATTTCAGTTTTGTTGGTTGAGATTCTAAACCATGTTATTAATTGATGAGTTGTGTATATGCCATGCCAACCATGTGATGTTCAATTAATTTTAAGAGTAGCTAATTTAATTTTGATTGATCTTGATGTTATGCATCTAGGGTTTAGACCCATGAATAATCTAAGTATATGCCATGCTTAGACATGAATAATCTAAGTATATGCCCTGCTTAGACTCATGCATTTATCTTTCCTATTATTTTTATGCATTATGTTTGTTTGACTAGGACATATGCCATGCTTAGTTTTTGCATCATAATGAGCAATTCATGTAGTATGCCACTCATGAATTAGGTTTAGGGGAATAATAATCTAGACGCATATGCAATGGTCTAGGTCGATAGATGTCACTAATAAAATCTGATTTTGGATTAAAAGATCATAAGGGACATGCATAGGATTGGTTAGGGGAGTAGATGAAACCCTAGTTCATTCATTCATTATTACTGTTTTTTTCAATTCTCATACTAGTTGTTTTTAGGTTACTTTCCAATTAGTTTTTGATACTTTAAATTACTGTTTTTTATAGTTTAATTCCACTTTTCATCATTCAAATTGTTTATTTTAATATTCGGATTTTTAGTTAATTTTGACATTGTTTTATCACAAGTCCTCGTGGGATTGACCTCGTACTTACAATTCACTACACTACATAGTGATCTTGTGCGCTTGCGAGTTTTTAATTGTATGCATACTAGTAACTTATTTCTAGGTTGCTTGGTGCATACCAATTAACAACATCAGGCCGGTATCCATTCTCAACCATTTCAGCAAAGAGTCCCATGGCCTCATTTATCGCTCCATCTGCACATAAACGGCTCACAATAATGCTATAAATTGTTGCATCCGGCCTGCAGCTTCCCTTCTCCATTTCTCTAAGCAGCTCAAGAGTACTTCTCATTTTGCAATGCCCATTAATGAGAATTCCATACATAACCTCATCACACGGGTATCCCTTCTCCTTCATCTCCGAAAATAGCTCCGCAGCCTCATTTATCAACCCCTCTTTTCAAAAACACTAATAAAAGAAGTTTCATGTCGAATCGAGAAAAGAGAGTAGGGACTGAGTGGAAAAAGAAAAGGAGAAAAAAGTAGATTAAACAAATAGTGATATCCTCACTTATGTATACAGGTGAGCAGCAATATCCCTGCTTGGCAAAAGAAAAAAAAAAAGTAAACAATCAAACAAAACAAAACAAAAAAAGTGGCATGAGGGCCTTTTTCATCTATATTAAAGTTTGAGGGCTCGTATGGTCTTCACAAAGTCTAAGGGCATTTTCCTGGTAAAATATTCTAAATTATACAATTATACTTTGAATTACTAGGAAATCAAATCCATGCAAACAAACGAGCGCTTGGAATTTGAAAAAGGAATAATAATAATAATAATAGGAAGAATAATAATAATAGAAGAAAAGAGAATGAATTAGAGAAAGATTCAAAAAGTGGCGATGAGAGAGAGAGATATTTTAGAAGAGAATTACAGAGAATTGCTACATGAAGGCCCACAGTTTCAAGTGGAGTTGGGATTCAAATTCAATGCGGCGACCTATGATTTCAAATGTGACGAGGGAGGCAGTTCCCTTCCTAGCAAAAAAATGAATTATATTTGTTTTGTATTTTCGATTCCTGGAGAATGTATTTTTTGAAATACCTTTTAGAATTTTCTTTTCTGAAATCATTAATATGTATGTATCCAAATGCTTTCCTTCATTTTTTTATATTTTCAGATGTGTCGAAAAATTTTTGAAAAAATGATGCAAAACAGTAGTTGAACATCAAAATGAGAAACAACATTTCACAAAAGAAAATTATACTAACACTTCTAACAGCCTATTTTGACATATGAAGGTCCATCACATGCCTTGTATATTCATCCCATAGTCTCTTTTTTTTTTTTGTTGTTGTTGTTTTAGAATCATCCCATACTAATTGAATGGGATTAGGTTGGAGATATTATTCCACAAGATTTTCTCTTGGGATGATCATCCAAACATCATTCCATCATTTCTTATCCCATGGGCGCCTGACGGAGAAATGAAAGGATGCAAAACGGGCCTTCCCTTGCTGAACCATTTCCTTTTAACCATCGCTTTGCATCTCATGGGTCAAATGGGATTTTGGGCCATGACCACATGAGATGAACTTATGGGGTTAATGACCCACATGTACGGTGGAGATTGCGAGGAGATTACGATCAATTGTATGCTGTACAAAAACTTTTAGACATCATCCCAAGAGAATATATGATTAAAAAGGGGTCTCATTTAAAACAGTAGAATGGCGATATAAGACCCAAAAATTAAGATTCAAAACCAAATAAATTCATGGAAGCCAGAAAGATTAGGAAAAGAAACGATACAAATGATACAATGGCTCTTCATCAAACTGCATCCTCATGTGCTGCGCGCTATGTGAATGAATCCAAGAAATTTCTGGTGTTCTCTGTTGCCAATTCCTATGACTTGAACATGGTCTTGGATTTAATGGGATCTGCATGAATACAAATATGAAATGCAGGATTGCATCATTATACATAGCAAAGACCATTTTTTAATTGATGGGTGAATTGGATGTAACCAAGTAGCAATTGATTTGAATATATATTCCCTTGATCTTAAAAGGAGAAGGATGATTAACTATCTGAGTGTTCGGGTTGGTGCAGAAATAAAAGGTTTTGTTAGGAGGGATATTCCAAGTTTTTTGCCACAATAGAATAAACAGCCACCGTACTATGTTAATTAGGTGATGCAGAGAATGCACAGAGAGTGACAGAGATGAAGACGCCATGGAGTACCTATGAAAACAATATTGAATAGTGATCTGAAAAGAAAAGAGTAGCAAAGGCTCTCTCGGATCTAAAATGAAATGGGCGAAAACTAAAAAGGCGTGTAACTTGTAAGTGCCTAAAAATTCACGGACTCGGAGGGAGATTAGGATCTCTGTAATGGTGGATGAAGAAGCTTCTTTGGAGAAGATTGGGTGCCTGAAACCTGAAAGAGGGGAGAGAAGAACAGTAGGTCAGAGGACCCTGGCTGCTATCAGCGCAAGGCTCTTCGATGCCTAAGTCAGCTCAACAACTCGACAGTAGGATGGAGATGGAGAAGAAAGAGAGAGTTTGGCTGTTCATACCAGCGTATTGGCCCTGCCTTGCTTGGAATGGCTCTTGTGTATATATAGAGGGAGAAAGCTGACTTAGGGAAAAGAACTGTCCCATCATAGCTTACTCTGTCCCATCGTAGCCCACCTTGTCCCATCGGGCCTTACCCTGGCACTTTGGGAGTTGTGGACGCCGCTCTGTCATGGGTTATGGGTGGTGCCCTTGTCTTGTCGCACGTTCTGTAACGTGGTTGAATCTCCATAGAGGTACAACTGTTAGTGCTTTTACCGAGGCCGCGACCAAGACATGCTGCCGAGATGGAGGAGGCCGAGACCAAGACATGCTGCCGAGATGGAGTAGGCCGAGACCAAGACCTGCCGAGATGGAGGGTCTGGCACTGCTACCTAGCTGGTGATCTCGGTTGGCACTATTGCCAAGGTGCCGAGACCAGAAACAATAATTTGGCAAAAATGATAAAAATGCCTTTTTCGAGGTCGAAAAGATATGGAATTTGGCCTAAAAACAAGAAGTCCATTCCATAGCAATGGATTTTGAAGATCTCGCCGATTCCCTTCCAGAATGGGATTTCGTTCGCGATTCTAACTCCGGGACCCTCATTTCGCCTAGTACCTTACTTCGATTCAATGCATCCATGTATTCATCTGCTTAGATCTGCACTACATCACTGGTGCTTTTTACCGAAACCAGGGTGATTTCGGTGTCTGGGAAATCCCCCACACATGACTATTACTGAATAGGCTCAAATACCATCTAAAAACAGAGAAATGAAAAAGGAACAAGGGCTTCACTGTTGTTTTCTCACACACAGTGAAAGCCATAGTACTCGATTCTATTTATAAGGTAGTCTGAGCTTACAAATATTTGTTGCAGTAAACTGTTGAGTACATGTGTAATTCAAAGAAAGAATACAATTCCTGTTGACTTCCCTACTTTCTCTTAATGAGGTACTAACATCTTGATGTTGAATTGGTCTTATTCTCTGCATTGTTACTGTTGAGCTGAGTGGATGTACTGGTTTTGGGATGATTGACCCAAATATCCTGACCTTCTTCAGACACATGGTAGCGGATAGCTGTCCACTCTGGCAAATGACATGACCTTGGAAAAAAAAAAGTTCCAGATGGTCTTCACCTGAATATTAGGTCCCACAATTGATCTTATAAATTTAGAACCCATGCAGCTTTATCAAATGGCTAAGGATTGGACAACTTTGAGGCCCTCAAGAGAGAACCTCATGTGATGGAATAGGTCTCATCTTTTGCACATGGGTAAGGTCATAAGGGATACTTTTCAAATCTCTATACCCGTCATGATGGTCATGTTCCTCAATATGACTGATTTATTAAACTGAATAGGAACCACCTATAAGAGATTTCACCCAGTTAAACATAGCAAGTGGCAAAACAAAAATAACATTAAAAAAAGCAAGAAGGAAAACAAAAAACAGGAAAAAGAAAAATAGTGAAGAGTATTTTTGTTGTTTTACGATGCAGGTATCCCTGAGGTCTTTTATCCAACAAGACTACTCCCCAGGGTGGCGCCCACTAAACCCACACAAATGCACTCCAAGAAAAGTAGTGGGAGTTATCCAAGTATCCAAGATTTTCAAGAAATTAACAGAACTGTGGAAGGGTGTGCTTGGAATAAACTAACTTGGGATGTTCCTTTTCTGCTTTTCACCTCACCAAACTGTTTAGCGTGGTCCCGAAAATGGAATCTCCACTAGTCATTATCAGCCACGATTTCAAATTTCTACAATAATCTTTTACATGAACAAACTTTCCAAAAGAGCATTCAACTCCACAATGCAAGTTCATTTCTGATACAAAATCAATTTTCCACGTCCTGAAGGATTTCAGACATTAAGTTCTAGACGGAGAACTGATTCCACGGCAGCCCTTTCCCATTTGAGTTCTGAGTTGTAGGAAAGGGTGGGTTCTCAAACCCATTCTTCTGGCTAAAATGACCGTTATACAATAGACAAATAGCCCACAACCACCTCTGCAAGCAAACGGGCCCTAATGATACCCTTCTCTAAGAACAACATTTATCCTCCCACAGACTGATGGATCATTTTGTGGAGAAGAGAACTGCTTTCATGCATATGAATCACAGCAGTAGGGAGAGGAAAGAGTCTATCCATGAAAATGAAGATGAAACCAGATGAGATATCAGCTCAGCTGCATGCGCCCACTAACAATGATTTATAGGGAAAAAAATAAGGGAGGGAATTTCATCCTCAAATAAGTTAGTCGTGTACTCGTCTAGTCAACTATTTAAAAAAGATCATTATATTGACTTAAAAGAGAATTTTATTGGTTAATGGGAATGAAAGATTGAGGAAGAAAGATGAAGAGAAGGCAAAAGGGAAATCTAATCCAGTTTGTATTGTTCGAACCCATGAGTTTTATTAACTTGCTGGAAAGGATATAAAAAAAAAAAAAAAAAAAGCACTCAAACCCCCTTACTTTCCGCTATTCACAAAAGAACACCTAAACATGATAATAAGGTAAATTAAAAAATAACCCTTCAACACTCACCTTTGAGCTGAAGCCTGAATGTAGATCATCCCAGCTTGTGATATGAGGTTTGAACTTCCATTTGAAACATCCTCTAAAGTTGGTTAGGAAGAAAGAAGAAGATCTCAAATCTCCGAGAGGAAGGCCACAAAGAATGGAACTTGACCAGGGCATTGGTGCTGATATTGCAGGAATAAAAGCATCTTTAGAAGTTTATCGGGCCAAACTGAAGGAGCACCTGGTGTATATGACACAGTAGCATCTCAAAACCTGAGTTGGATACGAGAAAGGGCAGGTGAATCAGCAGGATATCAGTTCCCCCACCCCAACCTCCACGACACTCATATCAAAATGGATACCTGGTGCTGAACACAGAATGTGAGACCTTTGGGATCGATTAGTGCTTGGGCTTCCACCAAACTAGCCTGATCTTGAAATCATAGGATTTCTGCTGAGGGCATTATCTTCAGCAGCTAAGTCCATTCTATGGTTCTCAGCTGTTGGAAGACCAATTGAAGTTAGAAAAAGAAGATAACAGAAACTAAAAGTAGAAATTATAAAAGCATATAGATCATGGTTCCCAATTATAGAAACAGATAAGCAAACAGGTATAGAAATAGAAATACAAACTCCGCATATTCCACCAAGACAAAATTTTCAGGATCATATCCATAATATGCAATTCATATTTATCATTCTAATTTAAGCGGTTTCTATTAGTGATTAAAAAATGCTAGCTACTTCAGATTTCAGCCGGGATTTGAGTGTAAAACCTGGTGCGAGCCGTAGCAGCCGAGTGCATGGAGTCAAGATCAGTGTTTCAGCGATGGGCCGCTACGCCCCGCCGCTGCCGCTATTTTCATCCTTGGGCGTAGGGTACGAAAAATGGAAGCTAGCTGCATCAGTGATGGGCCATTAAAACCATTCACTCATCAAAGGTGCAAGTTGTGGGATTTCCCCATTGCTTCTTTTTAATGCAAATAACCAAAATCAAAATGGCCTATTGCTCCGGGTGAACCATGACGGTACAAAAGGAGAACATGATGATGGAGGAAAGGAGATGGATAAAAAATAAGAGATCCATTACTATAGATGGGAGGAGGTAACAACAATCGAAACTACAAGATAAATATAGTAAAGAAAAAGAAAACAGAAAACCCATATCTCCATAAAGGTTGGAGAAACCTACAAGGCTAGGAAGTAGAGGGGATTCAACCTAATTAGTTCTATGATCTATCAGTAGATAGGTAGTTATAGGTAAAAACCAAGTAGTGTTCAAATGCCCTTCTATGTGAGCAGGCCCAACTATGAAGATGGGACCACATTGGATAAGGTATAAGGAAATGGGAGGAGTATGCATTCATTGCCAATGTGCATCAATGCGGTGCCCAACGTGTTGCAGTATATGCAGTAATTTATGTATTTTCTTTATTAAATTTAAGTTTTATTCAAGGAAAAAACAAGAAATACTATATATAACCAATAATGGCAATAACCTGTGGTAAATAGACCTTTCATTCCTACGTTGGGATTTAGAATAGAATTATTAACTATTCCAATACCAAATAAGGTATAAATTTAAAGAATAACAAAGACCATATCAAAACCTAAAAGCAGAATGCAATGATCAACAAGAGAGAGAGAGAGAGAGAGAGAGAGAGAGAGAGAGAGAGAGAGAGAGAGAGAGAGAGAGAGAGAGAGAGAGAGAGAGAGAGAGAGAGAGAGAGAGAGAGAGGATTTATCCTGTCAGCTAAAGAAGTATTAAAGAAATCCAAGTGAGGATTTTACCAGGAACGTTGTGTAAAGCGCTGCAAGCTTGACACTGCCAGCAACATAATGCTAGATCCATTAGAGTTCAACAATGTATGTTCCGCTTTGGAAGACATTGACTAATTTTTATGTGCATAAGCTATCTAGCAAACTCTCGTATCACCAGAAAATCTCCACAAGGTCTACAATGATCTAAGAGATGCTAAAATTGGCTTGACATGCACCACACCATGTTGCTCCTTGTTTTTCTGTGAAAATACAGGAAGCAAATCCAAATATTCTTTAGATCGTTCATCCTTTGAGATCAAGTCACAACAATAGAAGCAGTGTCTGCTTCGGGCAAAATCTTTCTCTTAGCCAAGAATATTTCCTGGGCCTCCTGCATCTGACCTCCTTTAAAAGGCCATTGATCATTGTAGGATATGTTGTCACACTTGGAACCAAGCCCTTGCTAAAGATACCATTAAATAGCTCTTTCGCCTCTCCAAGTCTCCCATTTCTACACATGCCATCAATGAGAATATTGAAAATTCTAACATCCAGTTTAAGGTTGGAGTTAATAATAGCTTGAAATACATTTTTTGCCTCTATCATGTGTTGCCTCTTACAGAGCCCATCCATCAAAGTTGCATACGTCATGAGGTCAGGACTTTGGCCATTAGAGTGCATCTCACCAAAAAGTTGTAGCGCAGTCCCAACTCTACCAACTTGGCATAGTCAGCACAATAGAGTTGTGTATGTGACAATTGTGGGTGACAATCCCTTGCAACGCATTTCTTCAAAGAGTCTCATAGCCTCATCCATTCTCATACACTTGCAGTACCCATTAATCAACACGCTATAGCTGTAGACATCATGGGCAAGCCCCCAAGCCGCCATGGAGTTGAAGAGTTTCACTGCTGACTCCATTTAACCCTGCAAGCAATAACCATCCATCAATGTATTGTAGGAAATTACATCAGGCTCCTCACCTCTCTGAATCATCAGCTCTAATAGTTCTTCGGCTTCTGCAATCATCCCTTCTTTACAAAGAGAATCCAACAGTACGTTGAAGGTTATCATATCAAGTGAGATATCCCTATCCACCATTTCACTGAAAAACCCCACTGCTTCTTTCCACAGGACAGAATGGCATAAACACCAGATTAAAGAAGTGTAAACAACATTTGGTGAAATGCCCTTTTGGGTCATCTCCATAAAGAGGCTCATAGCTTCATCTATTGATCTATCTTTGCAAAGACCGTCAATGATTGTACCATACACAATTACATTTGGCTTGCATTTTCCCTTCTCCATCTCCCTGAGCAACTTAATCGCTATGCCGGTGTTCCCCATTTTACATAGCCCATTTACAATGGTTGCCTAAATAACAACATTAGGGTGGTACCCCTTCTCCACCATTTCCGAAAAGAGGTCCATTGCCTCCTTCATCAATCCATTTCTACAAAAACCATCGATGATCGTGGCATACACTGTTTCATTGGGTCTACATCTTCCATTCCCCATTTCCCTGAGCAATCCAAGACCTCCATCAGTGTTTCCGCTCTTGCAAAACCCGTTTATGACTGTTCCAAATGTAATCACATCGTATGGGTACCCATTCTCAACTGATTTCCTGAAGAATTCAGTGGCCTCATTGATTCTTTCCAAAATAAAAAAGGCCCTTGATTACAGTTGTGACCGTCACCCCATCAGGCACATAGCCCCGTATAAGAATCTCCCAGAAAATGGCCAAACCAAAATCGACCCGTTTCAAGTGGCAAAAGCAATTGATCAGAACGCTCAGTGTCGATATGTCTGGCGTGATTTCGGCAGAAACCATTTTTTCATACAGAGGAAACACAACAGAATAACGTTTTGTACAGGCAAGAGCCCCTGATAGTTGATTGAAAGGACGAATTGAAGGCAGAGGCTTCATTAGAAGCATCTGGTCGGATAAAACCAATGCATCATCAAGATTAAAACTTTCCAGTTTACATCGATCTTTCACAAAATTCAAGAAGTGGGTTCGTTCCAAAACAGCATTAGGAATCGATTTGTGGACAGATTTAGGGTCAATACCGGTAGAAGTTTCATTTGGGTCAGGAAAGAGAGGAGATGGCAGTAGGAGAAGTACCCTTTTGGAGGGAATCAGTAGTTCTTCTTGAATAGGAAGCTGCTGCCAACGGCGGACCCATTTTGGGGCTCAACTTTGCTAACTTTTTTCACATTAAAAATATCAAAAAGAAAATGTATTACGTTTAAATAAACACAAAACTTTTTTCGATGCTCATATCTCTTGCCTAATTGAAGGGCCCCTTCCAAATTCAGGTGATCATCAATTCATCCTAAAGGAGTTCTATTTTGATCTAAAAAATTTGGTTGCCTGCACTTACCTAGCTCTAAAAAGAATTCTCTATAGTTGGTCATTGATCATGGCAAAAAAGAAAAAAATTCACTTAAATCTAACTCAAGTTATCAAACGTATGAATCCTATGGCCTGATTTATTTGTGAACTGAATGTTAAAGTGTGCCCGATGGATTTTTGGTCATCTTCGGACTTGTAGATATGTTAGATTAGGTGATTTTGGGCTTAGGGTTTGGATTAGGATTTGGGGATTAAGGGATTGAAATTAGGATTTGGAGATTAACGGCTCAAATTTGGGCATAGAGTGATTAGGAATATACTAAATTCGAGGAGGGAGGAAGATTTTTTTATTTATGGCTATTTGGTGAGAGACTAACCATGAGAAGACCGGCAACGAGAAGCTCGGCACGAAGAAGATCTCGAACTCTCAGTAAAAAGAAGATGTCGAAAGAGAAATGCATGAGGATCTGGTACTTTCAGTCATTACGGTTTTATAACATGGGGCAATCGCAATGTTTAGACGTGGAGCGAGATATATATGGGATATGTAAGACCAAGTTAAACTATGGGCAAATTCAAAATCAACCTGGGGCACCCGCCCCGGGTTCCATAAGTGTAGGTCCGCAACTGGCTGCTGCTCTTATCGAAGCCATTCTGATGCAGAGAAAAGCCTTTCATGGTTCTCTTGTTCTGTCTCCCAAAGTAGGAATTAAGTCGTTGTCAAAAATATCCCTAATGTTTTCATAATTTAAAAAAAAAGGACGCTATAACATCAAAACAGGGCCTAAGTTTTTTTATTTTTTGAACTTTTCTTTCAATAGCCTATTTTTTACTAGAATTCTAAGAATTCGTCTTCAAAGAATTTTAAATTCTCCAAAAGTTATTCCTTTCGGGTAGAATTCCAAATCCCTCCTCTTGGTGTAGCATTTGAAATTAGTAGCATATTTCTTTACCAGAATTCTAAGAATTCATGTATGAAGGATTTCAAATTCCCCAAGCATGTCCCGTTGATGTAGAATTTTCAAATCCCTTTCTTTGGTAGAGCATTTAGAATTCTAACCAAAAGTAAAGACAATGAAATTTTAGGAATTCTCAAACGTCATTTGGGATGTTGTTAAGTGGCTGAAGTTTGAATTTTAATTTCGTTTTACTCCACCCCACAAACTAACAGAAGAGGAAGAGGAAAGAGAGAAGAAAAAAGAGGAAGAGGGGAAGGATATGACAAGAAAAAGAATAAAAAAAATTACTAATTCTTCTTCCTTAAAAATGGGTATTTTTTTCATTAAGAAAAAAGAAAAAAAATGGTCAAAAGTCGCTCGCAACGAGGTAGAATGCCCGAAAGGACCCAATTGCAATAAACGTGGAAAACTTAGGAATTATGTCAAAAATCTCAAATCATAGCGTCCCTTTTTTAAAACTCTAAGAAGTTAGGGATATTTCTGAAATTATTATTTTCATCAATTGGTTTTTCACTCTTATCTTAAATTAACATTTTTTCTTCTTATGAATGTCTCTTTTGTCATTTACCTTCTTATTTTCATTTTTTCTTTTTTTGGTTTTACCTTTGGTTCGCATATCTTCCTTCTCATGAAAGGACCAAGTTATCGCCACAAGCTGCGAAGTGCGTATTTTTTGGATATAATGATAGTTACAAGGTTTCTTGTGTTATGATCCAGTAGCTCGACACACTCATACATTTATTCATTGAACAATTCATTTTTACTTGGTTTGGCTAGATTTTCATCACATGCATATCTTCTATCTTCCACATTTTCCCACTAAGTCATTGTTAGATTGTATGTTCTCAATCCAGTGGATGATGTGAATAAATTTAATAATTGTAAGTGCAGAAAAACTCATAAGTTTAGGATGATGGAGGCGAGGCTCCCTGATGTTGATAAAGATGGGGGTTGTTGCTCCTTTGAAGATGATGGGGTGCCTTTAAACCTGAAAAGGGGGAAATAAGAAAGACCGTGAAAGACCCTGGCTTGGGCAGCGCAGGGCTCTCCGATGCCTTAGTTAGTTCAGGGAACTCAACAGTAGGATGGAGATTTGGGGAAGAAGATGATACCAGCGTGTGGTTTTTGCCATGCCTTGCTCTGAACCTGTTCTTGTGTTTATATATAGAAAGAGAGGAGGCAGGGAGGTGGCTCTATCAGGGAGTTGTCCCATCATTGCCCACTCTTCCATATATATCAGTCCCATCGTAGCCCATCATGTCCGATCGGGCCTTATCCCGGCGCATTGGGAGTCGTGGACGTCGTTCTGTCAGGGACTATGGGCAGTGTCTTGTCTTGTCGCATGTTCTGTAACGTGGCTGAGTCTCCATAGAGGTACAGTTGTCGGTGTTTAGTACTTTTACCGAGATGAGGCTCTTGGCCGAGATGGAGGGTCTGGCCGAGGTGAGGACCTGGCAGAGATGGAGGCACCTGGCTCTGTTGCCGAGGTGGAGGGACTGGCACTGCTGCCTAGCTGGCGACCTGGCACGGGTGCCGAGGTGCAACACTTGACCGAAGTGGAATGCTTGGCCGAAGTGGAGTCCGTCGAGATGGAAGCATGGGCCGAGGTGGGAGCACTTGGCTGAGATGGAGCTGGCCGAGCTGAGATATGCGGCCGAGTTGGAGGATGCCGAGACCAGGACCCGCTGAAAGGGAAGAGATGGCGTTGCCGGGGGAGGCCAAGACCTGCTGAGCTGGTGGTCTTTAGTGGCTCGAAAATATCCCCACACAATAGCCCCCCAACTTCTGACCTTTGAGAGTTCCCCTACCCTTTGAGGTCGGAAGCTATGAAGGGAGAAGTTGTTGAGCTACTGAGTTTGGTAGTCTTTAGTGTTTGGTTCGTCACCAACTGAGATGCCGAGACATGACTAGTTGGCTCATCACCAGAGATGTAATCTCGTTGGCCGGTGATCTAGTACTGTTACCGAGATGCCATGTGGCCGAGACCAGCATGAGGCCGAACCAGAGTGAGGCCGTAGCTAGCACGAGGCCGAACCAACATGAGGTCGAGATGGCTCGGTGCTGCTTTCACTTGTCTCAGCACGAGCTTGTTTGAACCGAGACATGACCTTGGCTCGTCACCAGAGGTGGAGTCTCGTTGGCCGACGATCTGGTACTGTTACCGAGATACCATGTGGTTGAGTCTAGCCTGAGGCCGAACTAGCGTGAGGCCATAGCCAGCACAAGGCCAAACCAACATGAGGTCGAGATGGCTCGGTGTTGCTTTCACTTGTCTCAGCACGAGCTTGTTTGAACCAAGACATGACCCTGGCTAGTCACCAGAGGTGTAGTCTCGTTGGCCGGCGATCTGGTAATGTTACCGAGATGCCATGTGGCCGAGACCAGCGTGAGGCCGTAACCAGTACGAGGCTGAACCAGCATGAGGTCGAGATGGCTCGGTGCTGCTTTCGCTTGTCTCAGCACGAGCTTGTTTGAACCGAGACATGACCTTGGCTGGTCACCAGAGGTGTAGTCTCAATTTGCAGCATCCTGAGCAGGAGAAGTCCGACAGCGGCATTGGATAGTGCCATCGAAGCTGACAGTAGAGGATCCTGCCATCGAAGCTGACAGCAGAGGACTGTGCTGCTGAAGTTGGCGGTAGAGGATCGTGCGATCGAAGCTGACGGTAGAGGATCGTGCAATCAAAGCTGACAGGTAAGGACCGTGCCGCTGAAGCTGAGTGACGATGGGAGACATCTAGTAGCCCCCCGAAGTGGAAGGGTTTTCCGCCGAGCTGGGAGAGACATATGTTGAGCTGGAAGGGATGTCTACTGAACTGGAGACGTCTGTCGGGCTGGAGGACACGTATGCCGGGCTGGAGGGTGTCTCGCCTCGATCCCAGAGGTCAAAGCTTTCCCGAGGTTTGGCCTCGTTTGCTTCTTGCTTGATGAATTGGTTTACCCGGACATCAGTGTTCTCATTGAGGCCACAGGGTTCTAGACCAAGTCTTTTCGGAGCTCGTTTCCTGGAAGTAGGGATTGTTTGAAGGACTCGATTGCTACTGCGTCTGTGGCGTCTTCGATCTGGCTATAGACAGTCCAGAATCTTCTGGCGAACTGCGTGACGTTCTCGGTCCACTTCATTCTAAGGGCCATTAGGTCGGCGAGGATTTCCGAAGTGATTGATCCTTGCGGGAGTGTGTAGAACCACTTGAGGGGGAGGTCCCCGAGACTGGAAGAGAAGACTTTGCAGTTCAAGTGACCTGTGTCGACCCACACCAACATTCTCTGAGTGAAGTGCCGGAGATGCGCTGATGGATCCGAGGTCCCATCGTAAAGGACGAACCTCGGGACGCTGAAACCTTCTGGGAGGGAAAAGTTTCTTATTTCTTGAGAGAAAGGAGATGTGCCGAGATTGTCATCGTCGTAGGCGCTTGGCCGACCTCGGGTGAGGCCGACCATCTCCATGTTTTGCCGGACTGCTTGCTTGACTTACTGGTCAAGCCATTCTTTGATATCTGCGTCTTCCTCCAGCCTTCATCTCGGTTTCTTTGAGGGACTGGAGGATGGAGCTAAGGTTGCCCCTTCTATTTGTAGCTACTGCTGAAGTCGACGGATCAACTCGTCCTGAGCTTGGATGGCAAGGTTTTGGGCCCTGATCCTCGCGAGAAGCCGATTGTCGTCGTCAGTCTGATGATGGGGTTCGTCTGGCTGAGGATCCTTTTACCGGGAGAGCCCCAGTCGAAGGTTATCTCGTTGGGAAGGTGCTGTGACCCCTTTGAGGATGAACTTGACTGAGTCTCCGGCCGTTGGACGCTCGCTGGACCAGAGTCTACTCCGGATCTCTTCTAGCGGGGAACCGGAGGCAGCTGTGTTGGCAGTGTTGATGGTTCTTTCCCCTTTCTGGTTTATCGAGGCATGGTGTTTGGGAAGATGACTTTTTGATCGTTTCTTATAGACGGCGCCAATTGTAAGTGTAGAAAAACTCACAAGTTTAGGATGATGGAGGCGATGCCCCCTGATGTTGATAAAGATGGGGGTTGTTACTCCTTTGAAGATGATGGGGTGCCTTTAAACATTAAAAGGGGAAAAAAAGAAAGACGGTGAAAGACCCTGACTTGGGCAGCGCAGGGCTCTCCGATGCCTAAGTTAGTTCAGGGAACTCAATAGTAGGATGGAGATTTGGGGAAGAAGATGATACCAGCGTGTGGTTTTTGCCATGCCTTGCTCTGAACATGTTCCTGTGTTTATATATAGAGAGAGAGGAGGCAGGGAGGTGGCTCTGTCAGGGAGTTGTCCCATCGTAGCCCACTCTTCCATAATATCAGTCCCATCGTAGCCCATCCTGTCCAATCGGGCCTTATCCCGGTGCATTAGGAGTCGTGGACACCATTCTGTTGGGGACTATAGGGCAGTGCCTTGTCTTGTCGCATGTTCTATAACGTGGCTGAGTCTCCATAGAGGTACAGCTGTCAGTGCTTAGTACTTTTACCGAGATGAGGCTCTTGGCCGAGATAGAGGGTCTGGCCGAGGTGAGGACCTGCAAAGATGGAGGCACCTAGCTCTATTGCCGAGATGGAGGGTCTGGCATTGCTGCCTAGCTGGCGACCTGGCACGGGTGCCGAGGTGCAACACTTGACCGAAGTGGAGTCCGCCGAGATGGAAGCATGGGCCGAGGTGGGAGCACTTGGCCAAGATGGAGCTGGTCGAGCTGAGATATGCGGCCGATCTGGAGGATGCCGAGACAAAGACCCGCTGAAAGGGAAGAGATGGCGCTGTCGGGGGAGGCCAAGACCTGCTGAGCTGGTGGTCGTTGGTGGCTCGGAAATATCCCCACACAATAATTATCTTAATGGGTTTATAATTTCATGCTTCATTCATGAGATGAATAGAGTTTTATTTTATGATTGCACATAATTAATACAAAATGACATGATCGTGTCATGAGATAAACCGGAGCCCTTAAGTAAACTAAATGTCATCCATGTGTGTGGATGAGATTCACATGCAGGAGACATAGATCACAACTCTTATATTTGAAGTATTTCACAACCAGTGATGAGACTATGCACATCTCATCTAAAAAGGTTGTAGCACTGCAATTACTATGAGATACTATTATTTGTCTCGACCATTAGAGTGCAAGACTCTGTATTGTTGTGCTAGTACATTGGATGTACTAAAAGACCATGAGTAGCACCTTACACTGTCTTCAATTAAGGAATGCTCTCATAATTTCCAAGCAATAGGCTTTCAATCCTAAGAAAGTAATGGACTCAAGTTTCTGCTATGCATTTACTTTAACTTACCAATATTGAGTGAGGCCAATTGTAGGTTAACACCTCGGTATCTTGGGTAGATAGTAGTGGGACTGTGGGAACATATATTTTCAAGATGAAATCTGTCCTCTAAAAGAGAAATATCCCATTGTGCTGATTAATGGAATTTATTGTTGGTAAATACGCATCTGTTCTGATTAAGAGTTAATTAGATGGTATCGATGATTAGTATGATTAATTAGGTCACAAGTGATAATAAGAGGTGGATCCAATTTGGTTAGACAGTTTGATTCCAATGGATCCATGGATATAATTAATGGAGGGGCCTGCTTGATGTAATAGAAAAGTTTAGGGTCTTCTTGTAAAATTTCTTGGATTGGAGTGCAATTGCATTTATATAGTAGAGTTCTTTGTAATTAATTGTAGGTCTAGAACTTTCATTGGATGTGAGGTCCAGATGCTTTAGTTGGAGCAAGATCTAAGGAATCTCTAGGTAGTCCCCATCTTAGCCCTAAAAAGCAGAGTTATAACCAAACAGTACTAATAACTACAACAAATTACATGTTTGCCGACGCACACTCTGCGTCGACCATTTCGCAAACTACGTCGGGACAGGCTTTACCGACGCACTACAATGCATCGGCACCATGTCGGCTACTAGATGCCTGCAAAACAATTCCCAATGTATTAATGTTTTAGCGTCGGATAAAAAGGGTCTTCAACCGACGCAATGGTGCATCGTCCCTAATGTCAGCAATGTCAATAGCGTTGGCACAAATCGAATTTACTGGTCAACCTCACCTCATTGCCGATGCAGAACAATGTCGGTTATAAATTTGCCAACGCACATACTAGTGTCGGAAAAAGTGTTTAACGACGCATAAACGGCGTCGATAATACATATTCCAACGTGTTGAAGTGTTGGGAAATGTCTTCAACGATAAAAGAATAAATGTCGGGCATTGGTAAATAAAATTTACCACACTTGATAACATCCCCTTTTGGTGACGCAGAGTGTGCGTCGAGAAATAGTTTTTCTTATCAATTAAAAATTAATTGAAAAAATTTAAGAAAAAATTCCTGTACAATATTTTCCTGTTCAAATCTACATTTTCGACATTGCACAAGCATAAACATTCCACATTCATCATGAAACAATAAAAAAGAATGAGTCATCAATAAATTAAAACCAACCATAAAACTAGTCCATTCCACATAAAAAGTAACATCCCAAATCAAAAGAAGTCAAATATCTCAATAAAGTCAATCCCAACTAAAATCCTTTCATCATCAAATATTCAAAATATACCATGAAACTTGTCAGAGGGAGGACCATGCCAATTTATAAAATCATAAAATCTATAACTTTCGGAGGAGCTCGAACCGTCCATATCGACCCGGGAAAGTGGCTACTGGATCTGACTCTGCATGCGAACCTGTATAGTTGTCTGATCTTGCATTTGCTTCTGTGAGTCTTTATACTGTCGCTGCAACTCTTCTTGTGCTTTCAACGAATCAACTAGCTGCTGCCGTAGGGTGCTCATCTCCGACGACATCAAAGTACTAGTATCTTATGATGATGGCCCCCTCGAGCGGTACCCTTGCCCCCCTCGCGACCCTCTTCCCTAATAGATTCACGATCACCTGTTTTTCAGCCACTGGAGTTAATTTTAGACTGCGACAGTGCCGCCTCCATTCTTCGCTACATTATCAAAGCATTCAAATATGTCATGAAATTAATATATGTTAGGAAATTGAAATTAACAATGATATACAATATTGATAATTAAACAACTCACATGTGTCTCCTCATCATGATCTGTGATCCATCCGTTCTTCTTCTTGTTATAGTGTTGTTGCCGATATAAATCAGGTTCAGAGGGAGGAGCCTAGTGCTCATCTGCCTGCATGAACTGGGCATCAAATGATCGAGATCTAGATGTATGAAGCGTCTTCAATTTACTCCGGCTCTTTGAATTCCTTTGTGACTTACGCTGAAAATTACAAGTAATAGACAATGTAATTGGCTTATTTAAAAGAAACTTGAGGGAACATAACCATAAAAATTATAATACTCAAGATAGCTAAAACAATAGCAATAGTGTATTGACTATTTTAAACCAAATACCAAAAGTAAAATCAAAAGCAATACACCCCCCCCCCCCCCCCCACCCACATCCAATACTAGATATAATTTAGTACCTTCCACTTAGGCATCTCTCATTTGTTATCTATCAGCCAGATCCACTGGGCCACCCTCTACGTATCATATGGGCACTGCTTCAGACCATGTCCCTTTTCCAACAAGTTCTTATATGCTTTGTGTAGCTCCGCCCTAAACTCCCTGTAAAATCAAGATTATGAAAATAACACTAAATGCAAGAAATACCACAAGTGTTTAAATTTTGATATTAGATATAATAACCTCATCTTCTAACTCTTCTTCATTCGAGGAACTCAACTCTTCCTCACTAGGCCCGGATGGTATATACTCCTTGTTGACGTCATCATCCTTGTCTTCAAGTGAGAGTTGACGCCGAGTTAGAAAGTGAAGTGCTCATACCAATTGCCGTGCGCCAACCTCACTCATGCGGGTCATGTTCCTTTCAATATTCTTATTTTTAGCTGACTCATAAACATTCTTCTTCTGAGTCAATGCTCCGGCTTTGACAAAAAAAACTTTTCTTTTGTTCGGCATCTTTTTGCCACTATGATAAAAATGACAAAGGGGTCAAAAATATAAAAAATTACCTTATAGGGCTTGATTAAAATTTACATGGAAAGTATTACACTATTTGAAAATTTTTAATTATTCACATCCTTTTTTTTTTATAAAATTTGCCAAAAGTTTTACACTTTTTTGAATTAAGAAAGATCCATGCATTCAACATATTCCCAAGTTTTATTCTAACAAAGTTATTCCCACTTGTAAAATTGATAATTTTATTAAAAAATATATATAGGTACTTAAGAATACTCATTACTATATTTTCTGTGAAAAAATAATTTTACAGTGAGACCAACTCCAAACAGGTAAAACGTGGATTATGAAAATTATCATAAGAGGACATTTATTTTGACCTATGGTGTTTTAACCAGTGGGATTCACTGTGGATTTTAACATTTTAAGTCAAGATTTCTAATCGTCCTCTCACTCTGTATTACCCGTTTATATAAATAAAAGCACCCACAAAGCTAGCAGTAGGGTGTCCAAAAGTATTCATTGATTTAGAACACGAGTTGTAAACATTTTATGAATGCATTTGCACACCATACTACTTTGTGGGTGCTTTTATTTATATAGACTGTGTGGGGATATTCTCACTAAACCGAAATCAGAGCTAGTCCTGGACATTAAGATAGCTTAACCATACCTCCCCTCAGCCAAAGCGGACCGCGGCTGAAGGGTCGCGGCACTCGCCGAGGTGAGCACCCCCGAGGTCAGGTGACACGTGTCGTTGCAGCCGACCTCGGCACGACGGATTTGACAGACGCTGATGGGACTGTTTGCAGGACGAAGGCACGTGCTAAGGCGTGCCATGCGATCCATCACTCCTGACAAAACGGCGTTATGTAGAGCACGTGCGCCCCCAAAGCATGGCTCCAGGCCAGGCCCGATGGGACTAGGCCCGAAAGTCAGCCACCGCATGGCCCGACAAGATTGGCATTTAATAAGGCATGGGTAGGTGAGGCTAGCATTTAATGAATTGTGGGCTGAGTGGACGAGGCCACTCAAATGGCCGGGCCCGTCTTGGAACTCACCCATGCAAGCGGACTTCATCTCCTATAAATAGCATCTCCATCTCCATTCTAAGGTACGCAACCCATAACGCATACACTTACTCTGCAATTTTCTCCCCATCTCCCTTATTCAGTCCCTGAACTGACTTAAGCATCGGAGAGCCTTGTGCTGCCTACAGCCAGGGTCCTCTGACGTGTTTCCTCTCTTCCTCTACAGGTCCAGCCGGAGCCACGATTATCCTCATCTAAACCACCCAAGACAGGGGTCCTAATCCCTGATTCAAAGTCCGTAAATTTTAGGCACTTACAATTGGCGCCGTCTGTGGGAAAGTAATAACCCATACCCAAAAACCTTTCTCAAAACCTTTCCAGTCACCATGGCTCCGAGAAACAAGAGAGGTGGAGAACACCCGAAGTTCCTCACTCCAGGGCCACTGGTTCTCCCTGGACCATTGCCCTATGTGTCCCATTTAGAAGAACGCAACGCGAGAGGGGAGGCTACAGAGGTGGAGAGTTACCACACCGAGTCCGCGTCGTCCCCGTTAGAGATGGGGAGCCCACCGCGGCTGAATGTTCCCCTGCAGGAGCGCTTCTCGAAGGGTAAAGCCCCGGCAGCGGTGGGATCACGCCGATCGGAACGCCGCTCGAACCACGAAGATGGCAAAGCCAACCCCGCTCAAGCGGCAATCAGGGCTCAGAACCTCGCCCTCCAGGAGAAGGACGATCTTATCCGCCAGCTCAGGCAGTAGCTCCGAGAGAAGGAGACAGTCCCCGTGGGCGGTGACCACGTAGGCAGAAAGGATCCCGTCACCGGCAGGGATTTGAGAGAGCATCTGAACGAGAAAAGCCACGAGCGGAGTCACGCTGGGAGTTCCTGCCATAACCACATTGACAGGGGATCAATGCCGAGGTCAAAAGCGGGAGATCAGAAGGCGCTGATTGACCACCTGGTCAAGCAGGCCATCCAGAGCACCCTGAAGGAGGCAGGGCTCGCTCAGAACCAGCCAGACGTCCCCGACTTCGCTGGCCTCGACTTATCCCCCTTCTCCAGAGAAATCAACGAGTATCCTCTCCCAAAGAAGTTCAGCGTCCCAAGGTTCGTCCTCTATGATGGAACCTCGGACCCAGCAGCACATCTCCGGCATTTCACCCAAAAGCTGTCAGTCTGGGGTGACGTCGGGCACCTCAATTGTAGAGTCTTCTCCTCCAGCCTGGGGGATCTCCCCCTCAAGTGGTTCTGCGCACTCCCGGAAGGGTCGATCACCAGCTGACCTCAGTTGCGGGACTCCTTCCTGGGAAAGCTCCAGGCGCACCGAGTCATCCCAAAGACTGACAGTGACATTATGGCCCTCAGAATGAGGTGGAGTGAAAGCGTCACTCAATTCGCGAAGAGGTTCTGGATGGTTTATAGCTAAATCGACAACTCCTCTGAAGATGTCGCGATCAGGTCCTTCCAGCACGCCCTCCTACCAGGGTGCGAGCTCCGAAAAGAGCTCGTCCGAAACCCTGTGCCCTATGTAACAGCCCTTATGGCCAAGGTGAACAAATACATCGAACAAGAAGAGGACGAGGCGCGGGCCAACGAGAGTTTTGGCGTCTCCAAGAACTGGTCTCGGAACGAGAACCGGTCTCGGCAGGAAGATCGACCACGGCAGGAGGATCGATCCCGGCACGAGGATCGACCTTTCGGAAGGGAAAAGAGGACCTTCCGCAGAGAAGAGACGAGCCGAGACCACCACTCAGGTGGCCAATCATCAGCCCCGACTCACACTTCGGGAGGGGGTAAGAGACACAGATCATCCTACTCCTCGTGCGAAAGGGTCAATACGGTCTTCAAAGAGCCGATTCACCAGATATTGGACAAGATCCAGGGGAAGCCGTACTTTAAATGGCCGTAGCCCATGAAGAGCGACCCCTCCAAGAGAGATCAAAACAGATCTGCGCTTACCACAAGCAGAACGGGCATAATACTGAGGATTGCTACTCTCTCAAAGACCATCTTGAGAGGCTCATCAAGGACGGGCATCTGAAGGAGTACTGCAAGGGAGCAGACAGCAGGAGCAACGAGCGACCTCGGCGCCGAGCCGAGGAGAGTCATGACATCGACGAGTCGGAGAGAATCATAAGCGTCATTCACCTGGCCCCCGCTAAGCAAGACAGCAGCCAGGCCCGTGCCGAGGCCAAGAGGGCCTCCCATGGAAAGCAGGTCATGGCAGCCGAGCTCGGACCAGCCTCCAAGAAAGCACGAAAGGAGAGGCCAAAGATCTGGTTCTCAGACGAGGACCTGGAAGGAGTCCAGCTCCCCCACAACGACCCGCTGATTATGACCCTGAAGCTGAAGAGCTGCATGGTATAGAGGATTCTCGTCGACCCCGGCAGTTCATCCGAGATCCTTTACTTTGACTGTTTTACCAAGATGGGGCTCACCGAAGAGAATCTCCAAGAGGCGCGGACCCCCCTGATAGGGTTCAGCGCAATGCCTGTGTATCCAAAGGGAAGAGTCTCCCTCAAAGTCCAAATCGGAGGCGCCTCAGTGATGGATGACTTCCTCGTCGTGGATGCGCCGTCCCCCTACAATGCCATAGTGGGGAGGAGTTGGCTGCACCAGATAGAAGCTGTTCCCTCCTCCTACCATCAGAAGCTCAAGTTCCCTCTGGAGAGGGATGGCAGGATTGAGGTGGTCACAGTCGAGGGTGACCAACATATGGCCAAACGTTGCATGATGGCCGTCATGCCCAGCGAGGAAGAGCCAAAGCAAGTACATATGGCAGAATTGGAGGCCGAACTGGACAGAGTCAGCCGCGATCCAGAAGAAAAGAGCATTGAAGGCCTCACCGAGGTCAGGATCGACCCCAATGATCCCGAGAGGTACTTTCTGCTTGGGAGTCAGCTCACCGAGCTGGAGAGGTCCGAGCTGCTTAGCTTCCTGTTGCGAAACAGGGAGGTCTTTGCTTGGACCCCACAAGAAATGCCTGGCGTGGACCCTGAGGTCATGAGCCACAAGTTGAACGTAGACCCGCAAGTCAAGCCTATGGTCCAGAAGGCACGAAGATCAGGAGTAGAACAATCCACGGCCGTAGTCGAAGAAGTAGGGAAACTGCTAGAAGCAAGCGCCATCAGGGAGGTCCAGTACCCGAAATGGCTGGCGAACACCGTGGTAGTCAAAAAGAAGATTGAGAAGTGGAGAGTCTGTGTCGATTTCACTGACCTTAACAAGGCGTGCCCCAAAGACTGCTTTCCACTCCCAAAGATCGACCAAATGATCGATGCCACCGCTGGCTACGACAGAATGAGCTTCCTTGACGCTTACCGCGGCTATCACCAGATACCCATGTACGGGCCAGACGAAGAGAAAACGGCATTCATCACTCCTAGGGGGACCTACTGCTACAAGGTAATGCCATTCAGACTGAAGAATGCGGGAGCGACCTACCAGAGGTTGGTCACCAAGATGTTCTGAGACCAGCTTGGCTGAACGGTCGAGGTGTACATCGACAACATGGTCGTCAAGTCCATACAGTCTCACGACCATCTGACGGACCTCGGCCAGGTGTTCGACGTTCTCCGAAAGTTCGGGTTGAAGCTAAACGCCTCCAAATGCCCCTTTGGAGTCGGCTCCGGCAAGTTCTTAGGGAGCCTCGTCACGAGACGGGGCATCGAGGCAAACCCAGATCAAATCTCCGCAATCCTGGAATTCAGAGCCCGGCGACGATGAAGCAAGTCCAGCGGCTCACTGGCATGGCCGCCGCTCTCAACCGCTTCATCAGCAGGTCCTCCGACAAATGCCGTCCTTTCTTTCAGCTGCTGAAGAAGAACCTGAAGTTCGAATGGACCCCAGAGTGTGACTCGGCTCTCCAAGCACTCAAAGCTTACCTGGCCTCGCCTCCATTGCTGTCAACCCCAAAGAAAGGAGAAGCACTGTACTTGTACTTGGCGGTCTCGGATCATGCTGTGAGCTCGGTACTAGTCAGAGAAGATGATGGGCAGCAGAAGCCCATTTACTACACAAGCAAGATCCTCCTCGACGCCGAGACCAGATACTTACAGATGGAGAAGCTCGCACTGGCCCTCGTCAGTGCCTCTCGCAAGCTCTCTCACTATTTCCAAGCCCACACGATAGTGGTGGTTACTGAACACCAGCTCAAGTCGGTCTTCCGGAAGGCTGATTTCTCCGGACGAGTTTCAAGATGGGCAGTGGAACTGGGACAGTACGACATCCAGTACCAACCCAGGACGGCGATCAAAGCGCAGATTTTGGCCGACTTCATCGTAGAGTTCACTTCAGCCAGTTCGACGCCGAGCCCACTCGACCCAGAACTGGGGGACAGAGGGCAATCTCGAAATACGTTCCGTAATTCGGCTTGGAAGGTCTTCGTTGACGGGTCCTCTACCTCTAGGAGGGCTGGCGTCAGCGTAGTTCTCCAGTCTCCAGAAGGGCTAGTCATTGAGCAGGCCCTGACACTTGACTTCAGAGCATCAAACAATGAGGCGGAGTACGAAGCATTGCTAGCAGGGCTGAATAACGCCAAGATTCTCGGAGCTCAACAGCTGGTGGTCTTCAGTGACTCACAGTTGGTGACAAGCCAGCTCACTGGAGATTACCAGGCTCACGACGATAGAATGGCGGCCTATTTGACCCTCGCCAAGAAGCTCCTCTCTCAATTCCCGGAAGCAGAAGTCAGACAGATTGGCAGAGATTCTAACTCACACACCGACACACTCGCCAACCTAGCTTCCGCCGTCGAAGCTGGAAGGAAGAGGACTGTGGAAGTAAGCTCACTAGCATCACCAAGCATAGAGCTTCGCCCACCACGGCAAATCATGAGCATTGATCTCGGGCCCAGTTGGATGGACCCTATCATCACATACCTCAAGCACGACCAACTCCCTGAGGACAAAGCTCAAGCTCACAAAATCAGGCTGAGAGCAGCACGGTTCTGGCTCTCTCTAGAAGGAAAACTGGCCCTTATCTCCAATGCGTTCACCCGAGCCGAGTTGAAGACTTCCTCTTTGAAATACACGAAGGCATCTGCGGAAGTCACTTCGGAGGAAGGTCACTCGCGTACCGGGCTATAAGCCAAGGATACTGGTGGCTATACATGCAGAAGGATGCACAGATGTACGCTATGAAATGCGAGAAGTGCCAGAAGTTCTCGCACAACCTCCATCAACCTGCACAGGATCTAAGCCCACTCTCCAGCCCGTGGCCCTTTGCCCAATGGGGGCTGGACATCGTAGGGCCCCTCCACCGAGCTCCAGGAAATAATAGGTGGCTGATAGTGGCCACTGATTATTTTACCAAGTGGATAGAGGCAGAAGCTTTATCTTCCATCACTGAGCAGGACTCCAAAAACTTCGTATGGAAGAACATCATCACGAGGTTCGGCATCCCACGAATCTTGGTCTCGGACAACGGGACCCAATTCGACTCCAGCCTCTTCAAAAACTTCTGCAAGGAGCTCGGCATCAGGAACCATTACTCAACTCCAGCCTATCCCCAGAGCAACGGCCAGGCCGAGATCTCCAACAAAGTGGTCCTTGATGGACTCAAAAAGAGACTCGACGGGGCCAAAGGGAGATGGGCGGAAGAACTACCCAGTGTCCTATGGGCGTACAGGACTACCCCGAGGCGCTCCACTTCGGAAACTCCATTCTCCTTGGCATATGGAATGGAAGCCGTGATCCCGCTTAAGATCGGCCTTCCAACGCTCAGATCCGAACTTTTTGACCAAAGCCAAAACGAGAAGAACCTGACCTTGGGATCGGATCTGGCCGAAGAGCGCAGAGAAGCAGCGTCCATCCGTTTAGCAGCCTATCAGCAACGGCTCGCAAAAGATTACAATCAGAGAGTTCGGGAAAGGAAGTTCTCCGTCAGAGAACTGATCCTGAAGAAGGCACTGCCTGCGGACAAGGATCCGAACCAAGGCAAGTTGGCTCCAAACTGGCGCGGCCCATTCAAAGTGGTCTCGACTGCTGGCCGGTCCGCGTACAAACTCGAGGATATGGATGGAAAGCAACTGCCACGACCATGGAACACCTCGCACCTCAAAAAGTTTTACTTTTGAAATGTACTCATTTATGCAAATCAATGAAGATAATTTCTTCTAAGAAGTTTCTCTTACCTTTCTAAAGGACCAAGGAAATACCGCAGTTCTCCAGCTCGGCAGCAGTGCGCATAGTCATCCTAGCTTTGGAAATAAAATCGGCAGAGGAATGACTTCGCCCTCTCCAGCTCGGCAGAAATGTCTCCACTCGTGCGATAAGCGCATCTCGGCCATGCACCAGATAGCCAGCACGGCCCCTGGTGAAGAGCCAAGGGGACATCTTCATTCGTGCGATACGCGCATCTCGGCAACGCGCCAGATGGCCAGGACGGCCCCTGGTGAAGAGCCAGGGGGACATCTCCATTCGTGCGATAAGTGCATCTCGGCCCTCGCGCTAGATAGCCAGCACGGCCCCTGGTGAAGAGCCAGGGGGACATCTCCATTCGTGCAATAAGCACATCTCGGCCCTCGCGCCAGATGGCTAGCACGGCCCCTGGTGAAGAGCCAGAGGGATCACCCTACTTACACATCTAGTTGCTGGGCAGCTATCCTAAATAATGCGGTCCTGGACTACGGCAGCTCGGCACTTACCGAGCTCATACACTTGTACAAAAAAGAAAAAGCAAAAGGAGTTTTCTTTCTACTTATCGGTAACACCATTCACTCGCCATCACATTGCGGAAAACGCTCAGTGCCTTGGGGGCCCTACATCGCATTCTAAAAGCTATAGCTACTAAGCGCGGCTAATCGATCGCGGGTTTCCAAGGTGTGGGGAGCTCGGTCATATAGCCGAAGCGAAACACTTGGCACATTCAGATCAAACAAAAGTGCAAGAAAAGAGAAATACAGAGTAGACACAAAGGAAGGCTTTCACTCAAAGAGAAGTTTTCATTGAAAAAGATAAGGTTCTTTACATAAAGGGCGCCATGCGCCTAAGCAAAAAAGAAAAAACTACATCAATGAAAAGATAAGGGAAAGCAAAGGCTGAGGGGCTTCACGCGGCAGGCGCGACACCATCCACAGTTGAAGTCGCAGCGGCAGTTGGAGTCGCGGCGGCAGGAGGGGCTTCAGAGGTAGAAGCCACGGCCGGAGTCGTGGCAGCAGCAGGCGCCTCAGTCGCTGATGGGGGGAGTTCCGGTTCCGGCTCGACAGCGGGGTCCCTCCCAGATTCAACCACGAGGGTTGTTCCAGTGTCTGAGCGCGGATATTCATCCGGGCTCGTATATGCAGGATGATCGCTGGGGATCCTCGCGTTCTCCAGGGCCGCCTTCCACCCCATCTCCCAAGACGAGACTCGTATCTCATCAACCTGCGCCGCGTACTCCTCACCCGCCACATCGACGCCGTCCTGGAAGGCAGCACTGACCTCGGCTTGATTTTTGAACTCAAGCTCATATTTCTGCCTCTTTAGGTCGGCGATCCTCCTTTCCAGCTCGGCCTCCCTCCTCTTGACCTAATCAAGGGTCGACTTCACCCTGTCAAGCTCGGCGAAGAGGGTTCGGTGCGTCTCCTCATACTTCCTCACCCTCGCCTGACCCTCCTCCAAGGTCTTCCTGTGCTGCTCACAGTTCGCCTGGACCCGCTTGAGCTCGGTATGGCACTTCTGGACTCGTTGCACCGAGACCTGGGCCATCTGCACAATCTGCAAAGAAAATCAAACCACCAGTGAGCAAGAGCTATAGTTAAAAGAAAAAATAAAGGGTTAGAGAATGCTGTACTTACGCTCAGGCTCGCCTTCATCTGCGACGCCAGCAAGGAGATGTCATCCATCTCGTCGTACTTCTCCATATCCCGCGACAAGGCGCAGGCACTCCCCAAGCAGGCGAGCACCAGTGGCCCCCCTGAGAGACGGTCCTCTACCGTCATCGGTCTCCCGGGCTGGAGCATGAAACTCGGCCTCTAGGGGGCAGGAGAAGCCCGCGTTGCCATGCCGGCTGCCGAAGACTCCCTTGCCGAGCCTTCGACCCTGGCCCTTTTCCTGGCCTGATCGTCCCCCTGCGTGGCCAGGGGGGAGACGACCACGGGAGTCCCGGTCCCTGTTGCGGCGAGCGGCAAAGGAGTCCGAACAGGAGGAGCCGCAGTGGAAGAAGAAGGCGCACTTGACGAGGAGGGCGTGCGAGAGGAAGATGCAGCGCCTCGACCTCTACCGCCCACGGGCAGGGCCTTGAGATTCTTGAAGACTGGTTTCGGACGAGTCCTCTCCATCGCTTCCTCTGAATCGCTCTCTGATGATAAGACAATCCTTCCGATCGTCTCGACGTTATCCTCTTCGGATCCCGAGGTGGATGTCTCGGAGTTGGATGCGGCACGGCCCTCAGAGTCAGTCGCGGTCTGCTCTTCCTCCCCTCTACTCTCCTCCTCTACCTCCGCCGCGGCTTGCGTGCGGTGAGCGATATACTTCTTGTTCTTGTAGCCGCGGTACCTGGGCTTGTACCCCAGCAGCTTCCACGCCGACCTGTCCTTGTGGCCGTGGTAGCTCTCTAAGGCCCGGATCCAAGACTTGTTCAGTTTCCAGTCGTCTCGGCCAGCAGCCGCCCTCCTCTGACGAACACCTGCAGAGCAAACAAAGAGCATAAGCCTGGCAATACAAAGAAACAGAAGAAATAAAAAGGCGTGCTAGGACTGTAATTACTTGGAGGGGTGCCGAAGTGACGGGGAATCTTGAAAAATCTCTCCGCGATGGGCTCGTCATCACTGAACTCCCAGTTGCCCGTAACCATCAAATGGTCATCCCCGGCATACTTATTGGAATCCTCCAGGGCTTGTACAAATGGCCTCCGACCCGGCTTGATGCGGAGGTAATACATATCCTTCCCGGATTTGCATATGTCATAGGCATCCTCGATATCGTGGACGCCGAGACCAATGCCCTGGATCGTATTGAGCGCGTCCGTGCCCATTACGATCTTAAAGCTGTTGGGCATCAGTTGGTAGGGGCAGAGGTTCCATGCCCTGAGGCATTCCCTAAGTAGAGGGCGAAGGGGAAACCTAACCCCGCCCTCGATCACGGCCACTAGGGGAAACGGTATCCAGCCGTTGTAGAAGTCACCAAGAATATGGGCAACAGGAGGGGCCGCCATGACTTGGACCCCATCTGGTATGTTATACCTAACCCTAAGGTCGGCTAACCCCCTCTCAGACTCTATCCAGTGACTGTAAATACCCATCTCTCAAATAGAAGAAGGAAAGAATATGCTGGAAGCAAAGGAAAACCCTAGACAGAGCCCTAAGCACAGGAAGAAACAGGAATGAAGGGAAGAAGACTTACGAAAGGCCAAAAGCAGAACAATGGTCAGGCCAGCGAGAGCAAAACCCTAGCAGCACCTCCCTCCGGCGAAAGTTCTGGGAAATCTTTGCAGCAGTCTCTCTCGTTCAGGGAGGCGAAAGCAGAGAGGGAAGAAGAGAGCTTTGGGAGGCGAAAGCAAAAGAGAAGAAGAAAGTTCTGGAAAATAAAGATAAGGAAGGAAGAAGAAGAGAAAGGGGCGCCTCCCCTACTTAGAGCCAAAAATAGAGCGCCTAATCATGGCGCCTTTTCGAATTTCGAAGAAGGGCGCGTCTTTTCGCTGCGCGCGCCGCCATGAAAAGACGGGCCAGCCAAACCGAAGGAGACACGTGGAAGCGCCAGCCTAATTTCGGTGCGCCATTTAATGCCTCGGACACCGAAGCGACAACGGATATAGATAAGGACACAGGGGCAGCGCGACATTAAATGGGATTTCAAAACCATAAGTCGTTTGGGCTTCCTCTGGATCCGGACGCAGGGGCAGCGCGGCATCGCGGCACGCCACATCTCGGCATTCCTCCTACGAGTCCTTGTCAGCTTCCGACCTCAAAGAGTTGGGATACTCTAAGAGCTTAAAAGCTGGGGGGCAATTGTGTGGGGATATTCTCACTAAACCGAAATCAGAGCTAGTCCTGGACATTAAGACAGCTTAATCATACCTCCCCTCGGCCAAGGCGGACCGCGGCTGAAGGGTCGCGGCACTCGCCGAGGTGAGCACCCCCGAGGTCAGGTGACACATGTCGTTGCAGCCGACCTCGGCACGGCGGATTTGACAAACGATGATGGGACTGTTTGCAGGACGAAGGCACGTGCTAAGGCGTGCCATGCAATCCATCACTCCTGACAAAACGGCGTTATGCAGAGCACGTGCGCCCCCAAAGCATGGCTCCAGGCCAGGCCCGATGGGACTAGGCCCGAAAGTCAGCCACCGCATGGCCCGACAAGATTGGCATTTAATGAGGCATGGGTAGGTGAGGCTAGCATTTAATGAATTGTGGGCTGAGTGGACGAGGCCACTCGAGTGGCCAGGCCCGTCTTGGAACTCACCCATGCAAGCGGACTTCATCTCCTATAAATAGCATCTCCATCTCCATTCTAAGGTACGCAACCCATAACACATACACTTACTCTGCAATTTTCTCCCCATCTCCCTTATTCAGTCACTGAACTGACTTAAGCATCGGAGAGCCTTGTGCTGCCCACAGCCAGGGTCCTCTGACGTGTTTCCTCTCTTCCTCTACAGGTCCAGCCGGAGCCACGATTATCCTCATCTAAACCACCCAAGACAAGGGTCCTAATCCCTGATTCAAAGTCCTTAAATTTTGGCACTTACATAGACGAATACAAAAGAATGCACCCCATTGCAGGAAAAAAATTTTGGTGTACATGTAAGTAACATGACTGGGTACATGATGTAGTGTTAAGTAGGATTTCACTTCTCCATAGGCTCCTCAGGCTCTTGCTTCTCTGGAGGAGATAAGAGATGGTTAGCTAAAAGAACATCCTAACGATAATGGAGCAAAAAGTCTTCCTATCTTCATTTTTTTGCTTTCAGATATGCTAATGACAATTTGTCTATGCTTCAAATTTCAAAATCTTCTGCATACAAGACCCCAAATAATACTCCGGTATAGAAAATAGAAACACCATATCATTCAGCGCACCTCCACTTTGTATTAATCATTTATTCCTGTAGAATATATCCGCAGATCAATTGGACAAAAGAAGGCTAAAACTATTTTTCTGTATAATAAAATACCCACAACAAAGAGAATGAGCCTGGAGTACATCAATTTCAAGCAGCACAGATACAAATGTACCCACATAGACTAGTAACTACAATATGCAAAACCCATCATTGTTTAGCAAATGGACAGCCACAATGAAACCCAACAGAGAAACTAGAAAAATTCAAGCAATATGAATACAATGGAATCATACATTAAAAAAAAAAAAAGATACAATGGAATCATACATTTAAACCAGAAAAATTCTTGTCTTTGTTTTCTTTAATATAATTGTCCCTTAAAGGAAAAAAGTAAAATAAAGAATCGATTACTTCCTATATATATATATATATATGCACAAACAACCCATCTGTATCAATTACTTCCTCCATACTAGAGGTGTACAAAATTACCCGTGACCCGACCCGACCCGTGGGTCAATGGGTGGGTTATGCTAGCCGATTCCCGTGCCCGACCCGACTTGTGACTGTCGGTATCGGGTCACGAGTCTAACGGGTCGGGTCACTTGGTGACCCGTTAACCCTTTTTTTTTCCTCATGTAGAAGACCAAATTGTACACTTAGCACTCCTATCCTAATTATGATTAATTAAGTCCTTATAGTGGGTAGGAATATCCCATACAAGGAAAGGGAAGTGCAGAAGAAGCCCTAAGCAAAGCACCAAAATCTGTGGTGGCTTGCTTGGGCACATTCCCTTTAACTCAGTGAGGATAAACACCAAGATGGTTTAGTGATTGAGGATCCTTGGGATATGACAATAGCAAAGGGACAACTCTATACACAACTTTTCTATGTCTCTCTAGTCTCTACTAAATAATTCAAGGCCACTCATTTGTTTATTTCATGACATAGACACTCACTAAGGTGGGATTCTCTTTAAAAATGTCAGGAGTCTTCATTTCCTTTAGCACCCTTCTTACATTATGCTATTAAAATAGGTAATTGTTGCTAACAGTAAAACAATATAGAAATGTATTTCTTACTATTTCTCTTTCCAGAAGGAACCATTATCCTCATCTGGGTTTGTCAAAGAAAGGTCTTGAAGGACAAAGATGGTTCTTAAAAAAACATATTCTTTCCTTTACTGTTTTGTTCAATGCAACATATTAATGTTGTATAGTTAATTAGCTGTGGTGCAATTAGTTTAATAGATCTTCAATCAGGGACAATCAATCCATCATGTCAAAACAAACGAGTTCATATTAAGAAAACTGATAAGAAATTAATTGAGCAATTAGATTAGTCATTTTAGAAAGAGTTTGTTCATGGGAAAAGATCCATCTTGTTTAACAAACTTTGCATCTGGATCATAAAGAATGTCCTGCCTGTGGCCTTTTCCTTTTTGGCATCACCCCACAAAGATATGTGGACCAAATTCAATGATTTTTTTTTTGTTATGTTAATATTTACAAACAACCGCAGCTACTTTTTACTTTTACATCTAATCACTTTTAGTTCTCTAACAATTATCTGAAAGTTGTTTTCATAAACAATTTGGTCTTCTACATGGAAAAAAAAAGACCCGAACCCGACCCGTGACCCAAACGGGTCGAGTTCGAGTGGGTTTTCACCCACATAAATTTGGTCGGGTCGGGGTTGGGGTTACTCGTGAACACCCCTACTCCATACAGTAAATCAAACTAAATCAGTACTTTCTATGGTTCCAATTTCATTCCGAACAAGCATGGCTATGTGAATAAATTACTTATATGTATAAATGGTATTCAAAGTATGTGTGAACAAATACACACATGACCCATCCATCAGCGAATCCTATGTGTATTTAAGTTCCATACAAACAAATAGGCAACATAAATCCATGTAAGCAAACATGCCCACTTAAATCGCCCAATGCTGTCAACCACTGAATCAGTTACTTCAACAAAATTAAAATGGTTGCAATATCATGCAAGAAGATGGACATCATCACATCAACAAAATTAAAAGGTTGGAATATACAGACAGAGAGACTCATCTATAATGACCAAAAATCTAATAAGAAAACCACAACACTCACATTCAAACGTACATCATGACACATTACTACCTCAATCCCAATTTTATTTCACTAATATTTTCTATTTCGAAAATAAAAGATTTGCTATTTTGAAAAAAAAAGAAGGGAAAAACCCTACCCTAAAGGAGACTAGCTAAGAGAGAGTGTGTTGTGGGGAGAGGGAGAGAGAGGGATACCCATAAGAGAAGATGGTAGCAGCGCGTGTCGTTGGTGTTGATGCCGAAGACGATTTGGGTAGCATTTGGTTCGCTGTAATGAAGGTCGGAATGGAATGATCATTCCAACGGAATAGTCATTACAGCGTTTGGTTTGCAAAAAAATGGCGGAATGACCATTACCTCCGGAATCCCATTCCCTTATGTAGAGGAATGGCCATTCCATTGGGGATGAGAAGGAATGACCATTCCATTCCTTTCTACTTTTCGTTGAGACCAAAATAACCTTGTTTTACATCTACCACTATTATAAAAGAGAAGAATTTGTGTGGGCCCCACCTATATAATAATATAATCTATATATTATTATTATTATTATTATTATAAGATTATAAAAGAGAAGAACTTGTGTGGGCCCCACCTATATAATAATAATATAATCTATATATTATTATTATTATTATTATTATTATTATTATAAGATTATAAAGAAGAAGAACTTGTGTGGGCCCCACCTATATAATATTATTATAATCTATACATTATTATTATTATAATAATAAGATTATAAAGGAGAAGAACTTGTGTGGGCCCACCTATATAATAATAATATAATCTATACATTATTATTATTATTATTATTATTATTATTATAAGATTATAAATGAGAAGAACTTGTGTGGGCCCCACCTATATAATAATAATATAATCTATACATTATTACTATTATTATTATAATAATAAGATTACAGAAGAACTTGTGTGAGCCCCACCTATATAATAATAATATAATCTATACATTATTATTATTATTATAATAAGATTATAAAAGAGACGAACTTGTGTGGGCCCCATCTATATAATAATAATATAATCTATACATTATTATTATTAAGAACAAAATGACATAACTTATGTGGGCCCCACTTAGATAATAATAATATAATATATATATTATTATTACCCTTCTAAAAGAAAAGAGCTTGTGTGGGCCCCACCTATAGAATAATAATATAATCCATACATCATCTAACAAGGGTATTTTGGTCATACGTATATAAAATTTATTCCATTCCGGGCATCATTTCCGCATACCATACGCAGGAATAAGAATAAGTGGGTTGATTCCTCCAGCGGAATGGTAATGACTATTACTCCCTCATTCCATTCCAGACTCATTCCGACCTCCATTCCATTCTCGCCTACAACCATTCCAGCGAACCAAACGCTACCTTGGGATTTCTATCGACTTGGGGAAGTTTTGAAAGAGAGAATGCAGTAGTCTCGTTTTTGCATTTTTTTTCCTCTCTTTGGTAATTCAACTTGTAAACTCTAGTTAAGTTGAGTCATGTCCTAGCGGTCAAAAAAGTCACTTCACCGCGTTGGATATGTGACTACATGTAGTCATGAAAGAGTCCCTCTACTTTACCATACAGCTGTCGAGCAGTATTTCTGGGGGACTTTATGTGCAACCTACCTGTGATGGTGAAGTAATGGAGAGAGTCTGCAGCCAAAGCAGACTTATAATAAAAATATAACTCCATCCCATCAGTCCATACGCTCAGCTTATCCCCTACGCTGAGGTACGTGCCCGCAAGAGAGAAGAGAGAGATAGTCATCCCTACCAAATTTCATTGAATAGGAAATTAGGAATTACTTCATACCGCCTACACCAGGCAGATCAGCGTAAATGAGGTCTTCAACTACACTGCAAGTTGTAGGATTCAAGGACGCCCACTGGTGAGATATTCCGATAGTGGAGCTCTATTGGCACCACACTTTCTGCTCTTCCCACCGCGAAAAAAAAAAAAAACCTTTTCCTAAACTACCCCTCCCCCTTTTTCCCTCCTCATCCTTCTCCCTCCTCCTCCTCCTCCTCCCTCAACCCTCCCTTCCTCTCCCAACCTCCACCCTTCCTCTCCCAGCCTCCACCCTCCCTCATCCCCCCCCCAGTCGCCGGCGGGGAGGGAGCCCCGGCCGGCAGCCGGCTGGCCTCCCTCCCCCTCTCCCTCTTTCTTCCTCTCTCCCTCTTCTTTCCCTCTCTCCCTCTTCTTTCCCTCTTCTCCTTTTCTCCCTCCCTCTCCTTCCCTCCCCTACTCTTCTTCTCCCTCCCCCTCCCCTCCCCCCAGTCGCCGGCGGGGAGGGAGCCCCAGCCGGCTGGAGGCGCTGCAGCAGGCGGCCTGCTTTAGCCCGATCTCCCCCCCCCCCCCCCCCCCGGCCGACGACTGGGAGGGGGAGGGGAGGGAGAAGAAAGTAGGGGAGGGAAGGAGAGGGAGGGAGAGAGGGAGAAGAGGGAAAGAAGAGGGAGAGAGGAAGAAAGAGGGAGAGGGAGAGAGGGGGAGGGAGGCCAGCCGGCTGGGGGCTTCCGCCGCCGGCTGCCGGCCGATCTCCCTCCCCGCCGGCGATTGAGAGGGCGAGGGGGAGGGGAGGGGGATGAGGGTGGAGGCTGGGAGAGGGAGGAAGGAGGGAGGAGGAGGAAGGGAAGAGAGGGAGGATGGAGGAAGGGTAGTTTAGGAAAAAAAAATTTTTGTCTTGTGGTGCAGTGAGGAGAGAAAAATTCGTGGTGCCAATAGCACCACTCATTCCGATATTCGAATTGAATAAAACCCATCAGTCAAAAGCCTCGGAGTACGGGGTGCGGCGGTTCGCAGCTTGTGTCAAGAAAGTGGGGCCCACAAGTGACGTCACATTACTAACCAACCCGGGGAGTTGCATGCTGAGGCCGGATTAACCAAGCCTGTGCCAAACGTAGTAAAGTCAACATATCTTGGACGGCAGTACTCAGTGGACATCCGGAACTCTGCCATTGGGGACGATCTCTGCTTTGACTTTTAGGGCATGTTTGGATGTGTGGTGAATTGAAGTATGGTGAGGTGAAGCATCAAATTCCTTGTCGTATCATAAAATAATATTTTTTTCAATTAAGTACTAAGTTATTTTCTTCACACCTAGAGAGGACCTTAGTCAAGTTGCTCAAACAATCTTGGAATGACTCTCCAAAAACTGAAAAATCGTCCATGAAGACTTCGAGAAAATGTTCCACCGTATCGCTAAAAATACTCAGCATACACCTTTGAAAGGTTGCTGGAGCATTGCACAGCCCAAAGGGCATCCGTCGATAAGCAAAGGTGCCAAAGGGGCATGTGAAAGTTGTTTTCTCTTGGTCTTTCGGGGCGATCTCTATCTGATTGTACCCGCAATATCCATCTAAGAAACAATAATACTCGTGGCCAGCTACCCGTTCTAAAATCTGGTCCAAAAAGGGTAGGGGAAATGATTCTTTCGTGTGACAGCATTTAACTTCCTGTAGTCGATACAAACTCGCCAACCTGTGGGTACACGGGTTGGGACGAGTTCATCATTAGCATTACGGACTACAGTGATGCCAGCCTTTTTAGGTACAACTTGGGTAGGGCTGACCCATTGGCTATCCGAGATTGGATAGATGATACCAACATCTAGAAGTTTCAAAACTTCAGCCCTAACCACTTCCTGCATGGTGGGGTTTAATCGGCGTTGCATCTGACGGGAGGGTTTCGCATTCTCCTCCAAATAGATATGATGTGTACACACGAGGGGATTAATTCCCTTAATGTCAGCCACGGTCCAAGCAATTGCACCCTTGTGCAGTTTGAGCACTTCTAAGAGTTGGACTTCTTGGTCCTTGTCAAGGTGTGCAGAAACGACTACTAGAAATGTTTCATTTTCTCCAAGGTATGCATATTTCAGGTGAGAGGGCAAGGGTTTCAACTTAGGTTTGGGCGGCCTCACCTGAGATGGAAAAGACGGAGTACCAGTTGGTACCAGCTTTTCAAAAAAGGGTTTGCCTACAGTGTTGACCATTTCAACAGTGCTATCATGTGTTTCTTCACAGAGGTTCAGGTCCTCAATTGACTCAATGGAATCGGAGATCGATTTTTCAAAAGTTTCTGCTGTAAGAACACCGATCAAATCTACTTCTTCAAGGTCAATGTTATCATCCCGTGGTTGTTTGCAAAGGTCAAAAACATTTAGCTCTAATGTCATGTTACCAAAAGATAGCGTCATTTTTCCATTCCGGCAATTGATCAGTGCATTGGATGTGGCTAAAAATGGTCTCCCCAAAATTACCGGAATCTGAGCATGAGGATCTGCCACAGGATGAGTGTCTAGCACAATAAAGTCTACTGGAAAGTAGAACTTGTCAACCTGCACAAGCACATCCTCTACTATCCCTCTCGGTCTTTTGATTGATCGATCTGCAAGCTGTAGAGTAACCTGGGTGGGTTTGAGTTCGCCCAGCCCCAATTTTACATAGACCGAGTAAGGTAGTGTCAGACCCCAACCCAGGTTTGGAATATTTAATTATATTTTAATCGTGATTAGTTGTTAAGTGGGATTAGTGGATGATTAGCTTATCTTCTTAAGCTAGATTAGAATGTTTGATTAGCTTTGGGAACTTCTGAGAGTCGTTGACTTAGGTTTGACGCGGGCCGGGGTGCCCGTGTGTTGTGTGTGAATCTTTGGAATTTAACTTTGATGTTTGTAAAATCCCAATTTTGTGCATTTTGACTCATTTCATCTAGATCATCAACTTTCATGTTTGGCCAACTTGATTAATGATCAGAAATCGCGTTTTTCGAGGAAAAGGGCAAAACTGACCTTTCACACAAAATCTGTACCCAAATTTCAAAAATTTCAGAAATTGACAAAAATATACTTTTTGGAAAGTAGAAATTTCGCTGATCGTTTTTGTCTTTTTCGTCGTTTTCGTTCGGGGCCCGCAAATGCCATTTTTAGTCTTGTGAAGATTGGGGCCCACAAACCCATCTTATATGAAGAGGAACTCTCTTCTTCTCCCTCATTTCTTTCTCCTGCACGGTCTTGGAGCTAGGGCTCTTTCCCTCTCTTCCAACACTTTTTCTCTCATCTGAAACTCTCATTTCTTGGAATTTTCTTGGAGGATTGATCTCCTAAAGTTCTTCCCCATCTTCCAAGCTTTCCAAAGACTCACTTTTCAAAGGTTTTGAGTTAGGGCAAGGTTCTCATTCAAGCTTCTCTTCTTCGTTCGAGCTTTTCAAGGTTAGCAATGGCTTTCCAAACTTGAGATCCTTGTTTTCCTCTTCATTTAGGGTGTTTTAATCCCACATGCAAGGGTTTTCCTTGAAGATTTACAAATGTTGATTTTTAGGGTTTTCTTTGGGAAAATTTTGGGGTTTTTGTAGATTTGGAGCTTGAGGCACTAGAGCATTGTTTGAGGAGTAATATTGTTCCCATCTTGACTTGAGGCAAGTAGATTTCACAATTAATATGATGATTTCTCTTATTTGGTTCCATTTCATGGCTTTTCTTCTTATGTTCTAATCCTTTTTTATTTATGGATCTACTTTGGATGAGTGAAGTAATATTATGTTGATTTCCACTTATGCTATTGTTTTACAATGTATGGGAAGTTTGTCTTCACTCTGGTCACTTTGAAAACTAGCTTTCCTTGTGTTAAGTATTGTGTTCAAAGAAAGGGAGAAAAACTTTGATTTTTAAAAGTGTTGTGTTTGATCAATTCGAAGGATCATGAATGGTGATTTGATGAGTTGGGGAGGTCAAGGAAGGGTCCCTATGTTCTTGGAAATTTGTATGAAAGAAAAAGAATGAAAAAGGATCAAGAAAAATGGAAAAAAGGAAGAGAAAGGAGCCAACGAGCCGGACTGGACAGAGCCCAGTCCGCTCGAGCGACCCAGTGGGCCGCTCGAGCGACCCAGGCTCTGTCTGGGCTTCGCTCGAGCAGACCTTGGGTCGCTCGAGCGAGCCCAGCTCAGCCTGGGGGTCTGGTTCAGGCCTGGGTTAGGGTCCGTTTTTAAAACCTGTTTTGGGCCCAATTGAGGACTATTTTGGGCCTGTTTTCAAGGCTTCCTTGGGCCTGTTTCAAGGTCAATCTTTGGGCCATTTCAAGACCTGATATTGGGCTATTGCAGGGCCTGATATTGGGCTGTTTTGAGATCTGTTTCTTGAGCCATTTAAGGGCTGTTTTGGGCTTGGGTTAAGGCCAGCTGTGGGCCTGATTTTAAAAGGGTTTAAATCATTTCTAATGGGGATTCCTTGGGTATACTTTCAGGTCCACTTCAAGCCCGCATCCAAGTTCAATTCAGCCCAACCCTTTTCTATATGTGAAGCCCATTTACAATCCTTGAAATATTAAGTAAAGTGGTTTGAATTATGATCAAAACCATTTGGGAACCTTCCAAGTTTAAATGTACACTTCATCCCTTGTGATTGTCAAGGATCTTCTGTGGCACTAAATCTCTTTCTAATAATGACAACAAAGGGGTTAAATGTATATCAAGACGACCTGGATAAGATTGTTGAATCATCATACATTCATTCCATGTAAAAAGACTTTTGTTCGGATTCTTTCTTCAATCTTTTGAATGTTTTGAAGTGGTTTACCACATCTTTAGATATTGATAAGACTACTCACTATTTTGCTCGGATTCGTCAATATGCATTTGCTCGGAGTAGTTTTCTTATCGATTTTGGAATGTATCTTATGAACAGATTTATATTTATTCGAGGTTTCGAACTTTTATTTTAATGGCACCACTAAGCTTAGGTTACCTTGTCGGACTGATCATCCGGCTTGGGATCTTTAATTTGTTCACCAACTGCAGTTTGGATTCTGTCTGTACCGACCATGGCAACGGTTATATCCGGTCCCACGTGTAGTGGCTACGGTTCTGTTTGATAACGACTACGTTCGTTCCGGTCCCACGAGTAGTGGCTACGGTTTTGTCTGCTCCAGTTACTTCGGTAACAGGAGAATTTAGCTTTACGTGGTCTGCCAATGTTTTTATACATTTAATGTTTATCTTATGGTATTTGTTTATTCCACTTATCATAACATTGGATTTGTAAACCATTAAGATGTTTATCTTCTATCTTTAGTTCGTCGTTTTTATTATTCGTGATTTGATCGTGGCTCTCATTTATTTAATGCTTTGCTTTTCTATCATCCTATTATTGTTATATTTGCTTGCCAGACCGTCGTGTCTGACCCTGTTTGCTTAGTGCCAGATATCGAGCCCCTCGCGGTTGAGGCGCACTTCGAGGCGGAACCCATAGTCCTTGTGGAGGGCGAGTGGCAGCCCGATGATGTCGTTTAGACGCCGGGTTGTTTTTGGAGCTGCGATCACATTTTGGGGAATAGATACTATACATTTTGGGATTTTGTTGTGGCCATTGTTGGCTTATTCTTTTTGGGGAGAAATTGTAATTAATGGCTAACTTTACTTTTGTATTAACTTTAAACCAACTTTGGGGCCCATCTATAGAATGTTTCTCTTTTTTATGCTAGTCTCGTGTGTTCTCATTTTATACCCATATGTGAGAGACTTTTATGTTTGCTACAATGCTTCCGCGTAAGTTATTTGTATGAAAATGATTCTTATTAATCACTGTTGGATCGGATTTCGGGAATCCTTACCGCGGAAACCTGTGGGAAACTAGCGTGTGCGGGCGGATTTTTCTGGCCCGTCGCGCTACGACCCCGGATTAAGGCCTCGTTTAACGGGACCTCGGTCTGGGGGCGTGACAGGTAGTAAGTTGACACTCGCCCCAAGATCAAGCAATGCTTGTTCAATTTGATAATTTTCAATAATGCATGAAATTGTGGGGCATCCTGGATCTTTGAATTTAGGGGGAGTGTCGTGCTTTAGAATTGCACTAGCTTACTCAGTGAGAAATGCTTTTTTTTGTACATGTATCTTACGCTTCAACGTGCACAATTCCTTAAGAAACTTTGCGTAAGATGGGACTTGTTTGATTGCGTCTAACAACGGGATGTTAATTTTGACCTCTTTAAGCACATCCAAGATTTCCTGGTTCTGTAAAGATGGCTTGGGAGGAGCTAATCGATTGGGAAAAGGCGGTAAGGGCTTGAATCCCGGAGGAACTGGGCTTTTCTCCTTGATAGGAGGGACTTCCTTTTCTTTCCCTTCCTGATCGGAGGATGCAGGTTGTTTATCTTTTTTCAGATCAGGCTTTTCAATCTCTTTACCACTACGTAGAGTAGTAACAGCTTGAACCTGCTCCTTAGAATTTGACGGACCACCTTGATGAACCTTGTATTGCCCTTTTGGATTGGGCTGTGGTTGGGCTGGAAAAACCCCCTTATTTTGTGCTTCAATCAATTTGCAGAGGTTTTGCATGGTGTTCTATAAATTCTCAAAGTTTCGATCTTGTTTCTTATTGATGGACTCTTGATTCATCATAAACTTAGCCACAAGTTCATCCCAAGGTGTCATTTGAGTTTTAAGGGGTACCATTTGCTGTGTGTTTTGAGCATATGTACCAGAAGTACCCCCAAATTGATTTGACATTTGGTTGAAATTGGGCGGAGTAGCATTTAGGCCATTCCTCCAACTAAAGTTGGGGTGATTCCTCCAATTAGGGTTGTACGTGTTACCCAAAGAATGATTGAACTGCCGGTTGTATGTGTTAGTGGCATTTGCTTGCTCGTGAAACACTTCTTGGAAAGCAGGGAGTGTTGGACACTCTGAAGAAATGTGTGAATCACTAGCGCAAATGCCACAAACTATAGCAGGTTCCTTATTCTTCACAAATTTCAAGGACTCAACTTCTCTTGTAAGATAGGCAATTTTTGCTTGAATATCATCCTTTTCTTTTAATACATATAACCCCCCTCCTTTGGCCTGATTCGATTGCTTTACGGGGTCTGTACCTTCAGATGTGTCCCAATTTTGTGCACTATCTGCCAAAAACTGAAGGTAGGTCCATGCTTGATTTGGGTTCTTCGCCATGAACTCCCCATTGCACATCATCTCCACGAATTGACGTGTTTCTGGACTAAGTCCATCATAGAAGTGACCAATTGTACTGTGCAATTCAAATCCGTGGTGGGGACATGCAAGGAGTAGCTCATTAAATCGTTCCCAACACCTATAATAAGACTCCTTGTCTTTTTGTTTAAAATTCATAATATTTCTCCGTAAGGTGTTGGTCTTATGTAATGGGAAGAATTTCTTCAAAAATTCTCGGACCATGTCGAACCATAGAGCAATCGAATTGGGCTGTAAGGAGTGAAGCCATGCCTTGGCCTTTTCTTTGAGGGAAAATGGAAATAAACGAAATTTGATAAGGTCTTCCCTCACATTATTGAAGTGTAGTGTTGCACACACTTCTTCAAACTCTTTTATGTGCAAATATGCACTTTCTGATTCAAGTCCATGAAATTTGGGAAGAAGTTGGATTACTCCCGGTTTGATATTAAATTGACCTGCACCTGCAGGTATAACCATGCACGACGGTGTGGCTTGTTGTGTAGGGTGAAGGTAATCACGTAGACTCCTAAGAGGTTGATTCACCTCCCCTTTATTATTGGGTCCATTCCCATTACCATTCTCATTTTCGTTTTCATTCCTAATCTCTTCATTATCACTATGCTCATCAGCCATATTGAAAATCCTTAGAGAACCAGGAGATCTAGATTCGTAGAATTCAATCAATCTCTTGACAGGTGATTCCTTCCTTTCTAACCGATTTGAGGTGTCCCTCTGCCAAGAAGATGGGGGTCTTTCTTTCTTTTTTGGAATTTTGAAAAAAATTTTTTAATAAAGAAACCTAAAAAGAAAAACTACCTAAGTCCGTTTTTAAATTTAAAAGAAGATTCTCAAATTCTTGCAAGTACTAATCTTAGAGAGTTTAATATCTCTAGGGAAAGTTCCCAAACTCAAGTCTATGAAACTGGCCCGACCAGGTAAGCCCCTAGATCGGTGGTGGGGTCGCGATGCATTGCAAGGGTCCCGCTTAAAAACCACCTTCTAGAACAAGAGACTTGTCTCCCTTATCTAATGGGACAAGACTTGCCTAGACATCGAACCAATCAAGAAAGACAGTTTGTTCGACTTTCCAAAGAAATAACTAACCTTCTTAAAAAAATTTCAGCAAGTTTGTAAGAGTCCTTTAAAATTTAAAAACAACTAAAACAACTGAGTTTCCAATGAAAGTTCTGAAATTTTCAGATTTTGGCAAGTTTTGTGGCCAAAAAGCCGAATTTGCGCTATCTAAGACTTGCCTTTGTGAGGGAAAGTTCCAAAATTTTTTTGGAAACTATAAAAACCTAAAAATATGAAAAAAACTAATTTTAACACACCTTAATTAATCCTAACCAGCAAATAAAAAAATTGACCTAAACTAGTCCAAATTAGAACAAGTAAACTAGGCAATTTTCCGAAATTGATGTGATTTTCTCAAAAATCAGAAAAAATAATTTTCCAGATCTGAAATAGTTCCAATTTTAACAAAAATCAGAGATTAAAAATCCACTTTTTAATGCAATAGGGCTGGTCCAAACATTCCATGCATGCTACCCTTAGATCTAGAATGATTGTGGAATAGTAAAGGCACACCCATAAAACAATTAAAAAGATAGGTTGGGAAAATACCTCGAGCGAAGAAAAACTCCCCGGCAACAGCGCCAAAAACTTGATCGTTAGCCCCAAGTGCAAGGCCGCGATTGTAGTAATAAATAACTCGGTGAAGTCCGAGGTCGATCCACAGGGAGTAATCACTTAAATAAAACCTGTGAAAACTAGTACTAGTCTAATAAAATCTATACAAATCAAGTATCCTACTTGTATAAAATAATTAATTACAAGTCTGAAATATTAATTACAATTAGAAATAAAAATCTTAAACTAAAAACTTAGTCTAATCTAATTACTGCATTCACCATAAGAGTTGTTAGAACAACCAATTTGTAGTGATTATTTAAATACCTAAAAATAAAAATAAAAGAAAATAAAATAAAATCAGAGAATAAAAAGATGGATTTTAATTCTAAAATAATGCAATGCTACTTTGCTGAATGTCATCAATAAAAACCAAGACCACCGTACCAAGTGTGTACTATCACTTACACACAAACATTCGATGTTGACCCATTGGTGAAAACCAAGACCCATGAACTTGATTCATTAAAGAAAGCCCCATTACATGCAAATAGCCATTACAAGATTGTTTGAATTAAAATAATGTTCATCCAAACTTACCCTTAGACACCCGAAACACAAAACGGAGGAGAAGGACTCGCGGTCTAGAACGGCGATCCAACCGTCTCTCGTTTTGCGATCTGAAATCCAAGCAAGAGAAGATGATTTATGGCTGGTTTGGTGATGGAGAAACGCTAGTAACGGCGGCGGAATGACGGCGTAAAAATCCAAGTGGTGGTGTGCCTTAGGGAAGGCCTTGGATGAAAAAATTGATGGAAGGATGAGAGATGAAGAAAATAATGGAAAATGGGAAGATGGGTTGCTGGTCGTCCAAGAGGAATGGGGGGATCGTATTCTCGTGCATTTCCATATTGGGGTCTTTTTATGATTTTTTTGATAGCTTGGGTTGCAAGGTTTTGGTTTGGGTAAGGATTAGTAAAGTGGGGTCCAAGTTGGGATAGGATTTGGAGGGCTGAGATTGAACAATCTTGGGATCTTCTTGTTGATTGGCTTGCCACCAAAAGTCCTTCTCAACTTAAACTTCTCTTTGTAGCTTGCTTCTCTTAAAAAGGGTCCCACTTACTTGGCTAAGAAACAATTTAAATCTGGAATTTCAGATTTGAAACAAATCTTGGATGCTTGTGGTCCCTCATCTTGGACGTGTGAATGCTTTGGATAGAGGTGTTGGACGTGCAACACTTTCTTTGGAAAAGTCTTGGGTTGCAAACTTTCAAAATTTGGAATGGTATCTTGATTGATATCCAACTTGTAGAGTATTTAAGGAAACTTGGACTCTTTGGATTTATCTTCCAACTTGGATTGCTTGGCTTGCAAGAATCTTGAATTTTTTTTAAACTTCTTCATGGCTTGAGAATCTCTTAACATGGGCCCACTTTCTCCTTAAAAAGCATCTCAAATCTGAAATTAATTTCATTGCACACATGACATAAGAGTGGCCCCACTTTGCAATGCTTTCCCATGGACGTCCATGCCTACTCTCCTTCAAATTCAGACTTTTGAATTTTCAAGAAGATCTTGACCCAAATCTGAAATTCAGATTTTTATTTGCAACTTGTAAGAGATGATGGGCCCCACTTGTGTGTGCAATCTTCTCTTGGATGTCATCTTTAATTCTTCAATTGATTTCTCTCCCTCGCGGGTCCCAATTTATGAAATTCCTTACAAAAATAAAAGCAAGGATTAAAGAATACTCTAATCATAAAGGTAGGGAATGATGCAATATGCGGGTCGACCCAATTCACACTAAATGGATGCTTAAAATGTCACCATTTTATTAAAAAAGTTCTTTAATTAAATAAATGGTGCAAAGAAAATTCATCATTTTATGTGTGAACAAAAAGTTATGAGGAATTTTATGACTTCCAATGCCAAAAATATAGAAATTCATGATTGTATGTAAAAATACAATTTTTCAATAAATTTTGACTTGAATTTGAACTTTGATGCTCAAAACATAAAATCATGATTTTCTTACTAAAACAGTGCATGATTTGAAGAATAAGTCCTTAATTACTCTAAAATTATGATGAAATCATGCATTTTTAGGGACTTATCAGTACTGCATTGGGAAAAGACAATTCATGTCGGGAAAACATTCCTTCCAAGACCGAGATGGAGCAATCCTTTCTACCGACGAGATGTTCCAACGCACAGAAGGTAGCGTCGCGTAATCGTTTTGCCAACGCTATGATGCGTCGGCTAAACACATTTGTTGTAATGTATTTAGACCACGTCGGCAAGATTCGTCGGCAAATAGGCAATTTGTTGTAGTGATATATATATATATATATATAAGAGAAAGAAGAGTATGTTACATAAGAGAGAAAGGAGTAAAACTCATAAGAGAAATAGAAGTGAGACTTCTAGGAGCACTCAGAGAAGAAGTTCTAAAAAGCATAAATAGCCCACTAGAGCTAGATGTCCCACACCAATAGTGGACGAATTTTCGAATTTTGTTCTCTCTCTCTCTCTCTCTCCTCCTCTTCTGGTTTCTATATTCGATTGCGTTCAGGGTTTTATTCTCCACTGAGACCCCCACCATTCTCTTTGAGAAGTTCTCTGCGATTGGGTCATAGCGTAGAAGATTGCAAGGCCTAAGAGAACGCGTATGTGAAAGGGTTTCACAGAATCAAGAACATCAAAAGTTTCGTTTTGAGCACAACCGAGCTCCTTAGGTATAGATCCACACTTGTCTGTTTGTAGATCTAGATAATTGTTTGTGCATGTTTGGGTCTGTCTTCTTGCAGATAGATCTTCGATCTTAACACAATGAGATAAGGGTTTTTGGATCTTAGGGTTGGGTTTTTGGATCTTGGGATTGAGTTTTTAGCCTTTTAAGCATCTCACCCCACATCAAGAGGGTTAAAAGTTTTGAAATCCCATCTAGAAGGCCCATAAACTTCCAACGGTCATCCCTTCCATTACTAAGGTATGTCTATGTCTGACAGCCAAGTATCTACCCATTGCTTCACCTACTTTTGATCACTCACCATAGCTAGATTATCTTCCTTCATCTTCAAGTAATGCTTCTCTTGAACCACAAATTATGAGGAGTTTCATTCATATTTCTAAAGCTCCTGACCCAATGGCTTTTTTGTGTTTTTTACAACTATAGACTATATTTATAATTCTCTCCTCACATTTTACATGCAATTAAAAGCACCGTGTTGGAAAAATATTATGATAGAAGAGTTGCTTCTCCCAAAACCAATCATATTTCGATCTTGTTTTGATTCCTGCATTAGGAAAGATTACTAGTAGCAAGTAGATTTACTTGATCAAAGTTAAATCTAATGAGAGGCTAGACAGATATAAATATCATCTAGTTGCTCAAGGCTTCGAATTAAGAGTGTGGAAATTGCCAATGAGGATATTGTTACTGTAGTTTCCAAAATGCCTATAGGTAGAACTCTATTAAGAGTTGCAGCTATTCACAACTAGGCTCTATTACATATGAATCTCAAAAATCATTTTTTCATGGTGACTTGAAGGAAACAATCTGCATGCATCCCTCTCGTGGATATGTTTGTCCACCAAATCATGTATATCATCTACGAGGATTTCTTTATTATAGTCTTAAATAAGCTCTTCGTGAATGTTTTGACAAATTCTAGATTGCTATGATCCATATATTTCAGACAGCCTGAATTCCTATCAGAAATGCATGAAAAGAAACAGGCCCTTTAAGCATAATTGTATTAAATTTTGAATTATACTTCCATGTTTATTCAACAAACATTTAGAGGTTGCACTATCTTACTCCTCTTTGTTGATTGCATAATTTTTGATGGATTGATGTTGCTGTCATAAAAGAATTCATGAGTCATCTTATACATTCCTTTAAGATGAAAGATATATGACACTTGACTAAACAATATTTGGCATTCATATTCGTCAAAGGAAGTATGCTAAAGTTTTGCTGCCAATGGCTCAACTTACAAGTTTCAAGAGTATCGATACTACTTTTAAGCTGAACATTAAGATCAAGGACACGTTTGTGTACAGGCACATTTCTTGGAAAGAAGAAATTGCCACATTAGCAAAGTCTTTAATTTTTAAATGCCTCAGAAATTATTTTTCGTAGCAGTTAGAAATTCATGTTTAGTGCAAAAAAAATTTCATCGATGAAATGGTACGGTTGTAGATTCCTTATTAAAAAATAGTATTAAATAGGGGAGTGAGGAAATGAAGTAATAAAAAAGGCCTAAGTTTTCTATGAATATGGACTTCCCATATCCTCCTATTTTCAGGCTATTCAAGAAAACTGCTGACGTGGCGAAAAAGCATTTCAGTAAAAAATTGCCGCACCAAATGCATGAAAAAATAGTTTTTTTATAGAAAAATAATAGATTTTCTACAAAAATGGATTACACAAACATACTTTAAGAGGGTTTGCATGTGCCCCTAGGGATTAACTCTCGGCCGTGCCCAGGTCCAAATTCTCTTGGGTTGGCTGGCGGGAGATAGCATAGGTTATAGAAAAAATAAAACCAAAGACGAGGGCCTACTCTATATCATCAAACCATTGGAAGTCTTCTCTATCTCACCATGATTTTGAAACCAGAATCTATTAGAATAGCCCCAACTTGTTCCGCGGTGGCTTCTGGAAAATAAATTTTATTTTACCTTCCTAGAAGTGCTGAGAAGCCTCCCCAAGATGCACCTACATTTTGAAAAATGATATTTGTATCTAACTTAGATAATATGAGCTTCTATTTAACACAATAAATCTCTAAAAGGTGAAGACCGTCCTCTTACTCCAGTGATAAGAGGTGACAGTTCTTCTCTCACTATCCAGATTCGAACATAAATAGTCACATTCTCACTCAAGCACTGTTATACCTCCCCCGAGATCTGCTTGGCTCACTTACCTCACCCTAAGTCCACATCCCTCGGTAGAGGCCAGAGGGTTGGGTCGAGCCCCTAATCTGGGTAAAAAGAAAATAAAATCTCCAAAGGTGGCCGGATGCCCCCCTTCCTTGAATAAATCTTCTTAAACTAAGGTAGTGTCGCTTGTTTATATTCATCTCAGTTCCTCCTCCTTTTCCTTGATCATTCTTATTAGGAGAAAGATGAAGGGAGTCTTTGCAGAATGAAAATTGGTAAGCTGGGTTAGGTTATTTTCTTCAGCCAGCGAAAATGGTTCCAACTCGAAGGGGAGCTTCAGCAATAGCAACTGCTGCACTCCAAATGGACAAGGGTACTCTTACTAGCCTTTCTTCTACCATGTCAGACCCAATTGGGATTATCAGCGATTCTCATCATCCTAATAATGCTGCAAAGAAACTGAAACTGAATTCCAGTGATGTATCAAACCGAATCCGCTTCTTAAATCTTGTGAAAAATCTATGTAAATCGGGGGACATAAAGCTTGATGGGGCATTGGGTTTGTTCCATGAGATGGTTCTTATGGAACCATTCACACGCATTCCTCTTTTTAATCATCTGTTGGGTGTTCTTGTCAGAACTCAGAATTATTCCTCTGTGGTTGCTCTCTACAAAAGCATGAATTTGATTGGGATCATACCGAACCATATCACGCTCAACATTATACGCAATAATTTCTGCCATTTGAAACAGATGGATTTGGTGAAATCCTTAACGAGGTCATGAGACTGGTGCCGTGACTATAAGAGTTCTGTTGAAGGGGCTTTGCTTGGTCAATAAGATTGATGAGGCCGCTGAATTCTTGGCTAAGGTGGCGGAGAACGGGTACCCTGTAGACGTAGTTATGTACACTACCATAGTGAATGGGCTTTGTAGAACAGGAAAAGTTGATGCTGCTCTTGAGATGCTGAGGGCGATGGAGAAGGGAAGATGTAAGCCAGACACCATTATGTACGCTACCATAGTGAATGGGCTTTGTAGAACAGGAAAAGTTGATGCTGCTCTTGAGATGCTGAGGGCGATGGAGAAGGGAAGATTTAAGCCAAACACCATTACATATACCACGGTCCTTGATGCTCTTTCCAAGGACAGCTTGATGCAAGAGGCCTTGGACCTCTTTCGGGAAATGCTGGAGAAGGGGCACGCACCCAATGTGATTACATACAATACCCTGATGAATGGGCTTTGCAAAATAGGAAGCACTGTTGCCGCTCTCCAATTGTTTAGGGACATGAAGAAGGCAAGTTGCAGGCCTAACACTATAACATACAGCATTTTAATAGAAACCTCTGCGAAGATGGGCTGTTGAATGAGGCTATAGACCTCTTTTCAGAAATGATTGATAGTAGCATTTCGCCAAATGTTGTCACTTACAACTGCTTACTTCATGGCTTGTGTAATTCGGGCTGGTGGAAAGAAGCCACAAGGTTATTCAATGATATGGTTGGTAGGGATATATCCCTCGATGTCATAACATTCTCTGTGTTGATAGATGCCCTTTGTAAGGAAGGAATGATCAAAGATGCACATGAATTATTTGAATTGATGTTTCAGAAAGGTGAGAAGCCTAATACTGTTTGTTGTACTACATTGATGCGTGGTTATTGCTCGCAGGGCCAAATGGACTCTACAGTAAATATTTTTGATTCCATGGTGGATTGGGGCGTTGAGCACAATGTGTATAGCTACAATATCTTGATTAATGGTTATTGCAAGTCTAGGAGAACGAATGAAGCTATGAGTATCTTTCAGAATATGCGTTGTGAGGGACTGGTACCTGATGTCGTTACCTATAACACTCTTTTGGGTGGATTATTTAGTATTGGCAGTGTTAAGGCTGCACAGAATCTCATCAATGAGATGGAAGCTCATGGCATAATTCCTGACCAGGTTTTGCAAAAATTATTGGATCGTCGAAGCAATGGAAGTGTTTCAAGCAATGAGCAACTATAACTTTAGGCCTTGTATCAAGAATTCAAGATTTTTAACATCCTAATCGATGGTATGTGTAGAGTTGGAGGAATTGGAAAGGCAAAATTGCTATTCGATAGCATCTTTGGCAATGGTTTGATACCTAATGTGATTACCTATACTATCATCATCAACAGTCTTTGTAATGAAGGTTTGTTGGAGGAGGCTAATGGGTTGTTCTTGCAAATGGTAGAAAATGATCTCTTTCCAAACACTTGCACATTCAATGCAATTATCGGTGGATTTTGTAAAGTTAATGAAATGCATAAAGATTGAATTCCTCCATATAATGGCAACGAGATAGATTTCGCCAGATGCAGAAACTATCTCTATTGTTGTTGATTTTCTCGCGAAGGACAAACAATTTAAATGAAATATAGACCTCCTTCCTACATTTTTTGCCGAACGTGATGGGAAAAAGGGATTCCATGAAACTTGAGTGATCAACACCTTTTCAGAAATGCAACTTGAGACATCAACGCCTTTTCTTCTGAGTCTGGGTATGTCAAGCTGGGATCCTAGTATATCATTGAATGCTTTGAACTATTTACAATGGTGGAGAACTGGTTTCTTCCTAAAAGAACCATCTTATGGATTTTTTAGATGCATTTTGATATATTTTGAAAGTAAAGAAAATTCTTTTTTTAGTAGTTTCAAGAAGGAGAAATTCTTATCATCTCTTGATCAAGCCATTCTCATTCAATACTATATGTAGGTTGCTGTATCCAATATCTATACTCTGTACTCTAAGTTAATCATAACCTTGTTTGTGTTATACATGAAATGTTGGTTTTCTTTAGAGGACCCTATAGTGATGTTGGGTTGGTGGGGCACATCATATCCACTTTTTCTTTGCTTTTGAATGGTCATATCCACTTCTTTCTTTTAGTAAATCTTTAATGTATTTTTTTCACATCTCATCATCTTCGTTCTCAAAGCCATAACCTGTCAATTTGGGTTTGGTTCAAACATCACAGCCTTATCCATGGGATTTTCAACCACGCTCAAACACATGGGAAGCACTTTTGACACAGTAACGGGTAACTTGTGTGCACTAACTACTAAGTAATACACATTGATGAAATTTTGTTTCAACTATTTGTTGATTAAAATGTTAAGTGTGTTTTACCTTCAAAGACATGAGTATTAATGTAGATGAAGTAATATATCAGTTTTGTTTATTTAAATTTATACAGTAATATAGAAAATCTATGACATTAAAGGTTTGATACATACATTTATTTTAGGTGCTATTGAAAATAAACCTAAAAAATCAAACTTTCTAAAAATATTGTAGCTTTGCTGCATATTCTTTTTACATTTTTGCCTTAAATAAATTTCGCTCTAGTACTCTACTTTTGACCTGAGGCTATAAAAGAGATCTACTAGGGAGCTCTGAACAAGTCAATCCTATTTAGCCTATATAATATGAATTTAAAATCCCCCCCCCCCCCCCCCCCCACACACACACACACACACACACACACACACACACACACACACACACATTTGTGTGAATGAGCACACCAAAGATTTGATAGTGACTCTACCAAGGGAATTTGAAGTTTTACAACTGTATCACCCATAAGAGCACTTTTGATGCAGTACCCAAAAAGAATAGGGCCCGCTGATGGGCCCCATCAAAAAATCTTCTTTCATTTTTCTTACCTTAATTAGATTCTTTATTTAGTAGATTTGCTTTGATTTAGTGAGAAAGATTTAAGTCAAATGGAGAGATTTAAGTGATTTGATTGAGAGATTTTAGTGATTATTGTAATGAGTATGTTTCCCTATTTAGATGATTCCTCTATTATATATAGGGAGGAATTCTCTGTTGTATGCATGCTATTGATAATAAGAATTCTCAGTATTACCGTGAGTTGTCTTTGGCTGTTTTTCTTGTAAGTTGCCTTTGGGCTTGAGTCTGAGGACTCGATCACACCGTCGGAGGTGTTGATCTTCACCGTTGATCGTGGTTGGCTGCACCAACTTTGAGAATATGGGGTTTTTGTCTCTCACTTATATATTTTTTGTTGCTTTTGTTACCTTTAGACTTGCAAGTTGTCCATCAAGGAGGTTGTTTTTGGCCTCTTCTGAATGTACCCATTCCATTTGAAATGACATTCTTGGAATTTTTTTTCCCTGTTTCAGGTATACGTTGGTTTCCTGTTATCTATTTATTCCAAACTCTATCCTTCCTTGCACATCTGTACATGTTTCTCAGCATATGCATTTCAGCCACTTGTACATTATCTTCTCGTCTGTTTGTTGAACATTCCGCAGACAAAGTAGGTCTGAAGGTCATCTAATGAAATTGCCTCTTAGTGGAAGTGGCTTCGAAGAATTGTGCATCACTCCACTAGTGTACTCCACTATTCGCTTCTTATGCTGGTTGTGCTTGTTATAAAAAAAAATTCAGAACCCCCATTTTTCTTACCACTGTTGCTACTATATATCAAAATATATCACAATGTGGTACCAAGTTGTTTTCAATTTTGACTATCTCAACTTCCTTACTCTTCATTCAACTAAACTTTTACTCAATGTATTCCATCTTCGATTTGCTTATTTTTGATCCATTGCCTTGAGCTCCTTTTTCGAAAGTTGACTTTTCATTTTCTTGCTTTCTCTCTGACTACATGTATTTTATTTTCGATCTACTAGTTTTCAACCCATTCAACTCATTGATGTAGTCTCAACCCAATTGTGTCTATTTACTATTGAAGAAGTGGCTGCACCAAAGAAGGGGGAGCTCCTTGATGCCACAAGTCCATCAAAACAACTACCGAACAACACCAGAAAAAACTGAAACAAACAGAAATGAACTTGCAGTTTATGCGCGTATCTTGGAGTACTATGACATGTCTGATCCAATCTTGTATACACACCTCTGATGGGGCTGTTGCATTTTTCTTTTTTCCTTTTTTTAGCAGAGGCTAGCTGCATTAGGTCCGTCATGTCATGTCCAAGCCTGACTGATCCTAGCCATGGCTTGATTGAACTGGTCTTAAGCTAGTATGATTGCTTGGGCCTTGTAGTTTTTGGCTGTGAACTAGTTTGGACCCAATGAATTTGCTGACTCAGCTTGTGGGTCTGTTGAGTCTCATGTGACCTGGCATGGGCTTGATTTGGTCTTGGTGTCACCACAAATGGGCTGGATAAATTGGCATGGGCCTTTTTAGTGTGCTTCATCTTAGGCTTCATCATTTGATGCCTTCTCCTAGATTTTAGCTTGTCATTTACTTGCTTTCTTGTTTGGCTAATTAGTAATACTTTATTTGCAAACACCCTACACAATGAAACTTCATCTTGGATTACTACTATTAAGTTGTCCATTACCAAGCCAAATACAAAGGGAGCAAAAGCATACCTTAGAGGAATCCAATCCAATAAGGCACTTGTGTAGGCCATGGGCCAAAATTCACTTATCAAAGAAGGCCCAAGACGACTAACATAGGTGTAGTCCATTAAGAGGACCCATAGTTTAAGGTTTAATTAGTCACATGTTGAATAAGGGCATTAAGGTCATGTCACATGCCCCATATCATACTGTAGGATGCTTTATCAAGAGAGAATCAAGTTGATTGTAATTTGCTTAAGATAAAAAGATGAGTAAGTCAAAATCTTTAGGATCCTTAATTAGAAATAATCAATTTCTAGTTGAGAGTCAAAGATTATTGACCACTTTAACTAGGAGGGTAATCTCTAATTGAGAGCATAGTTGAGAAATTCATTTCGGATCCTATTTTGGTTTGGCCTCCAAAGTCTAAACCGAAATGTTTCGGCCAATTGAGAAATTTGAAAAAATGTTTTGGAGTTTTGTTTCGGGAAAATATACGAATTTAAATATAGATATAGAAAATATAGGATTAATGTTAAAATTTAAAAATATGATTTGGGACGTTTAGGTTAATCTAGTAAATCAACTCATAATATGGCATGTATGATATAAATAATCAAACAAATAATAATGTTGTCAACGTAACAAATTAATGGCATGTATAATAATATTATCATCACAGCAAATCAACAACCCAGCAGTGAACTTTGTGTAGTAATTTGGAAATTACGTCCATTTCAAATTGAATTTCGGAAATTTTCTTGAACAAGAAAGGATTTCTGGTTTTTTTTTTTTTTTTTTTTTTGGGGGGGGGGGGGGGGGGGGGGGGATATTTAGTTCGTTTTAATGGACCAACCAAAATAATTTGGAAAATTCGTCCGAAGCAAAATGAATTTTGTAACTATTATTGGGAGTCAATGTTATTGCCTATTACTCCATAATTTTTTTATTTTTATTTTTTGGTTAATTGTATTGCAAAAGAGAGAAAACACAAAGGCTTAAAAGTGCCCAGATGATTTACATGTGTGAATGGAGCCAGAGATAAAAAAATTACCTGAATTGCCAAAAAGAAGAAAAAGGAATAGGGGAGAAGTTAGTCAGATGCATCAGAAATGCTGATAGATTGAAGCAAAGACTGCAGTTGAGGGCCATGGAGCCTTTTTGTAATCTTCCTATGAGAGAAGAAAAGATGCTCATGCAGATTTTCTTTAATTGCACGCTCACGCAGGTTGTAATGCTCTTCAAAATGGATGTTCATCTTTCTCCATTCCTATATTGAGTTGGTGAAAAACCCCCTCTTTGCCGTGTGTGAAGCCTCGTAGGCATATAGAATGTGTGAAGACTCTGGTGGAATCGCTCCAAGATGTGTGTGAAGACTACACATCAAGTCACCCTTCATCATTTGGTATCAGAGCAAGTAAGTACCAATTGGGTCTTTCATTATTTCGGATTCCAGTTATTTTTGTTAGTCTCCCATTGATTCTCATTCAGTTTATTCATAAAAAAATTATCAAAATTTCCACAAAATTAGGAAAAAATAGTGCAATTACTGTTTCATGCAATTTACTTTCCTGTCTCATTTAGCTTCTTCTATTGCTTTTACTTCCATTTGTTTATCATTGCATTGGGTGAATTTTCATTGTTATTATTATTTAAAAAAAAATTTGTTGTGTATAGAACTTGAACTTCTTTCTGCTGCTCATTGCATTCCAGCAGCCCAAAAAACTGCTCAACAGTCCCTTGTTCCACCTAAAACCATCTAGACAACACTTAAGACACGTTTCTCCAAATGGCAGCAAGCTTGTCTTGTTGTAACATCTGAATCAAATTTGATATATCTACTGTCCTGTACCCAGATCTGATTTCTAGGCCCAAATTGGTCCCAAGTCAGTACCTTACCGCTTTCATAACAGCCCAAGTTTTATCTCAACATCTTACTCTATCCATAACCAATTTACCCCACTTTAACTGAACCCACTTTCCAAACAGTACCCTGTCAGCATCCAGCTGAACCCGACCAGGCCCAATTTTCCCAATATCCAACACTCATCCATCATTTTTACAGCACCCTTTTGACTTCTTTACTTACCCCCCGACTGTCCACCATCGAACCCCACAATTTCAACCATGCTTTGGCTGCCATAGAACAGTATGAATCAATATTTTGTGAATAATACAACTCCATCCAACACTTATTTAAGTTTCCATTCAATTTCATAAATACTTTATCTTCTATCTCATTAGATTCATCTAGTTTTATTGATTGTACAACATTGCTCAAATATTTTCTTTCATTTCATTACATTCTAACAATTGAGTATGTCCCATTTACTTGCATTTGTATTCCTGAATATCGTGCCTCTGGAGATTCATAACGATCAATAGCATTAGTGAGGCAAGTTCATCAACTATGAATGGGCTTGATCCTATATCTTTGATCATGAGAGATCGAACAACATTGAAAACAGATTTAGATGCGCTATGGAAATTTTTAGCTGGTGGAGATAGTCCACATAGGCAAAACATTCCGTCACCACCCGAAATCCAAAGTTCCTCAAATTCTGTGAAGTGATGTAAAGCATGGATTAAATCTGTCAGATTTTTTTTTTTGTTTAAAACACATCACATGGCAAGACAAAGCTTAGTAATTAAATCCAATTTATTAAAACTAATCAAAATCATTATATCAAGTATGAAATCCCTTGTTACATAACTAACTGAATGGAAATTGGAATCTAATAACTGAAGTACATATAAACAAACTTCTAATTTCAATCCATTTCTAAGTCATCCCTTACTCTTTCTCTGTCCAAGATCCATGTACTGCTATTGACCCGCACAACTGAAACTAGGGGTATTGAGCTTTATAGACCTATAAGCAATAAATCACATTCAATATAGATATTAAAAGAAGGGTTAGATGCATGCAAATCATCTTTCAAACATGCATCTAAATTAGCCATAATGCATCATGCATTTGAAACTCCATAAGATATCATATAATTTTAAAATTACCAACTTATAATGAAAAAGCACAATTAAAGTGTACATCGTTCTTACCCGGGTACGGTTCCATCACATATCATGCGCCATGCATCCATAAACATGAATATCAATAGCTTAGGGCATGATTTAATCAATCAGTCATCAAGTGGTTCATGTTAGAAGTTCATCATGATCAAGAAATCATAGTCATGAGTTTTGATTGGTTCTATAATTTCTTAAAAAAGAAGAATAAATAAGTAGTTAAAACTCAATTTCTATAATTTCTATAATTTTATACGCGAAAGGCCTTTTGATTTGATGAATAAGATCGAATGGCCTATTGTTTAATGGGGCTACGTGTAAAGCATTCAAAACGCCCTCTTCGTTCTTATATGGTTTTACTTGTGTTTTGAGCAACGTTGAGCTTTTCATTGCACTTGGACACATATTGAGAAAAAAGAGCGGAACATTACAGTGGAGCCCATTTACTTGAATCTGAGCCCTGCAAAATAAGGGTCTTCAAATATATACAATATCGAGAATCAGAATTAATCCTACCGTTCGATTGACTTTTTCATAAAAAAAATGTGATTAACATTATTTTATGTATATTTATTTCTAGTTTTTATCAAATGATTAATCCAATAGTGAGACCGACTCAAATGGAGATCTCATATGGGGCAAGGACGTTGGAATGTGGTATTGGCTTAATGGGTTCTTTAAGTTTTCTTATTTTATTCTTACTCCAAAGCATTTGTAATTTCAACAAGGAGACAGAGATATAAAATATTTTGGGGGGTGAGGCAGTCTTTTGGGAATGACCATGAAGACCATTATCGATTTTTGGGGTTTGTCCAAGTCGCCCCAGGTGCTCATCACCTATGTCCTAAGCGAATTATAAGGACCCCATCATCTCTAATAGGGGCCAATGCCTTCCCCATGTCATAGTGGTGGGTCCCATCCATCTCTGTCTGGATAGAGAGTTGGCACACTGGGATGTCTGCCTCTGCGTGCATGAGCATCAGTGGGACCCATGCCCCATGGTCCAGCCTACGAGTTTTGTCCTCCTTGACACGCCCAAACCCTGCTTTTGATGGCAGTTCCTTCACCCTTTTCGCCAACTGTGGTGCATCTTGTGCTGGATACTTGCTGCCATTACATACACAATTTATCTAACGCAGTTTAAAAATTGACCCCGGGCGGTAGGTCCGCCACTGACTTGAGCTGCAATTACATACATAGTTCATGTAAGGCAATTTAAAAATTGACCTGGGGCGGCCTCCCCAGGTCAACTCTATGTAAGTCCGCCAGTTCCGCTTTGGAAGACATTGACTAATTTTTATTGCATAAGCTATCTAGCAAACTCTCATATCACCAGAAGATCTCCACAAGGTCTACAATGATCTAAGAGATGCTAAAATTGGCTTGACATGCACCACACCATGTTGCTCCTTGTTTTTCTGTGAAAATACAGGAAGCAAATCCAAATATTCTTTAGATGGTTCATCCTTTGAGATCAAGTCAACCACAATAGAAGCAGTGTTTGCATCGGGCAAAATGTTTCTCTTAGCCATTATATGGAGATAGTGGACTGCCTTGTGCGTCTCGTTCATTAAAAAAAACCCACGGATGATTGCATTGAATGCAGGAGCATCTAGCGAGCAACCATTTTCATCCATTTACAAGAATATTTCATGGGCCTCCTGCATTTGACCTCCTTTAAGAAGGCCATTGATCATTGTAGTATATGTTGTCACACTTGGAACCAAGCCCTTGCTAAAGATACCATTAAATAGCTCTTTCGCCTCTCCTAGTCTCCCATTTCTACACATGGCATCAATGAGAATATCGAAAATTCTAACATCCAGTTCAAGGTTGGAGTTAATAATAGCTTGAAATACATTTTTTGCCTCTATTATGTGTTGCCTCTTACAGAGCCCATCCATCAAAGTTGCATATGTCATGAGGTCAGGACTTTGGCCACTAGATTGCATCTCACCAAAAAGTTGTAGCGCAGTCCCAACTCTACCAACTTGGCATAGTCGGCACAATAGAGTTGTGTATGTGACAATTGTGGGTGACAATCCCTTGCAACGCATTTCTTCAAAGAGTCTCATAGCCTCATCCATTCTCATACACTTGCAGTACCCATTAATCAACACGCTATAGCTGTAGACATCATGGGCAAGCCCCCAAGCCGCCATGGAGTCGAAGAGTTTCACTGCTGACTCCATTTGGCCTTGCAAACAATAACCATCCATCAATGTATTGTAGGAAATTACATCTGGCTCCTCACCTCTTGTCACATTCCGGTCCTGAATCACCCTGGCCTAGGGTAATCCCCGAGGTGAGACATACGTACTCCTGTGTGATTGTACCTGTCGCGAATCAGGAGAAAACCACTATTTCCACTCTTGAGTCTAACTCACTAAAACAATCATCAACAGTTAGAATAGCGGAAGCTTTAATTTCAGTTGCAAAATGAATATCATATCCCTGACCAGTCCATTTGCAATATTCAAGTTTGATACAAAAGAATTATACAATTATAAACATTGTTTATACAAAAGAAATTTTACAAGGGTATCCTATGTATCAATACCAAAAATATAACAAAAACAAAATGTAAACTAAGTGTGACCCACACAAAAAGGAGTTAGTCACACTCTTATCTATAAGTTCTCAAAATATTCTTGGCGCTCTCCGAATTGAGGAGTATCTACATTGGCCCTACACTTGGCCACTCCTTTAATCCTGAAGGAACCTCTTGGGTATCCTCCTCTCTCGCCGGGGTCTCTTCAAGGCTTGGAGTTGCTTCTGTGCCTGTGACACCAAGAGTAGTACCTCAAATACAATGATTTGGCAAGTACAGGCAATATACATGATATACAAGATGTTTCAAGGAAGATTAAATGATAAGAATAACAATATGACAATAAAAAGGAAATAACTAAACAATTGTATTAAAATGAATGAAATCATACTTTTGGAATCTAATGAATAATACATATATAAATTGGCAACTACGTTAAGCTCATCCTCTTAATGAGAGCAAATCTAGTTGGGATGTCACCAGTGGCCCGGACAAAGGCTAACTGGCTACCCGGTTCTGGAGTTCCGCTGCTCCAGACGACATACTGTAGTAGTATCAAATAATACGAACCAAGTTTAACCCTGTCGGGTATCACAAGGTCGAAGCTAAGTAGTGCCGAATTGATTAAATCAAATAAAAAGTTGAATTTGAGTAAATTTATATATTTTGTTCATAAATCAAATCAAATAGTTATCTCATGATAACAGAATACTTATTCAATTAAAATTTCCATCAAATATTGAATAATTATAAAACGATTGAGGTAAAAAATCGAGAGAGTGAGTAATAAAGTCAAACGATATTAATAACACGTCTAATTCATCATTTAAAATTTATGTCAAATGGAACTCATCTTAATATGCAATATAATTTATTAAAGAAATCAAAGCATTTACTAACTAATTTATTTATTTACTTAGTCTATTACTATCCAATACAAGATAAATTAAGAGAGTCTACGTATCGTTGCTTCTTTGGTGTCACTTATTTAAAATACGTTGAGTCTCTAAATTAATCTTCTTGGCATAGTAATTAGGCTTGGGATTTCCATTAGGCTAATTGATAGGGTTTAGGGTTCCATTTTAAGGACATAACCTAATTTCCTATGGAATGTGGGTGTGCACTTTAATTATCCATTAGGGATGATTAAAATTGTTTAACATAGGCTAGGAGTGATAATTCACTCAGGTTCGCTCGAGCGGACCCAAGTTCGCTCGAGCGAACCCCATCCAGAGAGCTGGTCGCTCGAGCGCACCTCTAGGTCGCTCGATCTCGGTTTCAGAAGGCATGTTCGCTCGAGCGAACTGTCCAGAATTCTAGATTTCTGGATTTTCATGTTTTCTTCCATTCCCATCATTTCCCACAATTCCTTCTACTACAAACACATAAAATGGAGTCTCCTCACTCCCTTTCATAACATATGATTCCTCCAATTCCATTTATCAAATAAAATCATAAAACCATATAAACTATTCATTCAATAAGAGAGTAAAATCATTGATAAAGAGTTCTATTCAAGTCAATGAAGATAATAACATATAAATCCAAATTCATGCTTATACTTGCCTCAATTATAAGCTTTCCAAGCTCTCCTTTTCTTCTTGGTATAAAGAACCCAAAAACCCCCAAATTTCACAAACCCTAATCAAAAGAAAATCCATAGAGAATGATGAGAATGCAATGCATGTGAGTATATGAGTTTCCTTGACTCTTAACACAATTCAAGATCACAAAATAGAGGATTGTTGCCCACCTCTTGATTACTATTCTGAATTTGAGAGAGAGTGGGAAGTGATGAGTATGATTCTTTGTCAACCAAGCTATGTGGAGGGTAAGGAAGATGAAGATGAGTCTCAATCTTGAATTCCAAAGCACATGCACTTTTTCTTAGTGAAGATTAGGAGAAAAGAATTGGAGGAAAAAGGAGAGTGGAGAGAATGGGAAGAAAAGGGAAATGAAAGGGAAAGTTGCATATATAAAGGGATAAGGTTCCCTTTTTGCAAATAAGCCCACTTAATTTGGATATTTCCATATTGAGTCAAATGAGGGTCCACTCTAACAATGGTTGGTCAAACAAGGTCAAGTCAAATACGAAAGTTGGCGTGCTCGACGAGATACACGCGTTGGTAGCAAAATGACGTGCAAATGATGCAAAATCTGAAAATTGATAAATACGAAAAAGCCTTTAATTCTACTAAACCGAGTCAAATCGGTCTGAACTCATTTATCCATGGTTCAAAACTCAACCAACTCAACTCTCAAGGATTAATTAACACTAATTATCATAATTAGCAATTAAGCATAATTAATTTAGCTAAAACCCGATTAATTAGCTCTAAACAGGATTAATTAGGGTCGGGGTGTAACACCTCTCTGAATCATCAGCTCTAATAGTTCTTCTGCTTCTGCAATCATCCCTTCTTCACAAAGAGAATCCAACAGTACGTTGAAGATTATTATATCAGGTGAGATATCTCTATCCACCATTTCACTGAAAAACCCCACTGCTTCTTTCCACCGAACAGAATGGCATAAACCCCAGAATAAAGAAGTGTAAACAACATTTGGTGAAATGCCCTTTTGGGTCATCTCCATAAAGAGGCTCATTGCTTCATCTATTGATCTATCTTTGCAAAGACCGTCAATGATTGTACCATACACAATTACATTTGGCTTGCATTTTCCCTTCACCATCTCCCTAAGCAACTTAATCGCCATGCCGGTGTTCCCCATTTTACATAGTTCATTTACAATGGTTGCATAAATAACAACATTAGGGTGGTACCCCTTCTCCACCATTTCCCAAAAGAGGTCCATTGCCTCCTTCATCAATCCATTTCTACAAAAACCATCGATGATCGTGGCATACGCTGTTTCATTGGGTCTACATCTTCCATTCTCCATTTCCCTGAGCAATCGAAGAGCTCCATCAGTGTTTCTGCTCTTACAAAACCTGTTTATGACTGTTTCAAATGTAATCACATCGTATGGGTTCCCATTCTCAACTGATTTCCTGAAGAATTCAATGGCCTCATTGATTCTGTGGGGGTATTTTATAAGACACCGAGATTACGTTAGCTCCGGTTATGGTACCAGCTAATCATGTCTCAACCTCGGCCACGAGCACCTCGGCAACAGTGCCAGGGCGCCAACCGAGATCAAGGTCACTTTCGACCTCAGCTTCGTGTCTCGGCCTCGGTAACGCATATCGGCTACGGTGCCAGAATGCTAGCCGAGACAGGCACTGACAGCTGTGCACAACCACGTCATGGGACGTGTGACAAGACGTGGGCACGCGTAGGAGTATGCCATGCCACCCATAGTTCCTGACAGAACTGCCTCCAGCGGCTACGTCCACATCAGGGTATGGGATCCATGCAAGGCCCGATGGGACTAGGCCCAAAAGTCAACAGGGTAAGGCCCGATAGGACTGCCATTTAATGAAAGGTAGGCTGATAGGACTGCAATTAAGGAAAGGTGATGATGAGCCGATATTTCTCAAAAGTACCCGTCAGAGTCATGGGACTCCACACCCTCATTTCTCCTATAAATAGAGAACCACTCTCCAACTCAGGTAACACACAATATCACACCTATAGCCGTTACTCTGTCTCTCTAAAATCTCCATCCTACTGTTGAGTTCTTGAACTAACTTAGGCATCGGAGAGCCTTGCGCTGACTACAGCCAGGGTCTTTGACTGCTGTTCTTCTCTTCCCCTTTTCAGGTTCAGGGCACTCTACCTTCATCAAGGAGAGCTAAACCTCATCCTAATTCACATCATCAAGTCCGTAATATTTAGGCACTTACAATTGGCGCCGTCCGTGGGAAATCGATTCAAACATCTTTCCTAACACCATGCCTCCAACAACCAGAAAAGGCGGAGAACCTTCAAAATCCTTACCACCATTGTTTCCTGTGCAACCGTTTGTTTCACCACCACTTTTGCTGGAGCAACCGCCTGCTTCTCGCCAGAAGAAGTCTGGCCAAAGACTGGTGCAGCGGTTGTGGGAAGCCATCATTCCCAGTCAAGTTGATCTTCAAAGGAGGTGATGGCAATTCCCCAGCAAGACGACCCTCAGCTGAAGCGTCCCCATCATGATACTCCTCTTCAGGAGCGTCCTCGAAAAGATAAGTCTCCGATAGTGGTTGAATCGCACCAATCCCATCCCCAGAGCGATGGCGACGACGATTGCAACCCTTTCCTCGAGGATATCAGGGCCCAAAACCTTCTCATCCAAGAGAAGGACGAGTTGATTTGTCAGCTCCAGCAGCAACTCCAAAAGAAGAAGAAGAAGGCTACAACTTCACTTCCCAAAAGCAAGCAAGCTGCTCCACCCAAGAAGGATTTGAGGCAAATCCTCAATGACAAAAAACGCGAGAGAGCTTGCGACGGGGGCTCGAGCAACAGACACTCGAAGAGGAGGTCGGAGCAAACACCAGCAGAAGACAAAGAGGACCTGAGGGCATGGCTTGACCAACATGTTAGACAAACAATCCAGCGCAACATGGAGTTGATCGGTCTCGCCCGAGACCAGATAGACGTCTATGACTCCGAGGATCTCGATGTATCTCCTTTCTCCCAGGAGATAAGAGAGTTTGCTCTCCCAGAGAGTTCAGCGTCCCGAGGTTTGTCCTTTACGACGGGACCTCGGACCCAGCAGCACATCTCCGACACTTCATTCAGAGAATGTCGATTTGGGGTGATCTCGGTCACCTGAACTGCAGAGTTTTCTCCTCCAGCCTCGAAGACCTCCCACTGAAATGGTTCTGCGCGCTTCCCGAGGGATCTGTTACGAGCTGGCGGCAGCTCCGGACCTCCTTCGTGGAAAAACTCCAGGCGCATAGATAATGACATAATGGCCCTCATAATGAGGCAGAACGAGAACATCACTCAATTCGCCAAGAGATTCTGGACTGTCTACAGTCAGGTCGAGGACTCCACTGACGTGGTGGCGATCAAGTCCTTCAAACAGGACCTGTTGCCAGGCAACGAGTTTCACAAATACTTGGTCCGAAACCCCGTGGCCACGATGAAAGCATTAATGGCCAGGGTGAACCGGTACATTGAACAAGAAGAAGACGAGATCCGAGCTCGGGAGAGCTTTGATTTCTCGCTCGAAGAAAGAATCTCCAGGAAGGAGAAGAGGTCGTCTTGGAGGGAGGAGACAGGCCAAAACCGGACTTCCACAAGTTTGGCAATGGCCTCGTTTCCTACCTCGGGAGGCGGCAAGAAGTTCAAGGAGGCTCACCGAGCTAGAGAAGGGTAGCCAGCCATCACCGCCTTAAAGGCTGTCAAAACGATCTTCAAGGAGCCAATCTATTGACTCTTCGGCAAGATCAAGACGCAACCGTACTTCCAATGGCCGCAGCCCATGAAGGGTGACCCTTCCACCCGCGATCAGAGCAAATTCTGTGCCTATCACAAACAAAATTGGCACAGAACTTAAGATTGCATGTCCCTGAAGTTGCATATCGAGAAGCTCGTCAAGGATGGGCATCTGGAGGATTACATCAAAGAAAGGGACAAAAATGTGAATCGAGCTCAGTGCCGAGATGATGATCAAGATAGCCACGAGTCTGAAAGAATAATCAACGTCATCCACCTGGCTCCCGCTCCCAAGGGGAGTAACCAAGCCCGTGCCGAGGCTAGGAGGGCTTCACACGGCAAGCAGGTGGTGATGGCCGAGCTGGAACCAACCGCCAAGAAGGCTCGGAAGGAAAGGCCCAAGATCTGGTTTTCAGATAAGGACTTAGAAGTAGTTCAACTCCCCCACAATGATCCACTGATCATCACCCTAAACCGCCAAGAAGGCTCGGAAGGAAAGGCCCAAGATCTGGTTTTCAGATAAGGACTTAGAAGTAGTTCAACTCCCCCACAATGATCCACTGATCATCACCCTAAAGTTGAAAAACTTCAGGGTGCAAAGGATTCTTGTGGACCCCGGCAGCTCTTCAGTGATCCTATACTTCGACTGCTTCAAGAAGATGGGTCTCAGAGAAGAAGATCTGCAGGAGGCACGCACCCCCCTGGTGGGTTTCGGTTCCAAACCTGTATACCCTAAGGGGAAGATCTCCCTGAAAGTCCAAATTAAAGGCGCCTCTATGATGGCCGACTTCCTTGTGGTGGATGCACCGTCCCCCTACAATGCCATAATGGGGAGGACCTGGCTTCACAACATGGAAGCTGTACCTTCCACCCACCACCAAAAGCTCAAGTTCCCGTTGGAGAAAGAGTGCGGCAGAGTTGAGGTGGTCACGGTTAGAGGCGACCAACAAATGGCCAAGCAATGCCTGATGGTCGTAGTACCTGGCGAGGAGGAGCCAAAGCAGGTACATATGGCCAAACTAGAAGCGGAGTTGGACAGTGTTGGTCGAGATCCGGAGCAGAAAAGCATCGAAGATTTGATCGAGATCAGGATCGACTCCAATGATCCTGAAAGATACTTCCTGCTTGGGAGCCAGTTCATCGAGCCCGAGAGGTCCGAGCTCCTGAACTTCCTATTATAAAACAAGGAGGTCTTCGCTTGGACCCCATATGAGATGCCTGGCGTCGATCCCAAAATCATGTGCCACAAACTGAATGTGGACCCCAAGCACAAACCTGTAGTCCAGAAGGTGCGCAGGACGGGGGTCCCGCAGGCTGTAGCCGTGATCAAGGAGGTTGAGAAGTTGCTGGAAGCCAAGGCAATAAGAGAAGTCCATTAACTGGACTGGTTGGCCAACACGGTGGTGGTCAAGAAAAAGACGGGGAAGTGGAGAGTCTGCGTCGACTTTACCGACCTCAACAAGGCGTGTCCAAAAGACTGCTTTCCGCTCCCGAAGATCGACCAGATGATCGACTCCACCGCCGGTCACGACAGGATGAGTTTCCTCGATGCCCACCGAGGTTACCATCAGATCCCGATGCATGGGCCTGACGAAGAAAAAACCGCGTTTATAACACCTAGAGGCATCTACTGCTACAAAGTGATGCCCATTGGGTTAAAAAACGTGGGGGCGACTTACCAGAGACTGGTAACCAAAATGTTTCAGGCCCAGCTCGGCAAAAAGTGGAGGTCTACATTGACGACATGGCTGTCAAATCTAAAAGGTCACAGGACCACTTGGCAGACCTAAGTCATTTGTTTGACATCCTCAAGAGGTTCCAGCTCAAGCTGAACGCCTCCAAATGTGTTTTTGGTGTCGGCTTCCGCAAATTCCTGGGAAGCCTGGTCACGAGGAGAGGAATTGAAGCAAATCCAGATCAGATCTCGGCGATCCAAGCAATACAGAGTCCAACAACGGCGAAACAGGTTTAGAGGCTCACCAGCATGGCTGCCACGCTCCACCGCTTCATCAGCCGAGCTTCGGACAAGTGCCGACATTTATTCCAGCTTTTAAAGAAAAGCCTGAAATTCCAGTGGACTCCGGAGTGCGACCAAGCCTTATAAGAGCTGAAAGCTTATCTCGCTTCACCACCCCTGCTTTCAACTCTGAAACAGGGAGAAATGCTCTACTTATACCTAGCGGTCTCGGATCATGCAGTGAGTTCGGTGCTCGTCAGAGAGGAAGATAGGCAGCAAAAGCTCATCTACTACACGAGCAAGATCCTTCTTGATGCCGAGACCAGGTACTTGCCAATGGAGAAACTTGCATTAGCGCTTGTCAGTGCTTCTCGCAAACTCTCCCACTACTTCCAGACCTACACAATAGTGGTTGTTACAGAACATTCACTTGGGTCCCTTTTCAAGAAGGCAGACTTTTCTGGAAGAGTGTCAAAATGGGCTGTCGAACTGGGGCAGTATGATATCCAGTATCAGCCCAGAACGGTGATCAATGCCCAAGTTTTAGCTAACTTTATCGTGGAGTTCATCTCTCCTAGTTCGGCACCGAGCCATCTCGACACCAAACTGGGGGGTAAAGATAATGAAGACGAAATCACCAAGACCAGCACCGAAGAAGAACGATCTTGGAAATAGTTCCTTGATTCATCATGGAAGGTCTTCGTCGACGGATCATCAACCTCCAAGAGGGCTGGCGCTGGCATAGTCCTCCAATCTCTAGAAGGACTGGTCATCAAACAAGCCCTGACACTTGATTTCAATGCGTCTAACAACAAAGCAGAGTATGAAACACTGATTGCAGGACTCAACAGCGCTAAAATCCTAGGGGCACAGCAGTTGGTGGTCTTCAGCGACTCACAGTTGGTGACGAGCTAGCTGAGCGGAGACTACCAAGCTCGTGACGAAAGGATGGCAGCCTACCTAGTTCTTACAAAAAAAGCTCCTCTCCCAGTTTGAATAAGTTGAAGTCAAGTAGGTCGGCATATAATCCAATTCCCATGCCGACGCTCTCGCCAACCTGGCCTCTGCCGTCGAGGCTGGGAGAAAAAGAATCGTTGAGGTGGAATCATTGGAGAAGCAAGCATAGTACTTCACCCGCCTCGGCAAATTCTATGTATCGATCTCGGTTCGAGCTGGATGGACCCAATCATCTCATACCTCAGAGACGATCAACCTGAAGACAAAAGTGAAGGTCGCAAGATCAGGCTAAAAGCAGCTCGATTTTGGCTTTCTCCAGAAGGCAAGCTCTACAGAAAGTCATTTACTGGCCCCTACCTTCAGTGTGTTCATCCGAGCAGAGTTGAAGACTTTCTATATGAGATTCATGAAGGGATCTGTGGCAGCCACATCGGAGGACGGTCACTAGCATACCGGGCTATCAGCCAGGGCTACTGGTGGCCATACATGCAGAAAGATGCTCAGCTGTATGCCAGGAAGTGCGAGAAGTGCCAGAAGTTCTCACACTCTTTTCATCAGCCAGCACACGATCTGAGACCACTCTCCAGCCCATGGCCTTTCGCCCAATGGGGGCTGGACATTGTGGGACCACTCAATCGAGCTCCAGGGAATAAGAGGTGGCTAATACTTCACCAAATGGGTAGAAGCAGAGCCACCGTCTTCCATCATCGAGCAAGACTCCAAGAACTTCGTGTGGAAGAACATCATCACGAGGTTTGGCATCCCACGCGCTTTGGTCTCGGACAACGGGACCCAGTTCGATTCCAACCTCTTTAAGAACTTCTGCCAGGAGCTCGGCATCAGGTTCTACTATTCCACCCTAGCCTACTCGCAATGCAACGGTCAAGCCGAAATCTCCAACAAGGTGGTTCTCGATGGACTCAAGAAGAGACTCGACCGAGCTAAGGGAAGATGGGTGGAAGAACTCCCAAGTGTCCTATGGGCATATAGGACGACTCCAAGGCGCTCCACCTCGACAACGCCTTTCTCCTTAGCCTATGCGATGGAAGCTGTAATTCCACTTGAGGTCGGCCTCCCGACTTTGAGATCGAAACTCTTCAACCAAGGCCAAAACGAAGTGAATCTAACTCGAGAACTAGACCTAGCCAAAGAACGCAGAGAAGCAGCTGCCATCCGCTTAGCTGCCTATCGGCAACAATTGGCTAAGGGCTACAATCAGAGAGTCAGAGAAATGAGATTCTTAGTTGAAGAATTGGTCTTGAAGAAGACACTCCTAGCGGATAAAGATCCGAACCAAGGCAAGCTGGCACCGAACTGGCATGGCCCATTCAAGGTGATCTCAGCTGCTGGCCAATTGGCATACAGACTTGAGGACATGAATGGTAAAGAATTGCCACTGCCATAGAATGCGACGCACCTCCATAAGTTCTATTTCTGAATTGTATTCAAATTTCGAGATCAATAAAAGCAGTCGTTGTTCGTTGTTGTTCTCAAATCTCATCAAGTTATAGAACTCTGCAACAGCGCCAGCCAGACTACACTGACAGGATGAATGAAGAGATTGATATTTGTGGAAATTCTAGGATCCCTCTAATGGATGATCCTTTCTCTCTTTTATAAACATATTTAGCCTTCATCAAGGCAAATCAAACTAATTACAATCTATCTGTTATGGAAAGTAAGCTGTACAATTGATTTGATTATATCCTAACTAATCCCACGATATGTGTAGACAAGTTACAATGAATGGGCCTGGGCCTAGTGGGCTTTATGTTACATGTGTTAACACCCCCCCTCAAATTGATGATGGTCAAACAATAGCAATTTGCGAATCAAGAACTCATGGCGTGGCCGAGGCAATCCTTTTGTGAAAATATCCGCAAGTTGGAGTTGACTGGAAACATGGGGAAGACTAATGATCTTGCGGTCATAAGCATCGCGAATAGAGTGACAATCCACCTCAATATGTTTTGTCCGTTCATGAAAGACTGGATTCTCAGTGATATGGATGGAACTAGTATTGTCAGCATGAAGAGGGGTAGCAGAAGTCTGAGGAAACCCCAGATCTGCAAGTAAGCCACGAAGCCAAAGGATCTCAGAACAGGCAGAGGACATAGCACGATATTTGGATTCAGTGGAAGACCGGGAGACCCTTTCCTGCTTTTTGCATTTCCAAGAGATGAGCGATTCACCCAAATACATACACCAGCCTGTAGTAGATCGGCGAGTATCCGGGCATCCGGCCCAGTCGGCATCAGAATAAGCATTTAGAGTGAGTGGGGTGCCAATCGGAAAAACCAAGCCTCGTGTCGGAGAACCAAGAATGTACCGAATAATCCGTTTGACAGCAACCAAATGATGATGCCGTGGGGCTTGCATGAATTGACTAACAACATTCACAGCATATGAGATGTCAGGCCGAGTGATAGTCAACTAGACGAGACTCCCGACTAAATGTCTGTAGGAGGTGGGGGCGGAGAGGAGGTCCCCATCATCTTTTCGTAGTTTCACATTGACTTCTAATGGAGTGTCCACAGGAGTTGCATCCTTTTGGCCGGCAAGATCAATAAGATCAGTAGCATACTTATGCTGATGTAAAAACAATCCCTTCCTAGACTGTTGAACCTCAAGACCCAAGAAATATGTTAAAGGACCCAAGTCTTTCATATGGAATGCAGTTTGAAGCGAGGACTGAAGACTATGGATCATTTTACTGTGAGTGCCTGTGATGATGATATCATCCACATATACTAGAAGGATAGTGGTAGCTTGAGCAGTGTTATTTAGGAACAAGGAAGGATCATAGGGACTTTGAGCAAATCCAAGATGAGGCAGAGTAGACCGAAAATTTTCAAACCAAGCTCCGGGCGCTTGTTTGAGTCCATACAGTGAGCGACGGAGCCGGGCCACCTCGTGTGTAGAGGTAGTAGCATATCCTGGAGGAAGACGCATGTAAACTTCCTCTTTAAGATCTCCGTGGAGGAAGGCATTCTTCACATCCATCTGATAAAGAGGCCATGAACGAGATGCTGCTATAGCAAGAATAGTACGCACTGTTGTCATCATGGCCACCGGAGCAAATGTCTCATCATAGTCAATACCATACTCTTGACGGTTGCCAAGTGCCACTAACCGAGCTTTATAACGAGCAAGAGTACCATCAGAATGTAGCTTGATAGAGTACACCCATTTACAACCAATGGGTTTGATGGATGGAGGACAGAGAACGACATCCCATGTGTGATTCATTTTAAGTGCGTCAAGTTCTTCCTGCATAGCCTGCCGCCAACACTCATGTTGCACTGCTTGAGAAAAATGATGAGGAATGTGAACAGAAGACAAAGTAGCAAGTAAGGATGTATGAGTAAAACCAAACCGATCAGGGGGGCGGGAAGTCCTAGAGGAGCGACGAACAGGAACTGAGTGGGGGATGTCTGGAGCAGGAGCTGGGTCAAGTGCCGAGGAAGCTGACAAATCAGGAGGGTCAGTTGCAATTGTATTTCCCCGCCGACGTCTTTCATACACAAGGATAGGCTTGATAGAGTCCAAAGAAGGAACAGGATCATCACAGAAGTCAGGAACAAGGGAAAGCACAGTAGGATTTTCATGATCTAAATGATGCTGAAAAAAATATTGATTTTCGAAAAACACAACATTACGAGAGGTCCTGATACGTTTTACTTTAGGATCATAACAGAGAAATCCTTTTTGGTCAGTCGCATAGCCTAGAAAAGCACACTTAGATGATTGAGCAGATAGTTTTGTTCGTTCAACTGGGGGAAGAAGAACAAAACATACACACCCAAACGTATGGAGATGAGAATAAGTAGGATGCCTGTGAAATAAACGAAAATAAGGTGTGTTATTCTCTATACGTGGGGATGGTAGTCTATTAATAACATGAACTACTGTGGACAGAGCTTCAGGCCAAAATTTGGCCGGAACAGATGATTCTAAGAGAAGTGATCTGACAATGTCCAAAAGGTGTCTGTTTTTTCTCTCAGACACGCCATTCTGTTGTGGTGTATAAGGACAGGATTTTTGAGAAATGATTCCTTTGTGTTGCAAAAAATTTTGAAACTCATTAGAAACATATTCACCACCAGAATCTGTGCGAAGTGTTTTAATGGATGTGGAGAAGTGATTTTCCACATAAGCTAAAAAGATTTTAAAAGTAACAAACACCTCTGATTTTGAATGTAAGAAATAAATCCATGTAAAGCGACTGTAATCATCAATAAATGTAACAAAATACTTAAAATGAGAATGGGATATGACAGGTGCGATACCCCATACATCACTATGAACAAGATCAAAACATTGCAATGATAATGATGTACTGATGGGAAAGGGAAGAGTCTTACTTTTGCTCATTTTACAACTAGAACAATAAAAAAAAGCATCTTTAAGAGAAATTTTATTATCATTAAGCAAACCAGATTTAAACAAAGACAACAAAGTACGAGAATGAGGATGGCCTAATCTATTGTGCCATAATTGGCTTTTATTTGAACTTGAAGCAGAAAACAAAGCAGAGGCAAACAAATTCCTATCTTGTGTAGAGAGTTGTAGCGGAAAAAGACGACCACACTTAGGTCCCTTCGCTATCACCCCCCCCGATGCTTGATCCTGTATCACACAACCAGAACGCCAAAAAGAGACAGAACAATGGTTATCAACGAGTTGGCCAACAGATAATAAATTTGTAGATAACCGAGGAGAAAGAAAGACATGACTCAATGGTAAGGGATGTGAGATCTCACCAATGGCAATAATGGGTATACTGCCACCATCTGCGGTATTGATGCGGAGATTTCCATCATACGGCTTTACTTGAGATAAATTATCAGAAGAATGAGTCATATGATTAGAAGCCCCCGAATCCATATACCAAGTGGAGTGGGATTGTTTGGGTTTACCTGAGAGACCAAGAGCAGAAAAAGCATTTACTATCATCTGTTGAACCATTTCCGGGGTAAGAGCGGATGAAGAAGAAGGGTGAGCAGGCATGATGGTAGTGGCAGCAGGACTAACTGCAGAAATGGGCGCATCCAAAGTTGCTAGATTCGCCTTCTGGGAGGAAGACTGAGCACGGCGCCGACATTCTGGAAGAACATGGCCTTTGCGCATGCAATAAGAACAGAATTTCTGATCGCATTGAGTGGAGACATGGCCATACTTCTGACAAGAGTAACACTGTACTTTGGACATGTCCCTGTTTTGCTGTTTAGGACGAGCAAGGTAGGCAACAGTTAGTGGTCCTGAAGATATGGCTTGTTGAAGAGCAGCTTGGGTGGTAAGTCGTTGTTCCTCGCGAAGAAGCTCTCCTAAGCATGAATCAATAGATGGAGGAGGCACCCGGCTCATCAGATTTGAACGAACTTGTTCAAATTCAGACCTCAATTTCATCAAGAATTGATCCCGTTGACTAGTGGAATGAATTGTTTGAACCACCGCAATCGAGGCATCAGGGAGACTTGAGTAAATGATCTCAGTATAGTCCGTCCATAAATGGATAAAATGAGAGTAATATTCTTGAATGGACATTGTCCCTTGATTAAACTGAGATAGCTCATGTTCTAAGTGAAAACGTCTGGCGGAGTTATCCTGTTGATACACCTGGCGGAGATAATCCCACATTCCCTTTGCTGTTTTATAGGGCCGGAGATTCAGAATGTATTGTGGATCAACCGACCCCAGAAGCCAAGTCATGATCTGGGCATTCTTGGTTGCCCATTTAGAGACAGCCTTTACATCCTCTAAAGGTATAGGATCAGTTCCGTCAACATGTCCCCATAACTCTTTGCTTTTAAGGTATATTTGAAATTGGAATGCCCAGGAAGAATAATTTGTCCCATTGAATTTAATCAAGTAAGTTTCACTTTTGTGGCTGTCCATAATTGTAACTCAAAAGCACAAGTAATTCCAGACACCAAGAAGATAAGTTCTGATGAAAAAAACTAGCAGAGTAGCTGAATATCCAAAGCTCCAGAGAGTGCAAGAAACTGTTTGCAAGAGAAATATCTAACACAGACGTCTAACAGTGCATCCCAACAGTGCAGAAATTGTCTGCACAAAATTTCACCAAAAAAACACCAAAAATAGGGCCAGGTGAGCTTGATTTTGGCCTCAAAATCCCTGTGTGCGGCGCACAGCTAGATCTGATTGAGAATCAGATCAGCAAAGTTCAAGGAGACTCAAAATCTCTTTCCAACAAGACAAGATGCATCCAAATCCATCCACAAACCAAGATGTTGTACGGTTGTGATCAAAACTATCTGAGAAAATTGGAAAATCACAAATTGTAGCAAATGACCTACCTCTGATCTTGAAAAAATGTTGAAAAAATCTTCAGAATAACTAGGAGAGATAGGCGACCACTGCTGTAGATGATTTGTAACATGCCATGATGATCACTGGTGGGCCACTTGTGATCATATCATCACAGACGTCTGTTAGTGAAAATTGCGTGCAGATCCCTGATCTGATTGATTGCAAGAATACAGATGGCTGTCGACTGGTTACACGAAATTGCCAGAGATCTCTCCTTGCACAGAATGTGGTTCTGGAAGGCTGAGATGATTCTTCTGCTGATCAGAAGAATGGAGGCGAACAGAGAAAATGTCCTTTGTTGATTTCTTAGTCGACTGAACAAGAGGATCCACAGAGATAGAGTAGTAGTAGCTCTGATACCATGACAGGATGAATGAAGAGATTGATATTTGTGGAAATTCTAGGATCCCTCTAATGGACGATCCTTTCTCTCTTTTATAAACATATTTAGCCTTAATCAAGGCAAATCAAACTAATTACAATCTATCTGTTATGGAAAGTAAGCTGTACAATTGATTTGATTATATCCTAACTAATCCCACGATCTGTGTAGACAAGTCACAATGAATGGGCCTGGGCCTAGTGGGCTTTATGTTACATGTGTTAACATACACTAGCTCCGGTAACAGTACCAGCTAGTCATGTCTCAGTCTCGGCCTTTAGCAGCTCAGCAAGAGTGCTAACGGGACTACCCTAGCTCCGGTAACAGTACCAGCTAGGCATGTCTCCATCTCAGCCTCATGCATCTCGGTAACGGTACCGGATCGCAGGCAGCGGGACTACACCAGCTCCGGTAGCAGTACCAGCTGGTCATGTCTCGGTTTCGGCCACGCGCCTCAGCCTCATGCAATCTCGGTAAAAGTACCAGATTGCGGCCAACAAGACTACACCAGCTCTAGTAATGGTACCAGCTGGTCATGTCTCTGTCTTAAAGCAGCTCAGTAAGAGTGCTAACATGACTACCCTAGCTTTGGTAAGAATACTAGCCAAACATGTCTCGATCTCGGTCTCAAGCAGCTCAGCAAGAGTGATAACGAGACTATCCTGATCTCGGTCGAACGCATCTTGGCGACAGTGCCAGCGTTGCCAGCAAGATCATTCTACGAAAGTAAACAAGCTATAGAGCTCGACGACGCCCTAGATGGCTACTTTGGTTACAGAACCAAGTACACAATGGACAAAGTCTTGAGACGAAAACCTTGCATCCAGTTTGCTCCTGTTCTAGCTCGGTTACTGAACTAAGCTACACTACGAACAAATTCGGTACCTAGGTTCCAATAAATTACTTCTCAAAGTTTCCGATTGTTACTTAAGTGTTTTTGGTTGGCGAACCGAATTCAATTACTTAAGAAAAAATCTACTTCCTAAGGCATACGAGGAGCCTGGTTAGAGAACCGAAATCAGACACTTCACAATTTCTAAAGTGATGTTCCACAGCAAGCATCAAAGAGAAAATGTATGGAGGCAAGCACAAAGAAAATCGAGACTGAATTATCAAGAATGATATTTCATTTCAAATTTGTATCATTACAAGGCTCAACAAAAAAGAAAAAAAGATTCATCAAAGGAAGAAAGAAAAGTCTTCAAGAGGCAGCAGGATCGGCGACAGCATCGGCCTCAATTTCAATAACTTCAACCTCGACTGGAGCGGATTCAGTCGCGGCAGCCTCAACTGGGACCTCGTTTTGAGAAGCCTAGATCTTGGAGGGAGGAAGATTATTAGCAGCAGCCTCGAGGGGGACCTCGGCAGGAGGGGCAGAGCTTGGCTCGGGCACCGAGCCTGGGAACTTGGGCGGATCTTTGAATGCAGGATGGTCCTCAGAGACTCCTGCCTCCTTCAAAGCTGCACGTCACCCCTTTTCCCAGGTCTTGTCCTTCACTTTAATGACCTGAGCTCTGTAATGGGCTGTGGCCTGCGCCGCCCCCTCTTCAAAAGCAGCATCGAACTCTAACTAATACTTGACCTCGGCTTCCTCTTTTAGCCTCTGAACCTCGGCCATCCTCTCATCCCTGATCCGGAGTCTGGCCTCAAAATCGTTCCTCTGCTTCTCCAAAGAGGCCTCAAGCTTGGCCGTCTTCTTCCTTTCAGCTTTGGCCTCCGACCTCAGCTTGTTGTTCTCGCCCTTGAGCTTCTTAGACTTGACCTTGAAGCCATCCTTTACTTCCTCCATATGCTTCGCCGCCTGAGTTTATTCTCGGCCTCCAACTTGGCGAGAGTTGGGCCGTTCTTATGAAGCCGGTCTAAGGCGACCATGCATTTCTGCACATTCTGCTAAAAGAAGCAAGGCATTAGAAGAAATAATGACCGACATGGAATACTTGGCAGAAAATGAAAAAAGATACAGGCAAACTTACCGCGAGGGACGACTGTAAGCACGACATCATCAGCTTGGTGTCGTTGTACTCGTCCAGCTGAGCGACGTCCAACGGTAGGGCGCAGGCCCGCCCGAGCGCCCCGAGAACGAAGGCGTCCGTCCTCCGAAGGACCTGATCCTCGACCATCATCGGCCTCCCAGGCTCCAGCAAAAGATCCGGCTTCCAGAGAGCCGGAAGGTTGGACCGCCGCACCATAAGCGGGCTGGACCCCCCCTTTACTGGGGCCTCAGTTGTGATTCTCTTTCCGGCATGAGCCTCCGCCAGCGCAGCATCGGCGGCCCGCTTCCGAACCTGGGTATTTGTCTGCGGTTCGGAGGCAGTTGCAAAGGCAGGGACACCTGCATCGGCCGGAGGCGGAGAAGCCACGGAAGGTGTGGGGACATCAGCAGCAGCCGAGGTAGGGGGCGCTTAAGAAGATTGACCCCCAAACGCCAAGGCCTCCAGATCGGCCACTACGAGACGCTTGCTTCGCCCCATATCCTCCCCTGCTGGACTCGACAAAGGAGACCAAACTGCCTGGCACTACTTCCTCCTCCTTTGAGGGACCTCGGCCGACTCTAACTCTGACGTAGAGGCCTCGGCACCAGATGCAGCTCGGCGCTCTGTTTCGGTCTCGGCCGGTTCTGGCTCTTCCTCGACCTCAAGCGCATGAGCCGAGCTCGGGTCACTCCTCTTCTTGGAGTATGACCGGTACTTCTGTGCGTAGCCGAGAAGCGACCAAGCCGTTTTATCTTCGTGGCCGTGGTAGTCTTTCACAGCCCGAAACCAAGCCTCTTTTTTAACCCAGCCGACTCGCCGAGCCTTTTGCCTCCTGTGAATGACGCCTGCACAGCAAATAGAAGACGTTAACTCGGCAAAAGAAAAAGAACAGAAAAGCAAACGAAATTCAAGGAGCGGTATTTACTTGGAGGAGCCCCGAGACGCCGAGGAACTCTGTACACTCTGTCCGCTTCATCCTTGGTGAATTTCAAGTTTCCCGAGACGTAGAAGCGGTCGTCCCCGGCATACTTGCTCGAGTCCTCCAAGGCACGAAGAAAACACGATCGTTGCGGCTTAATCCGGAGGTAATAAGTATCATCTCCGGACTTGCACAAATCATAGGCATCCTCAATGTCATGGACACCGAGGTCGATATCTAAGAGCCCATTGAGCTTTGCCGTGGCCATGATGATCTTATAGCCATTCGGCATAAGGTGGCAAGGGCGGAGGTGCCAATTGCTCAGGCAGATCCTAAGGAGAGGGTGAATGGGGAACCGGACCCCCCCTCGGTTATGGCTAGTAATGGGAATGGCATCCAGCCGTCAGAGAAGGTCCGACCATCCAGAGAGGCCGGATTAGCTGGCCTGACATGGACACTCTCTGGTATATTATATACATTCCTAAACTGAGCTATCACTCCTGGGGTTTCTAGCCAATAGCTATATGCGCCCATTTTGAAGAAACTAGAAGAAGGAAGGACAGGGATCGAATTGGGGAGAATAACCCTAAAGGAAACCCTAATCGCAGAAGCCCTAAATAAACGAAACAAGGAAATAAGGACTTACGGAGACGAAGGACGAGGATGAGACTCAGACTAGCAGAGGTTTTGATCTCGGCAGCACTTCTCTTCAGACGGACTCTCTTCTGCAAATCTCTCTTCTTCTCTGGCGAAAATGAAAGTAAAGAACGAAGGAGCCCTAGCCCTTTGTTTTTATAGAGAAAGGGCGCCCTTTCGAATTCTAAAAGAAGCACGTGCCAAGCGTCGTGTCGGGTACTGTACGCATCGCTTCGAGTACTGCACGCGCCTCTTCAAAGCGGCGCACGCCTCTCGAAATGACAGGGCAACCAATAAGGCGGTGACACGTAGTGCCGTCAGATGGTTTTTCGCGTCAATCAAGGCACGACATTTAATACCTCGGGCATACGAAGCAACATCGGATAGAGATGAAGCGTCAACAACCTTAATCGAGATTAGATTCAAAATTTTGATATTAAAAAAGATTTCCCTAGCTCGGGTTGAAAGCAACTACCTCGGCGGCACGGACCTCTACCGTCATCATCGGCATCACGGTCCTCCCCAATCAAACCCCGGAAGATTCTCCCATCTTATAACTTCCGACCTCAAAAAGGTAAGGAACTCTAAGAGCTCATAAGCTAGGGGGCAATTGTGTGGGGGTGTGTTCTAAGACACTGAGATTATGTTAGCTCCGGTTTAACGGGTACCAGCTAATCATGTCTCAACCTCGGCCATGCGCACCTCTACAGCAGTGCAAAGGCGCTAACGAGATCAAGGTCACTCTTGACCTCGGTCGTTCTCGACCTCGGCTTCGTGTCTCAACCTCGGTAACGCATCCCGGCTACGGTGCCAGAAAGCTAGCTGAGACAGGCACTGACAGCTGTGCACAACCACGTCATGGGACATGTGACAAGACATGGGCACGCGTAGGAGTATGCCATGCCGCCCATAGTTCCTGACAGAACGGCCTCCAGCGGCTACGTCCACATCAGGGTATGGGATCCATGCAAGGCCCGATGGGACTAGGCCCAAAAGTCAACAGGGTAAGGCCCGATAGGACTGCCATTTAATGAAAGGTGGGCTAATAGGACTGCAATTAAAGAAAGGTGATGATGAGCCGATATTTCTCAAAAGTACCCGTCAGAGTCATGGGACTCCACACCCTCCTTTCTCCTATAAATAGAGAACCACTCTCCAACTCAGGTAACACACAATATCACACCTACCGTTACTCTGTCTCTCTAAAATCTCCATCCTGCTGTTGAGTTCTTGAACTAACTTAGGCATCGGAGAGCCTTGCGCTGACTCCAGCCAGGGTTCTTCTCTTCCCCTTTTCAGGTTCAGGGCACTCTACCTTCATCAAAGAGAGCTAAACCTCATCCTAATTCACATCATCAAGTCCGTAATATTTAGGCACTCACAGAATCTTTCCAAAATACAAAGGCCCTTGATTACAGTTGTGACCGTCACCACATCAGGCACATAGCCCCGTTTAAGAATCTCCCCGAAAATGGCCAAACCAAAATCGACCCGTTTCAAGTGGCAAAAGCAATTGAGCAGAACGCTCAGTGTCGATATGTCTGGCGTGATTTCGGCAGAAACCATCTTTTCATACAGAGGAAACACCACATAATAATGTTTTGTTCTGGCAAGAGCCACTAATAGTTGATTGAAAGGACGAATTGAAGGCAGAGGCTTCATGAGAAGCATTTGGTCGGATAGAACCAATGCATCATCAAGATTAAAACTTTCCAGTTTGCATCGATCTTTCACAAAATTCAAGAAGTGGGTTCGTTCCAAAACAGCATTAGGAATCGATTTGTGGACAAATTTAGGGTCAATAACGGTAGAAGTTTCATTGGGTCAGGAAAGAGAGAAGAGATGGTAGTAGAAGTACCCTTTTGGAGGGAAGCAGTAGTTCTTCATGAATAGGAAGTTGCTGCTCTTATCGAAGCCATTTTGATGCAGAGAAAAGCCTTTCATGGTTACTCTGTCTCCTAAGTCGGAATTAATTCGTTGTCAAAAATATCCCTAATTTTTTCTGATTTTTAAAAAGTGGACGCTATAATATCAAAACAGGGCCTAAGTTTTTTCTTGAACTTTTCTTTGAATGGTCTATTTCATTACTAGAATTCCAAGAATTCATCTCCAGAGAATTTCAAATTCTTCAAAAGTTATCCCCTTCGGGTAGAATTCCAAATCCCTCCTCTTGGTATAGCATTTGAAATTAGTAGCCTATTTCTTTACCAAAATTCTAAGAATTCATGTATGAAGGATTTCAAATTCCCCAAGCCTGTGCCGTTGATGTGGAATTTCCAAATCCCTTTTCTTGGTGGAGCATTTAGAATTCCAACAAAAAGTAAAGACATTGAAATTTTAGGAATTCTCAAACGTCATTTGGGACATTTTAAGTGGCTGAAGTTTGAATTTTAATTTCGTTTTACTCCACCCCGCAAACTAACAGAAGAGGAAGAGGAAAGAGAGAAGAAAGACGAGGAAAAGGGGAAGGATATGACAAGAAAACGAATAAAAAAAATACTAATCCTTCTTCCTTAAAAACATGTATTTTTATCATTAAAAAAAAGAAAAAAAAATGGTCAACAGTCGCTCGCAACGAGGTAGAACACCCGAAATGACCCAATTGAAATAAACGTTGAAAACTTAGGAATTATGTCAAAAATCTCAAATCATAGCGTCCCTTTTTTAAAATTTTAAAAAGTTAGGGATATTTCTGAAATTATTATTTTCATTAATTGGTTTTTCACTCTTATCTTAAATTAACATTTTTTTTTCTTATGAATGTCTCTTTTGTCATTTACCTTCTTATTTTCATTTGTGTATTTTATTTCTTTTTGTTTTACCTTTGGTTCGCATATCTTCCTTCTCATGAAAGGACCAAGTTAAAGCCATAAGCTGCAAAGTGCGCATTTTTTTGGATATAATGATAGTTACAAGGTTTCTTGTGTTATGATCCAATAGCTCGACACACTCATATATTTAGACATAACATATTCATTGAACAATTCATTTTTACTTGGTTTGGCTTGATTTTCATCCCATGCATATCTTCTATCTTCCACATTTTCCCACTAAGTCATTGTTAGATTTTATGTCCTCAATCCAGTGGATGATGTGAATAAATTCAATAATCATCTTAAGTAAGTTATAATTTCATGCTTCATTCATGAGATGAATAGGGTTTTATTTTATGATTGCACATAATTAATACAAAATGACATGATTGTTCATGAGATAAATCGGAGCCCTTAAGTAAACTAAATGTCATCCATGTGTGGATGAGATTCACATGCATGAGACATAGATCACAACTCTTATACTTGAAGTATTTCACAACCAGTGATGAGACTAGGCACATCTCATCTGAAAAGGTTATAGCACTGCAATTACTATGAGATAGTATGATTTATCTCGACCACTAGAGTGTAAGACTTTGGATTGTTGTGCTAGTACATTGGATGTACTAAAAGACCATGAGTAGCACCTTACACTGTCTTCAATTAAGAAGTGCTCTCATAATTTCGAGGCAATAGGCTCCCAATCCTAAGAAAGTAATGGACTCAAGTTTTTGATATGCATTTACTTTAACTTACCAATATTGAGTGAGGCCAATTGTAGGTCAACACCTCGGTATCTTGGGTAGATAGTAGTGGGACTGTGGGAACATATATTTTCAAGATGAAATCTGTCTTCTAAAAGAGAAATATCCCCTTGTGCTGATTAATGAAATTTATGGTCGGTAAATGCACACCTGTTCTGATTAAGAGTTAATTAGATGGTATCGATGATTAGTATGATTAATTAGGTCACAAGGGATAATAAGAGGTGGATCGAATTTGGTTAGACAGTTTGATTCTAATGAATCCATGGATATAATTGATGGAGGGGCCTGCTTAAAGTAATGGAAAAGTTTAGGGTCTTTTTGTAAAATTTCTAGGATTGGAGTGCAATTGCATTTATATAGTGGAGTTATTTGTAATTAACTGTGGGTCCAGGACTTACATGAGATGTAGGGTCCAGATGCTTTACTTGGAGCAAGATCTTAGGAATCTCTAATAGTCCCCATCTTAGCCCTAAAAAGCAGAGTTATAACCAAACAATACTAATATAAGAGAAAGATGAGTATGTTACATAAGAGAGAAAGGAGTAAAACTCAAAAGAGAAATAGAAGTGAGACTTCTAGGAGCACTCAGAGAATAAGTTCTAAAAAGCATAAATAGCCCACTAGAGCTACATGTCCCACACCAATAGTGGACGAATTTGGTTGTCTCTCTATTTTCTCCTCTGGTTTCTATATTCGAGTGCGTTCAGGGTTTTCTTCTATACTGAGATCCCCACCATTCTCTTTGAGAAGTTCTCTGTGATTGGGTCATAGCGTAGAAGATTGCAAGGCCTAAGAGATCGTGTATGTGAAAGGGTTTCACAGAATCAAGAACATAAAAAGTTTCGTTTTGAGCACAACCAAGCTCCTCAGGTATAGATCTACACTTGTCTGTTTGTAGATCTAGATGATTGTTTGTGCATGTTCGGGTCTGTCTTCTTGATGATAGATCTTCGATCTTGACACAATGAGATAAGGGTTTTTGGATCTTGGGACTGAGTTTTTGGCCTTTTGAGTATCTCACCCCCACGTCAAGAGGGTTAAAAGTTTTGAAATCCCATCTGGAAGGCCCATATACTTCCAACGGTCATCCCTTCCATTACTAAGGTCTATGTCTGACAGCCAAGTATCTACCCATTGCTTCACCTACTTCTGATCACTCACCATAGCTAGATTATCTTCCTTCATCTTCAAGTAATGCTTCTCTTGAACCACAAATAATGAGGAGTTTCATTCATATTTCTAAAGCTCCTGACCCAATGGCTTTTTTGTATTTTTTACAACTATAGACTATATTTTTAATTCTCTCCTCACATTTTACATGCAATTAAAAACACCATGTTGGAAAATATTATGATAGAAGAGTTGCTTCTCCCAAAACCAATCATATTTCGGATCTTGGTTTGAGTCCTGCATTAGGAACGATTACTAGTAGCAAGTAGATTTACTTGATCAAAGTTAAATCTAATGAGAGCCTAGACAGATATAAATATCATCTAGTTGCTCAAGATTTAAAATTAAGAATGTGGAAATAGCCAATGAAGATATTGTTACTGTAGTTTCCAAAATGACTATAGGTAGAACTCTATTAGGATTTGCAGTTATTCCCAACTGGGCCCTATTACATATGGATCTCAAAAATCATTTTTTCATGGTCACTTGAAGGAAACAGTCTGCATGCATCCCTCTCGTGGATATGTTTGTCCACCAAATCATGTATATCATCTATGAGGATTTCTTTATTATAGTCTTAAACAAGCTCTTCGTGAATGTTTTGACAAATTCTAGACTGCTATGATCCAGATATTTCAGACAGCCTTAATTCTTGTTAGAAATGCTTGTAAAGAAACGGGCCCTTTTTAAACATAATTGTATTAAGTTCTGAATAATAGCTCCATGTTTATTCAACAAACATTTAGAGGTTGCACTATCTTACTCCTCTTCGTTGATTGCATAATTATTGGTGGACTGATGTTGCTGTCATAAAAGAATTCATGAGTCATCTTATACATACCTTTAAGGTGAAAGATATGTGACACTTGACTAAACAAAGTTTGGCATTCATATTCATCAAAGGAAGTATGCTATAGTTTTGCCGCCAATGGCTCAACTTACAAGTTTCAAGATTATCGATACTACTTTTAAGTTGAACATTAAGATCCTTAAGGACACGTTTGTGTACAGGCACATTTCATGGAAATATGAAATTGCTACATTAGCAAAGTCTATAATTTTTAAATACCTCATAAATGGTTTTCCGCAGAAGTTAGAAATTCATGTTTAGTGCAAAAAGAATTTCATCGATGAAATGGGTACGGCTGTAGATTCCTTATTAAAAAATAGTATTAAATAGGGGAGTGAGGAAATGAAGTAAAAAAAAGGGATAAGTTTTATGCGGAAATGGACTTCCCATATCCTCCTATTTCCAGGCTATTCAAGAAAACTGCTGACGTGGCGAAAAAGCATTTCCGCAAAAAATTGCCGCACCAAACGCATGAAAAAATAGTTTTCTGTAGAAAAATAATACATTTTCTACAAAAGTGGATTACACAGACATACCCTAAGAGGGTTTGCATGTGCCCCCTAGGGATTAACTCTCGGTCGGGCCCAGGTCCAAATTCTCTTAGGATGGCTGGCGGGAGATAGCGTAGGTTATCAAAAAAATAAAAACAAAGATGAGGGCCTCCTCTATATCATCGATTCATTGGAAGTCTTCTCTATCCACCATGATTTTGAAACCGGAATCTATTAGAGTAACCCCAACTTGTTCCGCGGCAGCTTCTAGAAAAAAAAATTCATTTTACCTTCCTAGAAGTGCTGAGAAGCCTCCCCAAGATGCACCTACATTTTGAAAAATCATACTTGTATCTAACTTAGATAATATGAGCCTCTATTTAACACAATAAATCTCTAAAGGTGAAGACCGGCCTCTTACCCCAATGATAAGAGGTGGCAGTTCTTATCTAACTGTCCAGATTGGAACCTAAATTGTCACATTCTCACTCAAGCACTGTTATACCTCCCCCGAGGTCTGCTTGGCTCCCTTACCTCACCCTAAGTCCACATCCCTCACTAGTGGGTTGGGTCCAGCCCCTAATCTGGGTAAAAAGAAAAATAAAATCTCCAAAGGTGGCTGGATGCCCCCATGTAAAGCGAAACTGAAGCAAGACTCCCTCCTCCCATCTCTAGAAGACTCCTCTTTACAGGAAAAAAAAAAAAAAATAGAAAGGGCAAAGCTCATCTTTTCTTCCACTACTTCGGTGATGTAAGGTAGTGTGGTTTTATCGTTCATTCTAGATTTAAGGTTGGTTGGTTTGCTGTTAATTCCTTCCTTGAATAAATCTTTTTAAACTAAGGTAGTGTCGCTTATTTATATTCATCTCAGTTCCTCCTCCTTTACCTTGATCATTCTTAGGAGAAAGATGAAGGGGAGTCTTTGCAGAATGAAAATTGGTAAGAGGGGTTAGGTTATTTTCTTCAGCCAGCGAAAATGGTTCCAACTCAAAGGGGAGCTTCAGCAATAGCACCTGCTGCACTCCAAAAGGACAAGGGTACTCTTAGTAGCCTTTCTTCTACCATGTGAGGCCCAATTGGGATTATCAGCGATTCTCATCATCCTAATAATGCTGCAAAGAAAGTGACACTGAATTCCAGCGATGTACCGAATCCGCTTCTTAAATCTTGTGAAAAATCTATGTAAATCGGGGGACATAAAGCTTGATGGGGCATTGGGTTTTGTTCCATGAGATGGTTCTTATGGAACCATTCACACGCATTGGTCGTTTTAATCATCTGTTGGGTGCTCTTGTCAGAATTCAGAATTATTCCTCTGTGGTTGCTCTCTACAAAAACATGAATTTGATTGGGATCATACCGAACCATATTACGCTCAACATTATACTCAATAATTTCTGCCATTTGAAACAGATGGATCTTGGGTTTGCCGTGCCTTAAATGAGGTCCTGAGACTGGTGCCGTGCCTTTAACAACTCTGTTGATGGGGCTTTGCTTGGTCAATAAGATTGATGAGGCCGCTGAATTCTTGGCTAAGGTGGTGGAGAACGGGTACCCTGTAGACGTAGTTATGTACACTACCATAGTGAATGGGCTTTGTAGAACAGGAAAAGTTGATGCTGAGGGCGATGGAGAAGGGAAGATGTAAGCCAGACACCATTATGTACACTACCATAGTGAATGGGCTTTGTAGAACAGGAAAAGTTGATGCTGCTCTTGAGATGCTGAGGGCGATGGAGAAGGGAAGATGTAAGCCAGACACCATTACATATACCACAGTCCTTGATGCTCTTTCCAAGGACAGCTTGATGCAAGAGGCCTTGGACCTCTTTCGGGAAATGCTGGAGAAGGGGCACGCACCCAATGTGATTACATACAGTACCCTGATGATTGGGCTTTGCAAAATAGGAAGCACTGTTGCCGCTCTCCAATTGTTTAGGGACATGAAGAAGGCAAGTTGCAGGCCTAACACTACAACATACAGCATTTTAATAGATGGCCTCTGCAGAGATGGGCTGTTGAATGAGGCTCTAGACCTCTTTTCAGAAATGATTGATAGTAGCATTTCGCCAAATGTTGTCACTTACACCTCCTTACTTCATTCATGGCTTGTGTAAGTTGGGCTGGTGGAAAGAAGCCACAAGGTTATTCAATGATATGGTTGGTAGGGATATATCCCTCGACTTCTTAACATTCTGTGTCGATAGATGCCCTTTGTAAGGAAGGAATGATCAAAGATGCACATGAATTATTTGAATTGATGTTTCAGAAAGGTGAGAGGCCTAATACTGTTTGTTGTACTACATTGATGCGTGGTTATTGCTCGCAGGGCCAAATGGACTCTGCAGTAAAGATCTTTGATTCCATGGTGGATTGGGGCCTTGAGCACAATGTGTATAGCTACAATATCTTGATTAATGGTTATTGCAAGTCTAGGAGAACGAATGAAGCTATGAGTATCTTTCAGAATATGCATCGTGAGGGACTGGTACCTGATGTTGTTACCTATAACACTCTTTTGGGTGGATTATTTAGTGTTGGCAGTGTTAAGGCTGCACAGAATCTCATCAATGAGATGGAAGCTCGTGGCATAAGTCCTGACCGGGTTTGGCAAAAATTATTACATTGTCAAGGCAATGGAAGTATTTCAAGCAATGAGCGACTATAACTTTAGGCCTTGTATCAATTTTTTTAACATCCTAATCGATGGTATGTGTAGAGTTGGAGAAATTGGAAATGCAAAGTTGCTATTCGATAGCATCTTTGGCAATGGTTTGATACCTAATGTGATTACCTATACTATCATCATCAATGGTCTTTGTAATGAAGGTTTGTTGGAGGAGGCTAATGGGTTGTTCTTGGAAATGGAAGAAAATGATTTCTTGCGAAACACTTACACATTCAATGCAATTATCCGTGGATTTTGTAAAATTAATGAAATGCATAAAGCGATTGAATTCCTCCATATAATGGCAACGAGATATATTTCACCAGATGCAGACACTATCTCTATTGTTGTTGATTTTCTCGCAAAAGACAAACAATTTAAATGAAATATAGATCTCCTTCCTACATTTTTTGCCGAACGTGATGGGAAAAAGGGATTCCATGAAACTTGAGTGATCAACACCTTTTCAGAAATGCAACTTGAGACATCAACGCCTTTTCTTCTGAGTCTGGGTATGTCAAGCTGGGATCCTAGTATAACATTGAATGCTTTGAACTATTTACAATGGTGGAGAACTGGTTTCTTCCTAAAAGAACCATCTGATGGATTTTTTAGATGCATTTTGATATATTTTGAAAGTAAAGAAAATTCTTTTTTTAGTAGTTTCAATAAGGTGAAATTCTTATAATCTCTTGATCAAGCCATTCTCATTCAATCCTATATGTAGGTTGCTGTATCCAATATCTATACTCTGTACTCTAAGTTAATGGTAACCTTGTTTGTGTTAAACATGAAATGTTGGTTTTCTTTAGAGGACCCTATGGTGATGTTGGGTTGGTGGGGCACATCATATCCACTTCTTCTTCGTTTTTGAATGGTCATATCCACTTCTTTCTTTTAGTAAATCTTTATTGTGTTTTTTTCACATCTCATCATCTTCGCTCTCAAAATAACCTGTCAATTTGGGTTTGGTTCAAACATCACAGCCTTATCCATGGGATGTTCAACCACACTCAAACACATGGGAAGCACTTTTGACTCAGTAACTAGTGACTATGATGAAATTTTGTTTCAACTGTTTGTTGATTAAAACGTTAAGTGTGTTTTACCTTCAAAGACATGAGTATTAATGTAGATATAGTAATATATCAGTTTTTTTTATTTAAATTTATACGGTAATATAGAAAATCTATGACATTGAAAGGTTTGATACATACATTTATTTTAGGTGCTATTGAAAATAAACCTAAAAAATCTAACTTTCTAAAAATATAGTAGCTTTGCTGCATATTCTTTTTACATTTTTGCCTTAAATAAATTTTGCTCTAGTACTCTACTTTTGACCTGAGGCTAAAAGAGATCTACTAGGGAGCTCTGAACAAGTCAATCCTATTTAACCTAATATATATGAATTTAAAATCTCTCTCTCTCTCTCTCTCTCTCTCTCTCTCTCTCTCTCTCTCTCTCTCTCTCTCTCTACCCGTTTGTGTGAACGGGCACACCAAAGTCTTGATAGTGACTCTACCAGGGGAATTTGAAGTTTTACAACTGTATCACCCATAAGAGCACTTTTGATGCAGTACGGTCCAAAAAGAATAGGGCCCGCTGATGGGCCCCATCAAAAAAATCTTCTTTCATTTTTCTTACCTTAATTAGATTCTTTATTTAGTAGATTTGCTTTGATTTAGTGAGAAAGATTTAAGTCAAATGGAGAGATTTAAGTGATTTGATTGAGAGATTTTAGTGATTATTGTAATGAGTATGTTTCCCTATTTAGATGATTCCTCTATTATATATAGGGAGGAATTCTCTGTTGTATGCATGCTATTGATAATAAGAATTCTCAGTATTACCGTGAGTTGTCTTTGGCTGTTTTTTCTTGTAAGTTGCCTTTGGGCTTGAGTCTGAGGACTCGATCACACCGTCGGAGGTGTTGATCTTCACCGTTGATCGTGGTTGGCTGCACCAACTTTGAGAATATGGGGTTTTTGTCTCTCACTTATATATTTTTTGTTGCTTTTGTTACCTTTAGACTTGCAAGTTGTCCATCAAGGAGGTTGTTTTTGGCCTCTTCTGAATGTACCCATTCCATTTGAAATGACATTCTTGGAATTTTTTTTCCCTGTTTCAGGTATACGTTGGTTTTCCTGTTATCTATTTATTCCAAACTCTATCCTTCCTTGCACATCTGTACATGTTTCTCAGCATATGCATTTCAGCCACTTGTACATTATCTTCTCGTCTGTTTGTTGAACATTCCGCAGACAAAGTAGGTCTGAAGGTCATCTAATGAAATTGCCTCTTAGTGGAAGTGGCTTCGAAGAATTGTGCATCACTCCACTAGTGTACTCCACTATTCGCTTCTTATGCTGGTTGTGCTTGTTATAAAAAAAAATTCAGAACCCCCATTTTTCTTACCACTGTTGCTACTATATATCAAAATATATCACAATGTGGTACCAAGTTGTTTTCGATTTTGACTATCTCAACTTCCTTACTCTTCATTCAACTAAACTTTTACTCAATGTATTCCATCTTTGATTTGCTTATTTTTGATCCATTGCCTTGAGCTCCTTTTTCGAAAGCTGACTTTTCATTTTCTTGCTTTCTCTCTGACTACATGTATTTTATTTTCGATCTTATTTCATTTCCTCACTCCCCTTTTTAATACTATTTTTTAATAAGGAATCTACAGCCGTACCATTTCATCGATGAAATTCTTTTTGCACTAAACCTGAATTTCTAACTTCTGCAGAAAACCATTTATGAGGTATTTAAAAATTATAAACTTTGTTAATGTGGCAATTTCATCTTTCCATGAAATGTGCCTGTACACAAACGTGTCCTTAAGGATCTTAATGTTCAGCTTAAAAGTAGTATCGATAATCTTGAAACTTGTAAGTTGAGCCATTGGCGGCAAAACTTTAGCATACTTCCTTTGATGAATATGAATGCCAAACTTTGTTTAGTCAAGTGTCACATATCTTTCACCTTAAAGGTATGTATAAGATGACTCATGAATTCTTTTATGACAGCAACATCAGTCCACCAATAATTATGCAATTAACGAAGAGGAGTGAGATAGTGCAACCTCAAAATGTTTGTTGAATAAACATGGAAGTATAATTCAGAACTTAATACAATTTTGTTTAAAGGGCCGGTTTCTTTACAAGCATTTCTAACAAGAATTCAGGCTGTCTGAAATATCTGGATCATAGCAGTCTAGAATTTGTCAAAACATTCATGAAGAGCTTGTTTAAGACTATAATAAAGAAATCCTCGTAGATGATATATATGATTTGGTGGACAAACATATCCACGAGAGGGATGCATGCAGACTGTTTCCTTCAAGTGACCATGAAAAAATGATTTTTGAGATCCATATGTAATAGGGCCCAGTTGGGAATAACTGCAACTCATTGATGTAGTCTCAACCCAATTGTGTCTATTTAATATTGAAGAAGTGGCTGCACCAAAGAATGGAGAGCTCCTGGATGCCACAAGTCCATCAAAACAACAACTGAACAACACCAGAAAAAACTGAAACAAACAGAAATGAACATGCAGTATGCGCGTATCTTGGAGTACTATGACATGTCTGATCCAATCTTGTTTACACACCTCTGACGGGGCTGTTGCATTTTTTTCCCCTTTTTTTAGCAGAGGCTAGCTGAACTTGGTCGGTCATGTCATGTCCAAGCCTGACTGATCCTAGCCATGGCTTAATTGGACTGGTCTTAAGCTAGTATGATTGCTTGGGCCTTGTAGTTTTTGGCTGTGAACTAGTTTGGACCCAATGAATTTGCTGACTCAGCTTGTGGGTCTGTTGAGTCTCATGTGACCTGGCATGGGCTTGATTTGGTCTTGGTGTCACCACAAATGGGCTGGATAAATTGGCATGGGCCTTTTTAGTGTGCTTCATCTTAGGCTTCATCATTTGATGCCTTCTCCTAGATTTTAGCTTGTCATTTACTTGCTTTCTTGTTTGGCTAATTAGTAATACTTTATTTGCAAACAACCTACACCATGGAACTTCATCTTGGATTACTACTATTAAGTTGTCCATTACCAAGCCAAATACAAAGGGAGCAAAAGCATACCTTAGAGGAATCCAATCCAATAAGGCACTTGTGTAGGCCATGGGCCAAAATTCACTTATCAAAGAAGGCCCAAGACGACTAACATAAGCGTAGTCCCTTAAGAGGACCCATAGTTTAAGGTTTAATTAGTCACATGTTGAATAAGGGCATTAAGGTCATGTTACATGCCCAACATCATACTATAGGATGCTTTATCAAGAGAGAATCAAGTTGATTGTAATTTGCTTAAGATAAAAAGATGAGTAAGTCAAAATCTTTAGGATCCTTAATTAGAAATAATCAATCTCTAATTGAGAGTCAAAGATTATTGACCACTTTAACTATAAGGGTAATCTCTAATTGAGAGCATAGTTGAGAAATTCATTTCGGATCCTGTTTTGGTTTGGCCTCCAAACCAAAGTGTTTTGGCCAATTGAGAAATTTAGCAAAATGTTTTGGAGTTTTGTTTCGGGAAAATATAAGAATTTAAATATAGATATAGAAAATATAGGATTAATGTTAAAATTTAAAAATATGATTTGAGACATTTAGTTTAATCTACTAAATCAACACATAATATGGCATGTATGATATAAATAATTAAACAAAAAATAATGTTGTCAACATAACAAATTAATGCCATCAATATGGCATGTATAATAATATTATCATCACAGCAAGTCAACAACCCAGCAGTGAACTCTGTGTAGTAATTTGGAAAAACATCCATTTCGAATTGAATTCGTGAATTTGCTTGAACAGGAATGGATTTCTAGGTGATTTTTTATTTTTTTTTGGGGGTGGGGATGGGGTGGGAGATATTTAGTTCGTTTTAATGGACCAATCAAAATAATTTGGAAAACTCGTCCGAAACAAAATGAGTTTCGTAACTATTATTGAGAGTTAATGTTATTGCCTATTACTCCATATATATATATATTTTTGGTCAATTGTATTGCAAAAGAGAGTGAAAACACAAAGGCTTAAAAGTGCCCAGATGATTTACATGTGTGAATGGAGCCATAGATAAAAAATTACCTGAATTGCCAAAAAGAAGAAAAAGGAAAAGGAGAGAAAAAGGAAAAGGAGAGAAGTTAGTCAGATGCATCAGAAATGCTGATAGATTGAAGCAAAGACTGCAGTTGAGGGGCTTGGAACCTTTTCGTAATCTTCCTATGAGAGAAGAAAAGATGCTCATGCAGATTTTCTTTAATTGCACGCTCATGCAGGTTGTAATGCTCTTCAAAGAAAATCAATGGATGTTCACCTTTCTCCATTCCTATATTGAGTTGGTGAAAAACCCTCTCTTGGCAGTGTGTGAAGCCTCGTAGGCATATCGAATGTGTGAAGACTCTGGTGGAATCGCTCCAAGATGTGTGTGAAGACTCCACATCAATTCACCCTTCATCATTTTGGTATCAGAGCAAGTAAGTACCAATCGGGTCTTTCATTATTTCGGATTCCAAAAGTTATTTTTGTTAGTTTCCCATTGATTCTCATTCAGTATATTCATAAAAAAATTCTGAAATTTTCCACAAAAGCAAAAAATAGTTCAATTTCTGTTTCATGCAATTTACTTTCCTGTCTCATATAGCTTCTGCTATTGCTTCTACTTCCATTTGTTTATCATTGCGTTGGGTGAATTTTCATTGTTATTATTATTTTAAAAAAAAATGTTGTGTATGGAACTTGCACTTCTTTCTGCTGCTCATTGCATTCCAGCAGCCCAAAAAACTGCTCAACAGTCCCTTGTTCCACCTAAAACCATCTAGACAACACTTAAACATGTTTCTCCAAATGGCAGCAACCTTGTCTTCTTATAACATCTGAATAAAATTCGATACATCTACTGTCCTGTACGCAGATCTGATTTCTAGGCCCAAATTGGTCCCAAGTCAGTACCTTACTGCTTTAATAACAGCCCATACAGCCTCAGTTTTATCTCAACATCTTACTCTATCCATAACCAATTTACCCCACTTTAACTGAACCCACTTTCCAAACAGTACCCTTCCAGCATCCAGCTGAACCCGACCAGGCCCAATTTTCCCAATAGCCAATACTCATCCATCATTTTTACAGCGCCCTTTTGACTTCTTTACTTACCGCCGACTGTCCACCATAGAACCCAACAATTTCAACCATGCTTTGGCAGACATAGAACAGTATGAATCAATATTTTGTGAGTAATACAACTGCTTCCAACACTTATTTTAGTTTCCATTCAATTTCATAAATACTGTATCTTCTATTTCATTAGATTCATCTAGTTTTATTGATTGTACAACATTGCTCAAATATTTTCTTTCATTTCATTACATTCTAACAATTGAGTATGTCCCATTTACTTGCATTTGTATTCTTCAATATCGTGCCTCTGGAGATTCATAACGATCAATAGAAGCGAAAGTCATTAGTGAGGCAAGTTCATCAACTATGAATGGGCTTGATCCTATATCTTTGATCATGAGAGATCGAACAACATTGAAAACAGATTTAGATGCGTTATGGAAATTTTTATCTGGTGGAGATGGTCCACATAGGCAAAACATTCTGTCACCACCCAAAATCCAAAGTTCCTCAAATTCTGTGAAGTGATGTAAGCATGGATCAAATCTGTCAGATTTTTTTTTTTTTAAAACACATCACATGGCAAGACAAAGCTTAGTAATTAAATCCATTTTATTAAAACTAATCAAAATCATAATATCAAGTATGAAATCCCTTGTTACATAACCAACAGAATGGAAATTGGAATCTAATAACTCAAGTACATATAAACAAACTTCTAATTTCAATCCATTGCTCAGTCATCCCTTACTCTTTCTCTGTCCAAGATCCCCCCGCACAACTGAAACTAGGGTTATTGAGCTTTATAGCCCTATAAGCAATCAATCACATTCAATATAGATATTAAAAGATGGGTTAGATGCATCCAAATCATCTTTCAAACATGCATCTAAATTAGCCATCATGCATCATGCATTTGAAACTCCATAAGATATCATATAATTTTAAAATTACCAACTTATAATGAAAAAGCACAATTAAAGTGTACATCGTTCTTACCAGGGTACGGTTCCATCACATATCATGCACCATACATCGTTCTTACCCGGGTACGGTTCCATCACATATCATGCACCATGCATCCATAAACATGAATATCAATAGCTTAGGGCATGATTTAACCAATCAGTCATCAAGTGGTTCATGTTAGAAGTTCATCATGATCAAGAAATCATAGTCACGAGTTTTGAAATTATCGTTCAATAGTTTCATATTCATAAAATCAAACATTCAAGATTCTAGGATAGAGGCGCAATTGGTACTAAGAGTTTCCCAATGCCCACCTTAATTTCAAACTGGGTGTTGACTAGGAAGACCAGTGCAATGTGTGTCCTTTGATCTCCAAAGATCAACTTTGCTTTGGGTTGGATTGGATCTATATTGACCCAATTGGTAAACCTTATAAAACCCCTATGTATGTCCATGTATTCATGCATGAGTGGGCTTGGTTCCTAAACAGGTCATGTTTGGGTCAATTGGGTGGGGTGGAATAGTCCCGAATATCCTTTATTTATTTTTATTTTTTATATACACACACGTGTACAAACATACATACTTGTATGTATAATAGAATCTACAAACACGTAATACATATAGAACATAACATACATATATATATATATATAATTAGGTTGGTCAAGGGGATGACAGGTCAATATTGTTAGTGCCATAGTCAAGTTTGCACTTCCGTGAGTTGTTAATTTTGTGTCTAAGTCCACGACGTTGCCTCTGGAAGTTCAAGTCCTGGAAGGCCATGGATCATCAAGATAAATTTTCCAATTTGTGCCAACCTATTCAGGTAAATTGGACCTTAGCCAAACCAAGAATATGCCCATAGAGCCCTCAAACCAAGTAATTAAAATGATAGAGTTAAAATGACTTAACCGAGCAATTCAGTAGCTCGTTTTGAAGCTTTACAGTGAGCCGTAACAGGGCTACGACTAGCCGTAAGAGCCCAGGAAGCTCACCATAAGTATCTATCGACGAGCTTTTCCAATAAACCATTTTGGGCCATTTTTCTCTACGGCAACCTTACGTCTAGCCGTAGGCCATCCCACAGTGAGTCGTAAGGCTAGCTATAGAACAACAACCAATTTTGACTATGAAGTCAAACTAGCTGTTGGGATTTACTGCTAACCGTAGGCGCATCACGGCTAACCGTAAAGTAGCAGTTGGTGCTCTGTCTTTATATACTTAAGTTCATTTTAATGGCTGTAATGAATGTGGTTTTGAGACCCCTCTTTAACCACGAACTAACCCTCCGTTAAAACTCACTTTAGAGACCTCAAAATCCCCTTCCACTTACTCTCTAAGGTTTGATAGTTAGAATTAAGAGCGTTCAAAGATCAAGAGAGAGTAATAAGTGGAATTAGGATCTAGTGTTTTGAAGTGATTGCTCCCCATAGGCAAACTTCTCTTAAACCTTCAAGACCTTATTCCACATACTCTAAGATCCTCATCAAAGAGTGTCTTGTGGAAAGACCCGTTTTCTAGGGATTGGACTAACCTCATAGGTATATCTTAGTCACCCTAGACCTAGACCACCTCCTACTTTCTTGGTTGAGCACAATTGGAGCATCTTCATCACCAAGGAGCTTTTCGTGTTCGAGTTCAAGCTTCTAAGAAGGCGTATCAAGTTAGAAACGTCTACAAAGAGGCAAGCATTCTTGTTTTATTATTTCTTACATCATTGTAAAGTGGATTAGACCTATGTGATCGAACCATTATAGAAAATAGAGTTGATGGAGTAGACGTTTGTCATCGAACCACCATATCAAAAAAATTGGTGTTGGAATAGACCTTAGTGATTGAACCACTGTATAAAAAAATCTAGGTGTAAAGGTCTGTAAGGTGCACCTATCCTTTATAGTGAGAGCCAATGGACCATTGGTGTGTCGTTGTCTGAGGAGTGGACATAGGTCAAGGACCGAACCACTATAAGTCGTTGTGTGCCTCCATCTCTATTATGCTTTATTGCTTTACATTTATGCTACGAGATACGTGTGCTAGATAGTCATATCTTATTTGGATTGGTATACAACTCACATGTGCGAAATTACATTATGAACTCACTGGCATATTCTTAGTATTTGAGCCTTCTAGTAGTTCATATTTATTAACTTGTAATTAGCACATTTGATCACTTATGTTTTCATGCTTAGTTATATGAATATCTTGTTGGTTGAATTGAGTGATCATTGTTTGTATTAGGACTTATAATTTTAATTTAGTCATAATTTTCAATATTTAGTCCAGCCGAAACCACTGACAACAGGTGGAAGATTGCTGTTTGGGAAGTCGGACTGTGCACACCTGATCAAATGTTTGGTGGATGGTGGCCCAATAATTCCATGATTGTTGCATGGGTTCTATGCAGCTATGCAAATAGATTTATGAGGACCGAGACCCATTGTGAGATCTGGCCATCACATAACCTTACTAAAGCTAATGCCCTTTATGCCCAAACACAACCTGATTTTTGCCTACCTCTTAACAAAATCAAAGTCCTCGTACACATTTTAGAAAGGAACCCAATGCATCACCTATGCGAATATGTCATGTACGTTTTGTAATATCCTTGACCACAGGATCAAGGGCACAATTAGACATGTCTTTGTATTGAGTAGATGATGGCCCAATCAATATTGGACAGCTTATCCCCATTGAAGGTTCTTGGGGTGATGAGACTAAAGTTTTATAATGCTTGTGCGTATAAAATCTGAGCACAATTCCTGTGCATCATGGTGCATGATCATGTGTACAATCAGGATGGGTCATATAATTAAATGAACATATCAAATTCCATGAACCAAGAAATCAAGATCAGTTGACTTTAATCAACTTGAATGGAATAAATCTGATTTAAATTAAAACATGTACAGCAAGGTCAAATATGTGATCTTAGCATAATCAAAATCTAACCATCCATATGATTAAGAAGGGAAGTCAGAGTCTTTTCCTTAGCGATCTAATCCCTTATCTAATTGCAATCCATAACAAGAGGTGAAGAACCACTTCCTTGGATCTAGAGGATGGATTGACGGTGAGGATGCTAGATCCCTAATCCTGTTGTTTGAGAATCCCCTGGGCCCACTAGGTGTTGTGAGCGCGGGATTGGTTTTCTGGGTTTTGAAAAGTCGCCAAAGTACAGAGTTCTCAATTTAAGAGAGAAAAGTAGAAATGAGCACAATTACCACAAAAAGATGGAAAATATGGAAAGTTGGGTTTCTCATTGATTTTGGACAAAATGCATGGTCTTTGAGCACTGGTGAATCGACACTAAGCTCTTGGTCAACCTGACGACCACCAATGCTTCTGGTACGACCCACCCGTTTAGATCAATTGAGTAACTTGCGAAGTCTCGAGATGTAATGGAAACCCAACTTCTCAATTACAATCTTAAAAAAATCCAGAACTTTGGTTGTTCATGACACTTGGAGAGTTTGAACATCGATAAAACTTGATCTCCGGTGGTGTAGAAACTTCTTTCTTACTGCCTGGCTCTCTAGATTCTTTTGGAACAAGAGCACTAAGCCTTGTTCTTTGCTTTCTCCTTCGAATCCCCACAGAGAGAATGGGAGAATCTGACTTTGATGTTGTTTGTTTTGCCAGGGCGGTAGATGACTTGAGCTGTTAAAGAGTAACTTGCCGACCCTTCTACTTGAAAGTATGAGTATTAGCTTCACCATCATTTTGCACCTTGGTATCGAAGAACCAGGGTCTTCCTAATAAAACGTGAGTAACATTCATGGGAATAATATCACACAACAATGAATCTTCATAACCACTAATTTTGAATGTTACCTTGCATCGTTTGTTCTCACTTCACAGGAAATGCTGCTTCATTCACCCAAGAGACTTTGTAAGGCTACGGGTGTTTTTCCATTGGAAGCTTCAGTTTATCAATTACTTCTTGGCATACCACGTTCATTTCGCTCCTTCCATCAATAACGTGATCACACAATCTGTCGCAACATTTTTCCTTGGAACGAAATGTTTTAGTTCGCCTCCAATCTTCAGCTTCCTCGACAGCAATGGTGAGGAGTTGGCGAATAAATAATGTTCTTCCATCACCCTCATCTTGATAGAAGGAATGATCCTCTTGCCCGGGTTAAGGTACTTGCTCTTCATTAGGAGTTTCAACTTCATACTCTTCTGCAACATGCTCTGAATCATAGGCATCTTCATCATTGTGTCCTTCATCATAGGGATCACACTCTTCTTTGCACTTGTGCATGCAGAAGCATGGTGTCCTTACCTTTACAACGAAAGCATTCGGTATAATGCCTCTGGTGCGAAGGATTATCAACATTGTTTCCTTTGTTGGCATAATTTGGTAGTGGCCTTGATTGATTCTGCGCGGGGGCTTGTATATTGAGATTTTGTGGTGGAGCTTGTCGGTTGAAATTCTGTGAAGGAACAACCCGTTGATAAGTAAGATTGTAGGTTCTTCAAAATGCTGAAACACCTTAAATATGGATGCCGCAATTGCTCTTTGATGCGAAGTGTCATGCGATGAACTTCTTCCACACTGAAAATTGAGTGTGGTTAACCATTTGTTGCATTGATTGTGGACCAATTGCAACTTATCAAAAACCATCCTCTTTCCAGATAAAGAGCCTAATGTGATGAGGGGTCTGGCATGCCTTTCCTGTAAGTCATGGCGAGCTGTGTATTCCTGTAAACAAAGATGGCTGGACGAGTCACGAAGCTGGTCTGGGGTAGTAAGATTAGACAAGGCTTAAATGATAATGACGATGACCACCAACTTATACATGATTGGAAAACCCGTGTGTTGCCATGTGGTGAGATCAGTCTGGCATGGCTCAATAACATAGATGGGACACCGATGTGCAATGTTGGTCGGTCCGGGTATGTGTATAATATCAGCAATTCTCTCCTGATGTTAATGGGGAAATGTGTTCCTTTCATACTTCTGATATTGATACTTTTGATTTCACAAATCACATGTAAATTGAGCTCTTGGGTGAAGTTTATCCCGTTGTAGAAGATAGAGAGCTCTAGGTTTGGTCTAATTTTTACCTCATGAAGCCTAAATTTGAAGAGCTGTCAGGAATCATCACTTTAGAAGGATGAAATGGATCATGCTTGGAGGCACTGTTGGGAGATTCCAAGATGGTAAACATTAAACTGAATGCTGTCAATATTTCCACTTGATTATGCAGTTGGTCTTCTCCAATATTGGACGTTCTTGCTGCTGCTTCTTCTTCTTCTTCACATTACCTTAAGACATCTTGGTTGACTGGATTTCGAATTTGCACAGGGCTTTAGTTAAAATTAATACAACTGTTAAATAAAATCAGGGAACTATTTCATATAAAATTATAATACACTTAGAAATCCTAAACATATACTAATTTAACTAGTTCCTGCATTTTCTTTACATTTTAATTTACAAAGAAATAGTAAGGAAAAGTCTTCATTTTAGAAAGACTTAAACTACGGATTCTGCCAACACACTCGTTGTTGAGTGGTAGTTTTACACAAATGCCTAGGGAATGATCCCTGAATCAACAAGTTAAAGTTTACTCCTTGAACAGTAGCCCAGCCTAGCAGTGGGGAGGAGGGGGCTTTGGGGCAATTTAAAATGAATTTATTTAGAGTTAGCCAATCAATGAAATATAGATTTTCAATTGACAGTTATTCAGGACGAATCCAACCCATAACACTTTAACAAAAAACAACACGACTCTGTCGAGTGGTACCACCATGATTACATTGCTGTGGGGTCGGGCCAACTATTTGGGAGAAATCTATCAGACCCTATGCATGAGGAAGGCATTTATTTTGGAGTCCGAAACACCCAATAGTGCATCACGCATGGACAAATAGGTTTTCTATGCATGTTCAAATAAGCCAGAGATATTCTCAAATTGGCTACTTAGGGTTTGAGCCCTGGGAAGGACATTCTTTTCAGGTGTGTGGGCTTCCTCTTCTTTATGTGAGCTCTCCTGTGTCCCAGCCCACTTAGCTGGGGTAAAAAGAAAAAGTAGAATAATATTCCATTCACCTATTTTTGGGTTTTTTTTTTTGCCAAAAGAAGCCTTAAAAACTACTATACATCCAAAAGCATCCTCAAATACATGTAATGCCCAAAAGCATCTTACACTGTACACTTTATTTTTTCCTGGACCAAATTGCCCTTCACTTTATCTCTTGCGACATCGAGACTCGACCGCATTAGCGCATTGAAGTATTTCGCAACTCATTATTTTTTATTCAACTATCAAGCTCGCTAATTTATTTTGGACATTGTGAGTAGTTAATGTTTATTTTTAAATTCACATTTGGAAGCGAGAAACGTCGAGGAAAATATCCTCAGCTTTATAGCTAATCCTCCATAAACTATAGTAGTAAATGTAGGGTTATGAATAGAGAATGGAAGGGAGCATATTTCTTTGTGTTTTTTTCCTAGAAATGAAATGATTGATTTTTTTTTGGAGCAAAATTTCCACAAATTGTACTAAGAGAAGGGTTTCAATGAGTACATTTACTATTAAACAAATTCACAATGGAATGATTCAACTCATACATTCACAGAAATTATTTCTTCAGCCTAACGCACATGTATGTATCCTATTTGAGAAAACTTTAACTTTTGAACTCGCGAATCTATTTTCGACATTGCGAGTTGATATTTGACCACAAGTTGATTCTTGACACCATAACTTAATCATGTTAATGCTACTCAAAAGTGAGAAAAGTGAGGGAGAGTATGCTAGACTTTGAAGCAAATTCTCCACATATCGTACTACAAGTAGGGCCAGAATGAGTACATTAACAGTTAAACAAAGTCACAATGGAATCATTCAACCCTAACTTCATATGTTTTTTAGCTCAACATGACAGTCACGTCCATTGGAAAGTTCCAGGTGAGGCTATGTTGGATTCCTATAGGTTTGAATTAATTTTCTATTAATTGTAGTAAAAGTAAATTCAGAATGAGGAATTATTTGAGTTTATAAAAAATACAAATCAACTTAACATGATAGAAAAGCTTAATGAATGTTAAGGGGTGTTGATGAATGAAATTAAACAAAAGACGATAGCCCGAGCTCGTGAATAATGTTGGGCACACATATATATATATATATATATATATGGACACTAAATCCTAAGCTTGCGAGTGTTTTGTCTCGAACTCACGAGTCATGTCTCGAACTCGCGAGTGTCATGTCTCAAACCAGCGAAAGATAAATTGAAGGGTAATTTGGTCTAGAAAAAAAATGAAGTTTATTGTATAAGATGCTTTTGAGCATTACATGTATTTGATGATGCTTTTGGAGGTATGAAGATATTTGATGCTTCTTTTGGTAAAATCCGTTTTTTTTTTTTTTAACCAAGAACCAACTTAGTTCATTCTATCCTTTCTAGAACTAACGATGAAGTCATAACATTCCCTATCAAGGTCCACTTTTTTAAAATTCTAAAGCTCTTAAAATAAGTGTCTCTCACTTGTATGAGATATTCCAAGATTTCACTTTGTTTGAAGCCCACCTAATAAGATTTATTAAATATAACACATTATTTAATAAAATATTATAAGATTTTATATGATATTGCAGTGAGGCTCACCTCTTTAAAAAGCCCATCATAAGATTAATTTTGTGTAATATACATTTGAATAAACTAGAATGACAAATTAGAATTCATATAGCTCACTCAACATAGTTGAGACAAGATTATTTTATGCTACTTTTTTAAAATTCATATTTAGTTAAGCACTCTTTATATGAATTATATGTATTCAATTCTTAATATCACAATGCAAACAAATAAATGTTTGTGATTAGAGATGTAATGTCACACGGTAAAGATTACTTTCCCCTTCATCTTTTTTACCAAATGAGAGAGAGATAAAAATTTCACTTTCCAAACAAACTTTAGCATCCTTAACTCCTCCACTTCCATATAACAAATATTCCCACGGAGGACTTTGATTCTTCTTGAGCTAGAGTCGGTTTTTGTCTGCCCAAATGGTGTTAACGAGAGTTGTTACAGCTTCTTTTTACCGGAGAAGTGCTTTCCAAACAGGTATTTCTATCCATGATCTCTCTACATCCTCCCTTTCTTCACTCTTTTCCAACCCACAGAGGATTTCTTCTCCTCATGATTCCAAATCTCTCCTAAACTTGACTCCTGACGATGTTTCTTCTCATACCCAGCTCCACATTTCTGTGAATAATCTTTGTAAATCGGGAAAATTCATGCTTGATGATGCACTGCACCTGTTCGACAAAATGCTTCTGATGAAACCCCATCCGTCAATTTCTGTGTTTAATCACCTGTTTGCAGTTACTGCCAAATTGAGACATTATTCCAATGTGCTTGCTTTCTTTAAGGCGATGAATTTGGTTGGAATCAGACCCAATGTACATACACTGAGCATTCTGCTCAATTGCTTCTGCCACTTGAATCGGGTCGACTTCGGTTTTGGGGTCTTTGGGGATATCCTCAAAAGGGGTTACAAACCAAGCACTGTGGTGTTCACTACTTTGACTAAAGGGCTCTGTATGGTGGATGAGATCACTGATGCAGTTGAGTTCTTTGTAAAAATGGTAGAGGAGGGGTACTCGCCCAATGTAATCACATATGGTACCCTCATCAATGGGCTTTGCAAAACGGGGAATATCAACCAGGCTCTTGGGTTGGTGAGGGAAATGGAGAAGGGAGTTTGTACACCAAATTCTACAGTGTATACAATGATCATTGGTGGTCTCTGTAGAAAAGGATTGGTGAATGAGGCTAGAGATCTTTTTTCAGAAATGATGGAGAAAGGTTACCCTTGTGACGTTGTTTCGTATGGAACTATCATTAATGGATTTTGTAGAATGGGAAATAATAGTGGTGCTCTTGCAGTGTTAAAAGAAATGGAGAAGGGAAGATGTAGTCCAAATGTGACGGTGTATACCATGATCATTGATAGTCTCTGCAAAGATGGACTGGTAAATGAGGCCATAGGTCTCTTTTCAAAAATGTCTGACAATGATATTTCACCTGATGTTATAGCTTATAACTCTTTAATTCGTGGCCTATGCACTTCAGGAAAATGGAAAGAAACCATGAGGTTTTTTTATGAAATGGTGGGTCGGGGAATCTTGCCGAATGTGATAACATTGAACATATTGATGGATGGTCTGTGCAAAGAGGGGATGGTAGAGGAAGCACATAAGTTGTTGGAACTGTTCATCCAAATTGGTGAGAAGCCTATAACATCCACGTATAATACACTGATGAATGGGTACTATTTGAAAGGCCAAATGGATGATGCATTGAAGCTTTTTGATTCTATGATAGGTAGGGGTGTTGAGCAAGATAAAATTAGCTTTACCATATTGATTAATGGTTATTGCAAGTGCAGGAAAATGGATGAGGCAATGAGGCTTTTCAAAGAAATGGGCCCTAGAGGGTTGCTGCCAAATATAATTACATACAACACTCTTTTAGGTGGATTGTGCAATGCTGGTAGAGTTGCGCTCACAGAAGATCTCTTCAATGAGATGCAATCTCATGGCCCGAATGCTAACCTTGTTACATACACTGTATTGTTGGATGGGTACTGTAAAAATAAAAAAGTTGTGAAGGCATTGGAACTATTTCAGTTATTGATTGACTCTGGAATCCAACCTGATATCAAGATTTTTAATATTCTCATTGAAGGAATGTGTGAAGATGGAAAACTTGAAGCTGCGAAGGAAATATTTGATGATATCTCTAGCAAAGGTTTGGTCCCTGATGCGATAACATATAACACATTGATCAATGCCCTTTGTAAAAGAGGGCTAATGCAAGAGGCTAATGGAATGATGTTGCAAATGGAAAAGGATGGTTATGTGGCAGATACTTGGATTTTCAATCTCATGATCCGTGGATTTTGTGATAACAAAGAGATCGATAAAGCAATGCAGTTTCTACATATAATGGCTGAGAGAGATGTCATTCCAGATGCAAGCACTGCCTCAATTATTGTTAAGATGCTTTCGAAGGATGATCGGTATAAGGAGCGGCTAGAAACCCTTCCTACATTCTCCAAAAAGGACAAAGCTGAAGGTGATGTGACGTGGGTTAAGGCATTGCCATCATTTCTTCAAGATCATTATGCTTCTACTGGTGATCTTTATGAGATGCAAACTCTGCCACAGAATCTATAAATTAAAGAGCAAAGCTGAAGGTGATGGGATGCGGGTTAAGGCATTTCCATCATTTCTTGAGGCTCATTATGCTTCTATTGGTGATCTTTATGAGATGCAAACTCTTCCGCAGAATCTATAAATTATAAGTAAGGATGTTGCTCTATAAACAGAATTTACATTTTCTTGTTGCCTATCTAGTTTTGCATGACATGCATGTTCTGTAAAGACAGGGTCACAGGAGTAACTCAAATGGGTCAACTCAGCCTATTGGGTCAGTCCAAACCCAAAACAGCAGGCCCAAATGACTTAGTCATTGGACAGTTTGTGTACAGCTAGCTTTATTGTTATCTTTAGATTAACTTCCTTTAATATCTGAATATCACCCAAATCAAGGGTTATACTAACTGTAAATGTACACAGCATAATATATATTTAAGATAGTCGATGCTATCATTATTGATCATCGAATCCTTTCCTCAATATTGTCGTCTCCTTGTAGCTTCTGTAATATGGTACAGAGCCTAGATAGCTCTTTTGGTCAGTCAGGCTCTGGAATACTCATCTCTCACCATCATCTGTCTATGCAAGAGATCTATTCAAGAGTTATTGGATTTTCTACGTCAGCATGTTCCAGACACAGGTTCGGCAGTGTCAAAAATCCACTGTGATCTAATGTGTCCCACTTGGGCTCATTTAAGCCTTGATAGCCTACATACTCTGAGTCGTCTGCATACTTCGGGATTTCAACATTTTTTCAAGATTTTTACTACATCAAAGGTAAGCCATTGGATTTGATTTTTAGTTATTAATTTTTTTGGTAATGGTTTTCATCAACTCCATTGAAATACCTGGATTTCTATTCTTCTTGAGCACCCTGCTCTAGGAGGATCGAAATTAGTCTGTTAACATTATTTCAAGAGTTGATTGATTGTTGATCATCTTCTGGGGCCCACGCTACTTGATTTTTCCTCTCCTGAGAGGTCGCCCTGGTGTTTTTTGCCATTTTTATTCAGGTCTGAACCTCTGTACTCAGATCTGCACCATCTGAAATCAGATCTAAGCCTTCTAAGAGTTATTTGGGATCTTCTGTCTTGTTTCAAATGCCTTCTGACCATGCTAGTGGGATCAATGTCATTCTTGATGGGACCAATTATGCATAATGGTCTCATCTTATGCAAAAATTTCTGAAAAGACAAGCTTTGGAAATACATTGTCAGTACCATCGCCCCACCAGATTCTAAAGACAACAAGTATGAAGAATGGGAATCCGCAATTGGAAAAATCAATTCATGGATTGCTAATTCTGTCATTCCCTCTATTGGTAATCAATTAGCTAAATTCGATTATCCAAAAGAAGCTTGGGATTATTTAGCAAGACTCTACACTTAGACTAATATTGCTCGTCGCGATCAAATTGAATGGGAAATTAAAACTGCTGAGCAAGGAATGATTATATTCATGATTTCTATGTTAAAATGACTTCTTTATGGGATCAACTTGCTTTAATGGAGCCTTAATTCAAATCCGCCAATGATGCTGTAACTTTCCATACATATAGGGAAGAAACTAGGCTAGTTCAGTTTCTCATGGCTTTGTAATTTGATTTTGAACATGTCCGTGGATTATTGTTGCATTGATCTCCACTTCCAGCAGTTGATATGGAATTATTTGAGTTATCAGCAGAAGAACAAAAACAAAGATCCCTCACCAGAAAGAAATATGTAGACCCTAAACATGTTTTATCAGCACATGCAATCCCACCGAAAGCTGAGCGCTCAGTTCCTCCTGGTGTTTCAGATATATGCAACTACTGCAAAGAAAAGGGCCAGTGGAAATATAACTGTCCCGTTCGCCCAAAAAGGCAAAATAATAAGTACAGTCGGACTTCTCAAAAGAAAAACTTTTGAGGATCAGCATATGCACGTCCTCAACACATGTGCCCATCAAACCAGAATCAGTCCCATCATTCCAAGCAATATACTGCTAATACAACAGATGCTGAAGAGGTTCTTTCCACTTCTCAAATTCAGTCCATGATTGATGAGTTCATGTAACAGCTGTTTCTAGCATCCAGTTCTACTTCTCCTGTGGCTGCATCTCCTTCTGATCCAGGTTCGGCAATGACTATGTCTGGTGCATCAGGTAAAAAAAATTCTGTATGGATTTTTTATTCTGGCGCCTCTTATCATATGACTTGCGATTCTTCCTTATTACATAGTTGTCATCCTCCTTCTAGAAATCTGAAAATACATACAGCAGATGATACAGTTGGAAATAAGTGGGCCTCGATGATAGGTTTCAAAAACTTTTGACCCACTTGATGCAGGGATCAACTATCCAGAAGGCAACAAAACTCAATCCAGGATCCAATCCTCAAACTCATCAATCAATATTAGTAAATAACTTCTATCTAGAATATAGATACAACAACTAATAAGCAACCACGAAATCTACAACATGCAAGTAAGTAGATTATGCCTTTGGAGCTCGGTTGTGCTCTAATGGAGAAACTGATGACTTGTCATATGAAGAGCTCTTTCTTGCTAACAAATTAGGATCTCCAATACCTAATCGTCTTCCACGCTATGACCTGTATCAGATTCTTTTTTCTCAAGGAGATGGGTGGGATCTCCAAGAGAAAACAACTAGAAACTCTAAAGGAAACTCGGAAGAGAAACAAGAAGAGAACTAGAAGAGGAAGAAGAGAATGGGCGTGCAACACTTGCATAATCCAAGGGCCGGGCATGAATCCCTATATGGGTTATTGCATAGGACGTCCAACATAACCTCTCTTTTATTTATAGCTTTTGCAAACATCATCTTTTACGAATTAAAATAGAAGTCTCACTTTCATTAAGAATTAGTAACTATCTTCTTTCTAATTAAAATAGAAGTCTCACTTCCATTAATAATTAGTAACATACTATTACCACTATTAGAAGTCTCACTTCAAATAGAAATAGTAACTTTTTATTTCATTTCCTTTTAGAGTTCAACTAGAATCAGTATCTATCTAATAATTGGGCTAGCGTGGGGACCACTAGGGATTCCATAGAAAGCTAGCTCCAACTGGGACACGCGACCCCACATCTCATGTATAATTCGGGCCCATAGTTAATTGCAAATAACTCCACTATATAAATGCAATTGAACTCCAGTCTTAGGAATAAATTACATAGAAGACCCTAAACTTCCCTATGACCACAAGTAGGCCCCGCCATCTATATCCATGGATTAATTAGACATGTCCTCCAAATTAGATCCACATCTTATTATCCTTGAGCCCCGATTAATTATAATGATCATCGGTACCTATCCAATTAACTCTTAATCGGAATGAGTGCGCACTTACTAATGATAAATCCATTAATTGGCACAAGGGGATAATTAGGATAGATTTCATCTTGACCATTGAATGTTCCCACAGCTCTACTACCATGTATCCAAACCACCGAGGTGTTAGACCTACAATTGGCCTCACTCATTGGTGACTCAAAGCAAATGAATAGATAGAAACTTGAGTTCATTAATGTCTCAGGATTGAGAGCCTATTGCTAGGGAATTATGAGAGCAGACCTTACAATAAAGATAGTATTCATAAGGTGTTTCTCATAGTCCATCAATACATCCAATGTACCAGCACGATGATCCAGAATCTTTTATTCTGATGATCGAGACAGATCACACTATCTCATTGTGATCAAAGTGCTGCAACCTTGTCAGATGAGATGTCCAATCTCATCACTGGTTTTGAAGATATTTAAGTATAAGATTTGTTATGTATGTCTCCTGTATGTTGATCTCATCCATACACATGTATTACATCTAGTATACTTGTGGACTCTGGTTAATCTCATTAACCATTATGTCTTTCGTATTGGTTATGTGCAAGTAAGTAATTAAACACCGTTCATCTCATGAAAGGAAATCATAATTAGATTGATAAATAAAGAAATAAATCAATTTATTACATCATCTACTGGATTGAGTCCATATAAACTAACAGATACACCACTACCAGTCATTACAATTGGTTCAGTTTCCACTAAGAATCTGTCTCTTAGTACTATACTATGTGTTCCAAACCTATCTGTATATTTGATCTATATTAGTCAATTGACCTCATTTGGTTGTCTTGTCTCATTTACATCGAATGATTGTTTTGTACAGGATACTCGCACCGGGAAGCAGATTGGGACAGGCCATAGGTCCGTAGGTCTTTATTATCTTCACTCATTACACCTGCCGTCACAAGCTTCTTCTTCTGTCGCTCTTGCTTCTATAGTAGCACCTTTCTCTTTATGGTATTCTAGATTGGGACATTTATCTTTGAATAAAATGAAAATTTTACATTCTACTGGCTGTCTTGGAAACATTTATTTAACAGACATTTCAGAATTCAGATTGTTTTGGTTGTCGACTTGGTAAGCAGCATGCTTTACCTTATAATAAAAGTTCTTTTTTTACCCATGCTCCATTTGACTTGATTCATTCTGACATTTGGGGACCTGCTTCACAACCAACAAAAGGTGGTTCGCTCTATTATATCTTGTTTATTGATGATTTTACGCGTTTTAATGGCTCTATCTGATGAAATATAGATCTGAATTCTATTCTATTTACACTACTTTTTCTAAAATGATTTTAACACAATTTGATAAACGGGTAAAAATCTTTAGGTTAGATTCAGGGGGGAATACATCATAGATTCCGAAATTTTTTAGACACTCAAGGAACCCAGGCTCAGTTGTCCTGTTCTGCCACTCCACAGCAGAATGGCGTTGCAGAAAAGAAACATCATCATTTCCTTGATACGACTCGCTCTTTGATGTACTCCTCTCATGTTCCACTGATGTTTTGGGGGGAACCAATTTTAATTTGTGTTTATTTAATCAATAGATTCCCCTCCACTGTTTTAGGTGGTCTTCCACCCTATGAGAAATTATTTTCTAGCAAAACCAGCTTTGTCTCATCTGAAAATATTTGGTTCCACCTGCTTTGTCCTTCTCAATAACAATGAATGAACAAAACTTTCACCCAAGTCCATTGTATGTGTTTTCCTAGGCTATGGAATTGAACAAAAAGGATATCGTTGCTATAATCCTAAATCAAATCGATTGCGAATCTCTCGCAATGTCACGTTTCTTGAACAGATTCCTTTTTATACCTTACATGTTTCTACTCCTACCACAAATACATTTCGTCCACTTGATCCCTTCCTTGACATATTTCCGTCTGAGCAGTCATCTTCGCCACCTCCGCCACCGCCGTCGCCTTCGCCTCCGCCACCAATCTTCAAAGTCTATCATCGTCGCCCGAAAGAAGACTCTCATGTACCTATGCCTGGATCAACTGTTCCCGATGCAAGTGTTCCTCCTGATAGAAGGTATTCGGTTCGCACCCGAAAACCTGTCTCTCATTTTGGCTTTGTTTGCACTGATCACCTATCTTCTTCCTATAAGTCTTTTCTTGCAGCCATACATTCCATCTCTGAACCACAGTCATACAAAGAAGCCATTACCACCCCAGAATGGAGATCTTCCATAGAGGAAGAACTAGCCGCACTTTAGAAAACAAATACATGGGAACTTGTTCCTCCACCTCCCAACAAAAATATTATTGTGTGTAAATGGGTCTTTAAGATTAAGACCAAGTCCGATGCCTCCATCGATCGGTAGAAAGCTTGCCTAGTTGCAAAGGGATATAACCATGAATATGGCATCGATTATGAAGAAACATTTGCTCCGGTAGCCAAGATGACTACTGTTAGAACATTTATTTCGGTGACAGCCGTTAGACAATGGCCTCTGTGTCAACTTGATGTCAAAAATGCATTCTTAAATGGATTTCTTCATGAAGAAATTTATATGACTGTTTCGCCTGGTCTTACTCATCCACCACATCATGTCTACAGACTTAAACGAGCACTTTACGGCCTTACAGGAATATGGCATCGATTATGAAGAAACATTTGCTCTGGTAGCCATGATGACTACTGTTAGAACATTTATTTCGTTGACAACCGTTAGACAATGGCCTCTGTGTCAACTTATGTCAAAAATGCATTCGTAAATGGATTTCTTCATGAAGAAATTTATATGACTGCTCCGCCTGGTCTTACTCATCCACCACATCATGTTTGCAGACTTAAACGAGCACTTTATGGTCTTATAGGAAGATAGCAAAGCCCGTTGTCGAGTGCCTATCATTCACATCTCCAGCCCAATCAGAATCAGTAAAACCATGCAAGTGAAGACTTGAGCGGGAAGACATAAGGAGGGCTTTGTTCATGGTCCCTTGTAAATAGCGTAGAATCCGAAGAACAACAGCCCAATGAACAGATGTAGGATGAGCAACGAACTAACTACCAATATGAACTGAGGTTCGTTGATTTCCTGGAAAAGCAAGAAATTAGTAGTGGTTTCTAGATCATCATCAGAATCTGAATATCAAGCTATTGGACACACCACTACTGAGATCATCTCGCTTTGGTGGTTACTTGAAGATTTAGGAGTTCCTATTACCAAATCCACACCTCTTTATACTGATAGTGAAAGTGCTAAGAAATTAGCCTTCAATGAGAGGTTTCATGAACGAACAAAACATGTTGAAGTTTATTGTCACTTCATTCGCCAACATGTTTGAGATGGCACAATCCAACTCTCTTTCATCCCTTCCATTGATCAAACTACAGATTTCTTCACCAAAACTCAGACATTATCAAGGTTCCAAAATCTGGTTCACAAGCTCTCGATGCTCACATTCTCTCATCCAGCGGGTCAGTCCAAACCCAAAACAGTAGGCCAAATGACTTAGTCATTGGACAGATTGTGTACAGCAAGCTTTATTGTTATCTTTAGATTAGCTTCCTTTAAAATATCTGAATATCACCCAAATCAAGGGTTATACTAATTGTAAATGTACACAGTAGAATATATATTTAAGACCGTCGATGCTATCATTATTGATCATCGAATCCATTCCTCAATATTGTCGTCTCCTTGTAGCTTTTGTAATACCCATACATATATGGACACGTCCTGCTTAGAGTTACATCACGGATTGTGTGAGAGTAAAACCCTAAGCCCCCTTATGGGACCCACTTGGATGCATTCTAATCATGGGAGGATAGTGTGACGGAAAGTCTCACTGTTGATATGATTTTGGAAAAAAAAAAAAGAAAAAACAATCTCAATCATATAATCACAGCTATTGATTTATTGGCCTTAAAACTTAATGGTTTCTTACGTTTTTCATGATCCTGTGTCAAGTATAATTGCAATTAGTGCCAAAATTTGGATGAATGCTAATTAATGAGGGGTTAGTGAGTGTGAGGGGTTGGATTTATCATGGGTTCGTTGAGTGTGAGATAAAAGCCTCTTGGGCACTAGGGATGTGTCCATTTGGGCTGAATTGAAGATCACATAAGAAGTTGAGGCCCATTCAATATTGTCTATTCAAAATCCTTGAGCAACATGGTTAAAATTCTTTCAATTAGATTAGCCCAGGTATATGCAGATGATTTTAGTTATGAATGTTAAATATCTTTAGTTACTTGGAACTCTTTTTAAGCTTGGGAGAGATGATGCCACTATCTTACTAGTGGTGCACAATTTGTTCCTTAGCAAGCAAGCCAAATTAGATTTTCCACTTAGAATGAAGAGAAGGATGACCAAACATTGTATGGGGGGTGGGGTGGTGGTGGTGTAGAATTTTTTTATAGATATGTCCTAAAGGTCAATTCCGCGATCAAACATCTTTCGGTGTGGAACAAGTGAAGGAAAATCACTTGGTTCATGAAGCCTTTGAGGGACCAAAATCCAAATGCCTCGTGAGTGGGAGGCATGATCTAGGAATTTTTAGAATAATATGAGCATGTGAGGCTTTTTTTTTTTATAAACTCATGTGAGGCCTTTTCATACAAACCAGCACATGATGTGCGATTAGGGAAAGTGGTAGGTTGTTTTCAGAAGGGGAAAAACCAAAACACTGGAAAAAAACTGCCTTGTTCTCTAAAATGGTATAGGAAGAAATTCCTTAAAAAGAAGAAAATAGTTATAGAAAAGTTGGAGTAAGAAGGACGGGTTCTTGAGTGTTATATGTAGGACTATACAAAGAGGTAAGTGATCTTTGCTTGTATAATTTTACTTCTAGTCCTATCGCTGGTAGTGGAAGTCTTACCATGATATTGATGTAATATTATGTGAGGAAGGAGAGGAAGAAGAAGAACAAGAATGGTGGGAGAAGGTCGTGCATCCATAGAGCATCGATAGTTCTATTTATATTGATATTATGCCTTAAATCAAGGCTCTAATTATGTAAAGAGTACAAATTAGAATAACAAAAGAATGGAAAGAATAAATTCTATCCTATACATAGAAAGAGAGAAATCGAGGACTAAATCCTATCCTATACTGTTTTGAGTATATATCCCACGTGTGGGCTTTGTACTGTAGAAGATAATGGACTTATGCTAACAGGCCCTAGGCCCAGCCCAATCAGTTTTTAACCCATGTAAAATATCCCACGTGTGGGTCTAGGATAAGCCTTATACAGGCTGTTTCATTGATTTTCTTCTATGTATAGAGATAGGATATTCTTTAGATATTCTTTATTCTTCAATTCATGATTGTAATTAGATTATAATTACTGCTGATTACTAGCATGTGATTAGGGTAAATTGATTATAAAATGGTTGGTCGATCCTCCTTTGAGGTATCAACTTTTCCTCCAAACTTCTCTCTCATTTTGCTCTTTACATCTTTACATGGTATCAGAGCTATAGTTGCCTTCTCTCATTGATTCAGTCATTCTCCCTGACTCTGATCTTCTTCCTGGAGTGTCTGATCATCCCTGATAGTGTCTGATCATCCCTGATCAAGACGTGGCCCACTTCGGATCGTCTTCAACATCTCTCACGATCACCTCCATCTTGGTCGACCAGCATCGCTGGTATTTATGAGCATTTTTCTGGATTTTTTCTCCCATCAGAGGTGAGGTTTCCAGCAACATTTGTGATATTTCCATTTCTTGCCTCTGTTTTCATCAAAACCGTCCAAATCTGTGGATTTTGATCCGATTTGAGTGAAACTTTGGCCTGGAGTTGCGAAAATAGCTTACCCTTCCATCCCCCACCTCTGATCTGCTCACTGATCCTCCAATAGGATCTCTGTGCAATATCGACCCACTGACGAACTGGACGAGTCGTGCGGTTTTCTCGTCACGGCTTCACTGCTTCATTGCTGCCCACATACGCTGATCCAGACATCACCAACAGTTCACTCCATGTTGGTCGACTCACTTTTCTGGGAATTAAAGTGATTTTTCAGGAATTTTCCATCACCTTTGAGGTAGTTTCCAACCTCTTCTTCATCTGACGGTTTTTCTCAGATAGATTTCATCATCACCGTCCAGATTTGTGGATCTTTTTCCAAATCTCATCAGATTTGGACCTAAAGAAAGTACATTTGATCCAGTTTACAACGATCAAACCTGATCTGTGATTTGATCCCTCTGTGCAAGGATAAAAATATCGGTATCGGCGGGCGTATCGGCCCGCCGCCAAACCGATACGAAGCGGGCGATACGTAGCGTATCGGGGATACGTATCGGCGTAGCGGTGCGATTTGAAAAAATCGCCCAAAAAATCTGAAAAAATTCCAAAAAATCCAGAAAATTGTAAAATGAAAGAATATGTGGTTCTTTTGCAAAAGTAAGTAAGAAAAGGGGGCGTATCGGTGCCCTCAATATATGAAGTCCTGTATCGCTGTATAAATAGAAAATAATAGTAATGATTAGTTTTTTCACATGTATTCATGTTTCTTAGTGATAGTAATTTAGAAAGTAATGGAAAACTCATAAAAAAAATAGAACATGAAATAAAGGCATAAGACTTTAGGTCATTAGTCATTACTCATTACTCATTATTAAACAATTGAACATTGAACAATCAAATATAAATACTTCAACATTCAAGGTTCAAATTCAATCAAGTGAATGAACTATGAAGTGATCAACAATCAACATTCAACACCAATTTAGAAATGAGTCAAATGATAGAGTAGAGAGTTAGTGAAGGAAATAGGATTAGGAATACCTTAATCACCACCAAAAGGAATGTCTACCAAGATTCAAGGCGCCATGGTTATCCTCATCCTCATCAGTGTTTTCATTTCTATTGGCACCATATTGAATTTGATATTGATGAGCATTGGCATCCACAAATCCAAAGAAGGCAGTCGGATCATGATAGGAAATTGGAGGAGGTGGAGGTGGATATCTACCATGTTGTGTTTCACCATAGTCACCATATGAGTAGGACCCTGAAGTTGAAGACTATTCTTGTTCTTGTACTTGACCATGTGGAAAATAATGTGAGGATCCTTGTCCACTGTAACTAGGGTTCCACGAATCAATCCATGATGCCGCTTGTTGTCTTCCAACATCTCCACCCATATTTCCTTGCCCATTACCATCTCCAACCCCAGGTTGTGAGTCTCTTCGGCGCCGTTGATAACCACGGCTTGGATCAAATCTTCCAGATGGTAACTCCTGTACTTCCTCTACAGGAACGACATCATCTTCATCATGTTGGTAGTATTCACTAGTTCCACCTGTCCCACTGTCTCCTCCTACATCTCCTCCACCATGGCTACTCGAAGAGACAGTGGTGGAACTAGCTTTCTCAGAAGATCCAATATGAGCAGGTTCTTTTCCACTCCTAGACCTACTGGACCTGGTACTAGTACCTTCTCCTTGAGGTGGCTGGCCTTCTGCAGGTGCCTCACGACCCTCACCCATATCCTCATCTATCAATTCTTGAATCGTTCCTTGAAACCCCGGATCTGAATCTAGCAGTGGATCCTCTATCTCGGCTAGCCATGGGAGTAAGGGATCGTCATCTCTGAATATGTTATCCAAATTAATAGGACAATAAGCAGGATCATCCCTTGCTTTTCTCTCCCTATTTCTGTTTCTCAACTTCAAATTGTAATGACAGTATACAAGCTTGTTGAGTTTTTGCATGGTAAGCCGATTCCTGGCCTTCGTGTGGATCAAAGAGAAAGTGCTCCAATTTCTTTCACAGTTGGAAGATGTTGTAGTTTGACTAAGGATGCGAACAACCGCTCTCCTTAGATGTGGAGCACTCTCTCCATAATTCATCCACCAATCAGCTGAAATGCAAAAATTAAATAAAAAGTTAGATATTCGTAACCCTCAAATCATTCTAATCAATTAAGATAAATAGAACAAGACTATTGGGTGTGGTCTTTTGTTCATAGTCATACCAGGTGGCATCCTTCCAATCGATCGTATCACAAGAGGGTCAGCAAAGGTTCCTCTCCTTTGTGTATACATAGATATCTACAATGTGAAAATTGAAAATAAGTCAGTAAACCCATACAGGCATACAGCATGTATGGCAATTGGCAGTTGGCAGCATAATTAAATTCTCTTAAGTCTTAAGTAACCACCAACCAATAACCACCCACTCACCTCTTGTATGGCATCAACTTGATCATCTGCGCTTAACAATCTCTTCAATACCTCCCGTAATCCTACCCGCAATTCCGTATCTATTGCTTCGGTGTGTAGTTCGGCATTTTGGTAATAGAATTCGGGATTCAAAAAATAACCTACATTAAAAATATGTAGAATGTACAGTGAGCAAACAATGTAATAAATACATTAGACTTAGGAAAACAAAAGAGTATCAACTATCAAAGATATATATTAATTACCTGCAGCATGCAATGGATGGTGCAACTGATCGTTCCAACGGGCATCAATAATGTCTATATATTTCTGGTGATATCTAACATTTTCCATTATGGCTCGCTTTGCCCGATCCATTGCTTCATATATAAAGCCCATTGTCGGCTTGTCATCATCATCTACAAGACGCAACACTTTAACTAAAGGCTCAAAAACCTTTAATACTTTCTTTACTTTCTTCCAAAATTTATTGTCCCTCATCAGGTTTGGGACTTCAAACTCCGGACCATGAGTTGCATTGCCCCATTTCGAACGAAGCCATTCTTCCGATGCAAACATCTGAATCAGCTCTGTTCTAAACCTTACAATGCTTTCCATAGCCAGAAAATGGGTTGCAAACCTAGTTAATCCTGGACGCAGCAAGGCATGGTTATTTGTGTATGTTTTCATCAAGTTTAACACCCATGAATGATCATATATAAATCTTGTAATTCCTCTACATGCCTTGATCAATGAAGCCACTGTTGTCTTTCTTCCAATCTCTTCCAACATGAGATCTATGCAGTGTGCTGCACATGGGGTCCAGAATAAATGTTCCCTCTTGTCCATCAACATCTTACCAGCTGCCTTGAAATTGGCACCATTATCTGTAACAATTTGTACAACATGCTCCTCTCCCACACTCTCTACAATTTTATCCATAAGAGTGTATATATATACGGCTGTCCGTCTATGTTCAGTTGCATCAACGGACTTCACAAAAACGGTCCCTGCGACTGAATACACCAAAAAGTTTATTAATTGTGTTTGAGTGCCGCTGGTCCACCCGTCACACATGATAGTAACACCATTCTGTTGCCACATGGGCCTAAACTTTTCCACCCATGCTTTTATTTCTCTATATTCTTCTTCAAGGTATTTAGTGCCCACATCATATACGGAGGGCGCCTGTATACCCCGCCCAGCTTCGGCGACAACATCAAGAATAGTCTGAAAATATGGGAATCCACTGCTGTAGGTGGTATGTTCTTGTGAATTAGCCATTTTGCGGTAGCTTTGGCTAACCTATCTCTTGCAGCCTTCATTACCCCCTTCACAACACTCGATATTTTTGGTTGTTTAGCACCCTCTTTTCTATGTGCTAGAGGATCAAGAGGAGGAGGAACTGCTCTTCTAGTAGAGATAACTTCTACATCAACATCACGTTCCCGGGTGCTAAATGCCCTACGCATGCCCCCCCAATGCCCTTGCCCCTGCTTGGCACAGCAGATGATGAGCCCCCTGCATCATAAAATTTGCTTCCAGCAAATGCACGACGTTCATATTCTTCTTGTTGACTCATGATGGACTCTCGGCGTGCAGCCTCCATCTGTGCATCTTCCTCCTCATCAAAGTATTCATCCCCAAATACTTCATAACGGGCAGCATCAACTTCTTGCCGCCTCTTTTCTTTTATCTCTACTTTTCTAGCTTTGTTTTGGCTAAGCAATGCTTTCATCTGTTCCCTGACTTCCCTTGGTACTTCGGTACAGCCAGCAACATTACCAGAAATATGGCCCAAGTGTTGCTTGAATCTTGTAATGCCCCCATGGATCACTTTCCCACAAAACTTGCATTTGATTTTCAACCTGTTATTATCAATTGCCTCACCAAAGCTCCATGCGGGATCAATATCACGAGGCATTTTAACTTTTCAATAGAAGACTGAATACCTGGCTATCAATAATTAAATATGGACAAGTAGTATGTTAAAAATTAAAAAAACAAAGAATTAAAAAATATAAAAAGTAAAAACACAAGCAATATATGTTGGAATGATCTATGGAATGCATCTCCAAGTGGTTTCATGGGTTGTCCATGAGTATTCACATTTTTTTTTTCAAAAAATAAATAAATCCGAAAATAAAAAATAGAGAAAAATAAGAAAACATTCAAAATGTGATGGATTGATCTATGGGAAACATAGATCTATCATTTAGAATGCATCTCCAAGTGGTTTCATGGGTTGTCCATGAGTATTCACATTTTTTTTTTCAAAAAATAAATAAATCCGAAAATAAAAAATAGAGAAAAATAAGAAAACATTCAAAATGTGATGGATTGATCTATGGGAAACATAGATCTATCATTTAGAATGCATCTCCAAGTGGTTTCATGGGTTGTCCATGAGTATTCACTTTTTTTTTTTCAAAAAATAAATAAATCCGAAAATAAAAAATAGAGAAAAATAAGAAAACATTCAAAATGTGATGGATTGATCTCTGGGAAACATAGATCTATCATTTAGAATGCATCTCCAAGTGGTTTCATGGGTTGTCCATGAGTATTCACTTTTTTTTTTTCAAAAAATAAATAAATCCGAAAATAAAAAATAGAGAAAAATTAAAAAAATGTGTAAATCATCAAAGGAAAACATAGATCTAACAATATTACAAGGTTTCACAAGCATTTATAGTAGTTAGAGAGAGATTCAATTGATGATCTCAAAAGTCAACTACAAAATATCTAAAAGAAAAAAACCTACTTTACCTTGAACCTTCAACCTTGGAAGCTTGATGTTTCTCTTATTTCTCCTTTCTTTGATGTTTGTTGTAGACTTGTAGTGGATCTTGTATTCTTGTGGTAAAATGACTTCTCTCTTGATTTAAAGTTTAGGGCACTTCAAATGTCTTCAATGGTTTTTCTCATACTCACACTGACAATAGAAAGATGAGTGAAAGAGAGAAGTGAGTGAAAAGTAGTCACAAATGTTGAAATGGGTCGGATGGGGGGTTTTTAAAACCCCCGGTACGTATCGGCCGATACGATACGTATCGGCATGTATCGGCCGATACGATATAGTATCGGCCGATACGGAGCGATACACGATAAAACCATTTTATCGTATCGCTGTCGGCCGATACGCTTCGTATCGGCCGATATTTGTATCCATGCCTCTGTGGGCCCCACGTGCTCATCCAGACACAAATTTGAAGGTCGTCTGGGTTGTCTCTGGGAAGATCTGATTCATATCAGATTGCTACTGTTGCTTCTCTGCAATACTGCTGCTGCTGTTGATTTATTATACTGCTCTTGGGAGAATCACAGATCAAGGATCTGTAATCTTGGCATTAACCAGATCGGTGATCTGTGGTTATTGGAGACAGAAAGTCTTCTGTTATGATATGATCAGTAGTGATCCACTATTATTGACGTGCTATCTAAGCTCTGGGGGTTATTTGGAAGCCTGATCTTGCATCTGTGTCTGCAATAGTTGATTTTCTTTACTGTTGTGTTACTTGCATCTTCTTCTTCCTGCTGAACTATTTTCAATGGAAAAATATGATATTATTCCCGTTAAATTTAATGGAAATAATTATATGGCCTGGTCCTTTCATCTAAAGAATTTTGTAGCAGGCCAAGGTCTGTTTGGTTATCTCGATGGATCGATAACTAAACCTACTGCCAGCACTACTGACACAAAAGCATTACCCACCTGGTCAAAAGAAAATGCTAAGGTCATCACTTGGATTCTTAACTCCATTGACCCTTCTCTTGCAATTGCTCTTCAAGCATATACTACCGCATCTGATATGTGGAGTCATCTTAAGAATATTTATCATCAAACAAATAAAGCTCGCAAATTTCAACTAGATAATGAAATTGCAAAATTCAGTCAAGGTGATAAATCTGTGCAAGCGTACTTCAATGGATTTCTCACCTTATGGACTGAGAGGGATGCTATGATTGTTCAAACTGTTTCTGCTGGGTTTCTGTCTGAGGCTCTTAAATTACAAGAGGAAACCCACATTAGCCAGTTCCTTATGAATCTCAGACCTGAATTCGAATCTGTTCGGTCGGCTCTCATAAATCAAGAAGTAACAGCAAACCTGGACACATGCTTCCAAGAAGTCCTTCGCGAAGAACTTCGCCTAAACTCTCAGCGTACCATTCTTGAAGAACCACAGGCATCCCTAGCTTCTCTTCAGACTGAGTCTGCCCTTCTGGCAACCCCCAATCAGAAGCCTATACAATGCTATGAGTGTAAAGGCTTCGGTCATCTGGCCAAGAATTGTCGAAAGAAATTGGTGTGCAGATATTGCAAACGCTCTGGTCATCTTATTGATGATTGTCGCAGCTTACAGCGAAAGAATGGACCCCAGCAGAAGCAAAATCCTTCCACCAGGTCACGACCAGCTGCATTCCATGTTCAAGCATCTCTGCCTGACACAGGAAGCGCTTCTTCCGGGGCTGTATCCATGACTCCAGCCCAGATTCAAGAACTAATTCAGAACACGGTTGACAGAACCTAAACTTTAAGATGAATAGAAGAAACTTTTGGAATTTGATGATCTTCTTGATCGATCATTGCTCTATTTATAATACTTTGTAGCCTTAATCAAGGCAATTACAAGGGAATTAGAATCTCTTTACAAGGAAACAATATAAAGAATATAATTAACACTTCCTACTTATGGAATGAAAATATATACATATTGATGATGAGTCAAACTAGTCCCACGTGATTTATGGGCATGGGCCTATTGTACATGGGCTTTTGTATATGGGCCTTGGATCAAGTGGTACTAACATCCCCCCTCAAATTGATGCTGGTCAACGAGTAGCAATTTGCGAACCAGAAACTCATGACGTGGCCGAGGCAGTCCTTTGGTGAAAATGTCAGCAAGCTGGAGTTCACTTGATACATGTGGAAGACTGATGACCTGACGATCATATTCATCGCGAATAAAATGACAATCCACCTCGATATGTTTCGTACGTTCATGAAAAACTGGATTTTCGGTGATACGGATGGAGCTAGTGTTGTCCGCATGAAGTGGGGTAGCCGAGGTCTGAGGAAACCCAAGATCTTTAAGAAAGCCACGAAGCCAAAGGATTTCAGAACAGGCAGCTGACATAGCACGATACTCCGATTCAGTGGAAGATCTGGAGACGCGTTCTTGCTTTTTACATTTCCATGAAATGAGGGATTCACCCAAGTACATACACCAACCCGTGGTAGATCTGCGAGTATCCAGGCATCCGGCCCAGTCGGCGTCAGAGTAAGCTGTAAGTTTTAATGGTGTGCCAACCGGAAAAAATAATCCTCGGGTCAGAGAACCAAGAATGTATCGAATGATCCGTTTGACAGCAACCAGATGGTGATGCCGAGGTGTTGTCATGAATTGACTAACAACATTTACAGCATATGAGATGTCGGGGCGAGTGATGGTCAAGTAAATCAAACTGCCGACTAAGCGTCTGTAGAGTGTGGGGTCGGATAGAAGATCACCATCATCTTTCTTAAGTTTCACATTTACTTCCAATGGAGTGTCCACAGGTGTGGCCTCTTTGAGCCCAGCAAGATCAACTAGGTCAGTAGCATACTTATGCTGATGAAGAAATAGACCCCTCTTAGACTGGTGAACCTCAAGGCCTAAGAAATATGTTAAGGGACCGAGATCTTTCATATGAAATGCAGCTTGAAGAGAGGATTGAAGATTCTTGATCATATTACTGTGAGTTCCTGTAATGATAATGTCATCCACATAGACCAGAAGGATGGTAATAGCTTGAGTGGTTGTACTGATGAAGAGTGACAGATCATAAGGACTTTGAACAAATCCAAGTTGAAGTATAGTAGCCCGAAATTTCTCAAACCAAGCTCTGGGTGCTTGTTTAAGACCATACAAGGAGCGACGGAGCTTTGCCACCTCATTTTTAGCAGTAGAGTCATAGCCTTGAGGAAGGCGCATGTAGACATCCTCTTTGAGATCTCCATGGAGAAAGGCATTCTTGACATCCATCTGATAAAGAGGCCAAGAGCGGGATGCAGAAATAGCCAGAATGGTACGCACAGTGGTCATCTTGGCGACCGGAGCAAATGTCTCATCATAGTCAATGCCATACTCCTGTCGGTTCCCAAGAGCTACTAAGCGAGCTTTATAACGAGCCAAAGTACCGTCAGGATGTAACTTGATAGAGTAAACCCACTTGCATCCAATGGGTTTGATGTTAGGAGGACATGGAACAACATCCCAGGTATGATTATCATTCAGAGCGTCCAGTTCTTCCTGCATGGCCTGACGCCAACACTGATGTTGCACTGCTTGGGAAAAACCATTAGGTATATGAACCGAAGACAGAGTAGCAATTAAGGATGTATGGGTGAAGCCAAATCGATCAGGGGGACGGGAAATCCTGGATGATCGACGGGGGACTAACTGAGAGGTATCTGGAGGTTGTTCAGGGTCAAGCGCCGTGGAAGAGGATATATCAGGAGGCTCAGGTGCAGTAATAGTTTCCCGTCGACGCCTTTCATACACAAGAAGAGGTTTGATAGGATCCATAGGTAGAACCGGAGAATCAGTAAAACCAGGAACAAGTGAAAATGTAGGAGATGTATCATGATCAAGAGAATGAGGAAAAAAATATTGATGTTCAAAGAACACCACATTACGAGAAATCCTGATACGTTTGACCTTTGGATCATAACAGACAAATCCTTTCTGATCATTCGCATAACCTAAAAAAACACACTTTGAAGATTGAGCAGATAGTTTTGTTCTTTCTACCGGGGGAAGAAGAACAAAACATACACACCCAAAAACATGGAGATGAGAATAAACAGGATGCTTATGAAATAAACGAAAATAAGGTGTTTCATGATTTATACGTGGTGAGGGTAGCCTATTGATAACATGAACAGCTGTGGACAAAGCCTCTGGCCAAAATCTTGGTGGAACAGAGGATTCTAAGAGTAGGGACCGAACAATGTCTAGGAGATGTCTATTTTTCCTCTCAGATACACCATTTTGTTGTGGTGTATAAGGGCATGATTTTTGAGAGATAATTCCTTTGTTTTGTAAAAAGGTCTGAAACTCATTAGAAACATATTCACCACCTGAATCTGTGCGGAGTGTTTTAATGGAGGTGGAGAAGTGATTTTCCACATAGGCTAAGACAATTTTAAACGTAGCAAACACCTCAGATTTTGCATGCAAAAAAGTAAATCCATGTAAAACGACTATAGTCGTCAATGAATGTAACAAAATATTTAACATGAGAGTGTGATGGAACAGGTGCGATACCCCATACATCACTATGAACAAGATCAAAACAGTGCAATGATGAAGTAGTGCTAATGGGAAAAGGGAGAGTCTTGCTCTTACCCATTTTACAACTAGAACAATTTAAGAACACATCTTTAAGAGAAATCTTATTATCAGATAGCAAACCAGATTTAAACAAGGATAATAAAGTGCGAGAATGAGGATGGCCTAAACGATTGTGCCATAATTGGCTATTATTTGAACTAGAAGCTGAAAACAATGCAGATGAACTCAAACTTCGATCTTGTGTAGAAAGTTGGAATGGAAACAGACGACCACACTTAGGCCCCTTCGCTATCACCTTCCCCGATGCTTGATCCTGTATAACACAACCAGAACGAGAAAAAGAGACCGAACAGTCATTATCAACGAGTTGTCCAACAGATATTAAATTTGTAGATAACTGAGGAGAAAGAAAAACATGACTCAAAGGTAATGAATGTGAGACCTTACCAATGGCAGTAATGGGTATACTGCCACCATCTGCGGTATTGATTCGGAGAGTTCCATCATAAGGTTTTATTTGAGATAAAGTATCAAAAGAATGAGTCATATGATTAGAAGCCCCCGAATCCATATACCAGGTGGAGTTTGACTGTTTGGTTTTACCTGAGAGACCAAGAGCGGAAAAAGCATTGACAATCATCTGTTGAACCATGTCCATTCAAGAATATTACTCTCAATTTATTCGTTTATGGACGGACTACACTGAGATTATCTACTCCAGCCTCCCTGATGCCTCTATTGCGGTCGTTCAGAACATACACTCTACCAGTCAAAGGGATCAATTTTTGATGAAACTTCGCCCTGAGTTTGAACAAATTCGTTCAAATCTGATGAGCAGAATGCCTTCTCCATCTATTGATTCTTGTTTTGGGGAACTCCTTCGGGAGGAACAACGTCTTAACACTCAGGCTGTTCTCCAACAAGCACTTTCACCAGCTCCAGTAACTGCAGCCTATGTTACACGTTCCGCCCAGCCGCCCAGAGATATGACCAAAGTGCAGTGCTATAGTTGTCAGAAATATGGACATGTTGCCACTCAGTGCAATAATAAATATTGCTCGTACTGCAAACGCAAAGGTCACGTTCTTCCTGAATGTCGGCGTCGAGCTCAAAGTTCCTCTCAGAAAGCCAATCTGGCCACCTTGGATGCGTCTTCCTCTGCATTCTTTCGTCCTGCTGCTAATACTATGTTGCCTGCTTCACCTGCTCCACCTGCTTCTTCTTCACCTGCTTCCCCTTCTGTTACTCCTGACATGGTATCAGAGCCTGAGGTCTCGAGTTCGAAACCACGCAGGGCAGAAATGCCCCATGCCGCGTTGTGTGTTTGTGCGGGCGCAAAATGCGCAGGGCAAAAAGGCCCCATGCCGCGTTATAGTCTTGTGCGGGCGTGTGCTTTGGATCCGGGCGGTGTCCTGCCCGAGGGGTGGTGTTGAGTAGTTGTTTGTGCCATTTCCTATCACCAATTGGTTTTGGCACTAAGATCGATCCACAATCCAAGATTTTGAACGGCTGTGATTAAACTGATATGAGAAAACTAGAAAATCACAAGATGGTTCCAAAATCCTACCTCTGATTCCGGAAAAATGCTGAAAAAATCACCAATATTATTGGGAGATGTGGTCGACCATGACTGGATAGATTGTTGAAGTGGTCATGATGATCGCAAGTGGGCCACTAGTGATCATATTGCAATCAGAAGACTATCTGTATGAAATAAACACAGATCATTGATCTGGTTGTTGCTCATATGACAGATCCTTGATCTGTTTGCTTGAAAACACAAGATTAAGATGACAAATCCTTGATCTGTATGCTTCGAAGGTGGGCCGCAGTGATCAGATTGCAAAAATCTTGATGAAGATCTACTTTGAGTATGCACGAACAGCCACAAGCAAATGCTAATGACTGTTATTACCAAGATTCGAAGAAGACAGCAGCTAGAAAAAATTATCAGATGGCTCTGATACCATGACAGAACCTAAACTTTAAGATGAATAGAAGAAACTTTTGGAATTTGATGATCTTCTTGATCGATCATTGCTCTATTTATAATACTTTGTAGCCTTAATCAAGGCAATTACAAGGGAATTAGAATCTCTTTACAAGGAAACAATATAAAGAATATAATTAACACTTCCTACTTATGGAATGAAAATATATACATATTGATGATGAGTCAAACTAGTCCCACGTGATTTATGGGCATGGGCCTATTGTACATGGGCTTTTGTATATGGGCCTTGGATCAAGTGGTACTAACAACGGTGACTTCCGCATATGCATCCATGGGTTTTAATGGTGGTCGGTATCAAACTCAGTCTCCTCTAGCATTTCCTGCTTTTCATTCTTCAATCTCTAGGTCTTCCTCCATTACACCATCTACCTGGTTTCTAGATTCAGGAGCATCAAACCACATGACTTCTGTGGAACATAGCTTTACAGCCTCTCAACCTTACCTTGGCAAAGACAAAATAACTACCGCTAATGGAGACCAATTACTCATTTCTGGAATTGGTACCATTACTTTATCTAGTGTCTCTGGCCAGTCCCTCCATCTCTCCAATGTCTATTTTGTTCCAAAATTATCAGCCAATTTACTTTCCGTCGGACAACTTATTGATGATGGGTACCATATTAACTTTTCTTCCACTGGTTGTGTCATACAGGAGCGGCAAACTGGGAGAGTGATCGTGACGGGGAGTAAACATGGTCGACTTTTTCTGCTGGACATTGGACATCATTCCCTATTTTCTTCTTCTTCTCCTAATTTCAATAAATTGTGGACTATCTGGCATAGTCGTCTTGGTCATGTAAACAATGCGTATTTATTTTCCTTGTTTAAAATTGGTTGTTTAGAACCCACTATTGATAATAAAATGATGTCCTCTTTCCTTCAATCAAAATGTGCAACGTGTTGTTTGAGTAAGAGTCATATTTTGCCATTTCCCATTCATCGTTCTCGTGCTTTAACATCTTTTGATATCATTCACACTGATGTTTGGGGAATTGCACCCACATTAAGTCGGACAGGGTTTAAGTATTATGTGACCTTCATTGATGATCATTCTCGATTCACTTGGATTTATTTCATGCGCTTCAAATTTGAAGTCTTTTCTCTTTTCCAAAAGTTTTATAATATGGCTCACACACAATTTCAAAAGGATATAAAAATTCTTAGGTCCGACTCCGGCGGAGAATACATGTCCCATGAATTTTCTGCTTTTCTTTCTGATAAAGGCATTCTTCACCAAAAATCCTGCCCACATACTCCTCAGCAAAATGGTATTGCAGAGAGGAAAAACAGGCATATTCTTGAAACTGTTCGAACTCTCCTACTTGAATCCTTAGTTCCTCCCAAATTTTGGTGTGATGCTGCACAGACTGCTGTATATCTCCTCAATCGTCATCCTAGCTCCGTTCTAGGAAAGACTACTCCATATGAAGCTCTCTTTGGTCATACTCCTTCATATTCTCACTTGCGTGTTTTTGGTTGTCTATGCTTTGTCCATCTTCCACCTACAGAACGCACTAAGTTGTCCCCTCAGGCTGCCAATTGTCTCTTCCTAGGTTACAGTACTGAACACAAGGGATTTCTGTGTTATGACCAATCTGAGAATCGCATGCGGATATCTCGTAATGTGATCTTCTTGGAACACATTCCTTTCTTTTCTTTGCGTTTGGATACTCATCCGGTTGCTGTATCTTATCTGCCTCAATTTCCTGCAACTACTTCTCCACCTCCACCTATTACCAATGTCTATGTCCGGCGGAACAAGGTTCCTCCTGTGGGGACTCATTCTTCTGATCTTCTCCCAGTGCCACCTACTGCATCCTCAGGTATTAATGCTTCTTCTACTGCAAGTGTCATACCCCTGAGACGCTCTAGTCGTCCTTCTGTTACTCCTGACAGATATGGCTTTCCTGCTCTTTTCACTTCTTTGGATAGTGCTCCTATACCTACATCTTATTCACAGGCTTCGAAGATTGCATACTGGCAGGATGCTATGACCGAGGAGTTGCTTGCTTTTGAAGCAAACAAAACATGGGAATTGGTACCGGCCCCTGTCGGCGCCTCTGTCATCGGAAGTAAATGGATCTATTCCATCAAAGTTCATTCTGATGGGAGTCTTGACCGCTACAAAGCCAGATTGGTTGCCCAAGGTTACAAGCAGGAATATGGGATTGACTATGAGGAGACCTTTGCACCAGTGGCTAAAATGACCACTGTTCGCACCCTCCTTCGTGTAGCTGCAGCCCGTAACTGGCCCCTATGGCAAATGGATGTCAAAAACGCCTTTCTTCATGGCGACTTACATGAAACTGTTTATTTAAAACCACCTCCGGGTTATGCTTGTCCTCCACACCATGTTTGTAAATTGAGGAAAGCTCTTTATGGACTTAAGCAGGCTCCCAGGGCTTGGTTTGATAAATTTCGGGCCGCTATCCTTCAAGTTGGATTTCACCAGAGTCACTCTGATAGTTCCCTCTTCCTCCGATGGACATCAGAAGGCTACACATTTCTCTTAGTCTATGTTGATGATATGATTATCAGTGGCAATGATAGTGCTGGTATTACGGATCTCAAACGTCATCTCACTCGCCACTTCAGAATGAAGGATCTTGGTTCTCTCACCTACTTTCTAGGGCTGGAGTTCTTGCGTAGCAAATCTGGCATTCGGGTTCATCAGCGGAAATATGCTAAAGATTTAATCACTTCGGCACAACTTGATGATGCTCACACTTTTGATACTCCTATGGAGTTGAACAGCAAGATCCGTAGGGATGATGGCCAGCCCCTAGATGATCCTTCTGTTTTTCGGCGAATAGTAGGTAGTTTGCTCTACTTAACTATGACCCGACCAGATATTTCTCATGCCGTTCATACGGTTAGCCAGTTTGTGAGCAATCCTCACAAACCTCACCTTGCTGCTGCCTTGCGCATACTCCGCTATGTCAAAGGCACCCTTAACCATGGTCTCTTCTACTCTTCGGGCGCTTCTCTACACTTATCAGTTTATTCGGATGCTGACTGGGCTGGTTGCCCAGATTCTCGGCGCTCTACCACTGGCTGGTGTATGTTTCTTGGGGACTCCTTGATTTCGTGGAAATGCAAGAAGCAAACCACCGTCTCCAAATCTTCTGCTGAGGCTGAATATCGGGCCATGTCATCTGCGAGTGCTGAAATCATCTGGCTACGTCGTCTTCTTTGTGAATTCGGTGTCATCATTGCTAGATCTACACCTCTTCATGGGGACAACACCAGCGCTACTAGAATTGCAAACAATCCGGTCTTTCATGAAAGAACGAAGCACATTGAGATTGATTGCCACTTCATCCGTCAGCATGTTGTTACGGAGAAGATAACTTTGCCTCATGTTTATACTCTTAACCAGTTGGCGGATATCTTCACAAAAGCTCTCCCCAAAACGCGTCATCATGATCTCACTAGCAAATTGATGTTTTCTGCCTTACCACATCAATTTGAGGGGGAGTGTAGAAGATAATGGACTTATGCTAACAGGCCCTAGGCCCAGCCCAATCAGTTTTTAACCCATGTAAAATATCCCACGTGTGGGTCTAGGATAAGCCTTACACAGGCTGTTTCATTGATTTTCTTCTATGTATAGAGATAGGATATTCTTTAGATATTCTTTATTCTTCAATTCTTGATTGTAATTAGATTATAATTACTGCTGATTACTAGCATGTGATTAGGGTAAATTGATTATAAAATGGTTGGTCGATCCTCCTTTGAGGTATCAACTTTTCCTCCAAACTTCTCTCTCATTTTGCTCTTTACATCTTTACATGTACATGGGCCTTTGTTTGGGCTGGGCCTGTTATCTTCTACACTCCCCCTCAAATTGATGTGGTACGGTTGAAAATATCAATTCGCTAGTTAGATCATGATGATGCGGTTTGGGAAGGGCTTTGGTGAAGATATCCACCAACTGGTTAAAAGAAGTGACATGAGGCAGAGTTATCTTCTCAGTAACATGTTGACGGATGAAGTGATAGTCAATCTCAATGTGCTTTGTTCTTTCATGGAAGACTAGGTTATTAGCAATTCTGGGAGCAATAGTATTGTCCGCATGGAGAGGTTTGGAACTACCAACAATAACACCTAATTCACACAGAAGGCGGCAGAGCTAGATAATTTCAGCATTAGCGGATGACATTGCCCGATATTCTGCCTCAGCAGAAGACTTTGATACAGTGGTTTGCTTCTTGCACTTCGATAAAATCAGAGATTTTCCAAGAAACATACACCAGCCAGTGGTAGACCTCTGAGAGTCCAGACAGCCAGCCCAGTCAGCATCCGCATAAGCTAATAATTGCAAAGAAGTATCAGAAGGGAAGAAGAGACCATGATGAAGAGTTCCTTTAACATAGTGGAGGATGCGTAACGCAGCAGCAAGGTGCGGTTTGTGGGGATTGCTACCAAACTGGCTAACCGTATGAACTTCATGAGAAATATCTGGCCGAGTCATAGTTAAGTAGAGCAAACTACCAACTATCCGTCGGAAAACAAATGGATCATCCAGGGGAGTGCCATCATCGGAACTGACTTTACTGTTCAATTCCAGAGGCGTGTTAAAAGTGTGAGCATCATCAAGCCTGGCCGACGTGATCAATTGTGTCGCATATTTGCGATGAAGGACCCTAATGCCTGATTTGTTACGCACAAACTCAAGCCCCAGAAAGTAGGTGAGAAGACCAAGATCCTTCATTATGAAGTGGCGAGTAAGGTGGTGTTTGAGATCCGTAATGTCGGCAATATCATTGCCACTGATAATAAAATCATCAACATAGACTAAGAGGAATGTATAGCCCTTCAATGTCTATCGCAGGAACAGGGAACTATTAGAGTGACTTTGACGAAATCCGGCTTGAAGGATTACTGCCCGGAACTTATCGAACCAAGCCCTGGGAGCTTGTTTAAGTCCATAAAGAGCTTTCCGAAATTTGCACACATGCTTTGGAGGACAAGCATATCCTGGAGGAGGTTTTAACTAAACAGTTTCTCTCAAGTCGTCATGTAGAAAAGCATTTTTGACGTCCATTTGCCATAGAGGCCAGTTGCGGGCTGCCGCGACACAAAGAGAGTACGAACAGTGGTCATTTTCACCACTGGTGCAAATATTTTCTCATAGTCAATTCCATATTCCTGCTTATAACATTGTGCAACCAATCTGGCTTTGTAGCGATCAAGACTCCCATCAGAGTGTACTTTGAATGAGTATATCTATTTGCTGCCAATCACAGAGGCTCCATCAGGGGCCGGTACCAATTCCCATGTTTGGTTTGCTTCAAGAGCAACCAATTCCTCAGTCATAGCATCCTGCTGGTAAGCAATCTTTGAGGCCTGTGAATATGAGGTGGGTATAGGAATACTATCCAACGAAGTAAGAAGAGCATGAAATTCATAGCGGTTGGGGGCAACAAAAGGACGACTAGAGTGTCGCAGAGAAATGGTATAATTAGAAGAGGTATTATTACCTGAAGATTCAGTAGGCGGCACTGGGAGAGGATCAGGAGAGGGAGTCGCCAGAGGAGGGACTGTGTTCCGCCGAACATAACTTTGGAAAGAGGTGATGGAGAAGCAGACTCTTAGAATTGTGGCAGATAGGATAGAACAATAGGATGACTATCCAAACGTAAAGAAAAGAAGAGAATCTGTTCCAAGAAAATCACATTACGAGAGATGTGCATGCATTTTTCGAATTGATCATAACACAAAAACCCTTTGTATTCATTACTGTAACCGAAAAAATGCATTTAGCAGCCTGTGGTGATAACTTCGTGCGCTCAGTAGGAGGAAGATGAACAAAACACAAGCAACCAAAAACACGTGAGTATAAAGGGGTTTGACCAAAGAGAACTTCGTAAGGAGTAGTCTTTCCTAGAACAGTAGGAAAACGGTTGATAAGATACACAACAGTCTGTGCAGCATCACACCAAAATTTGGGAGGGACTAAGGATGCAATTAACAGAGTACGAACAGTTTCAAGAATATCTCTGTTCTTTCTTTCCGCAATCCCATTTTGCAGAGGAGTATGCGGACAAGATTTTTGGTGAAGAATTCCTTTATCAGAAAAGAAGGCAGAGAATTCGTGAGACATGTTTTCTCCACCGGAATCTGATCTAAGAATTTTTATTGCTTTCCAAAATTGGGTTTGGACCATGTTATAAAATTTTTGGAAAATGGAGAAGACTTTAGATTTCATGCGCATAAAGTAAATCCAAGTATGACAAGAATGGTCATCGATAAAGGTCACATAGTATTTAAAGTCCGTCCTACTCAAGGTAGGAGCAATTCCCCAAACATCTGAATGAATAATGTCAAATGATGCCAAAGCACGAGAATTATGAATAGAAAAAGGCAAAATGTGACTTTTACTTGAGCAACAAGTTTCACACTTTGATTGAGAGAAAGAAGACATCATTTTATTATCAATAGTAGAATCCAAACAACCAAATTTAAACAAGGAAATCAAATGTGCATTGTTCACATGACCAAGACGTTTATGCCAAACAGTCCACAATTTATTGAAATTAGAAGAAGAAGCAAAAAAGAATGATATCCAATGTCCAGTAAGAACATGCGCCCATGTTTACTCCCCGTCGCAATCACCTTCCCAGTTTGTCGCCCCTGTATAACACAACCAGAGGAAGAAAAGTGAACAAGATAGCCATCATCAATAAGTTGTCCTACAGAAAGTAGATTGGCTGATAATTTGGGAACAAAGTAAACATTGGGTAGGGTGATGGACTGGCCAAAAACACTAGATAAAGTAATGGTACCAACTCCAGAAATGAGTAGTTGATCACCATTAGTAGTGGTTATTTTCTCTTTTCCAAGGTAAGGGTGGGAATATGTAAAGCTATGTTCTACAGATGTCATATGATTTGGGGCTCCTGAATCTAAAAACCATGTGGATGAGGTAATAGGAGAGAAAAAGATGCAGAAGAATGAAAGGCATGAAAAGCTTTGTGAGAATGAGTTTGATACCGACCACCAGAAAAACCCATATATGCATATGCTGAGGTGAATCTAAGCAGGAGTCATGGATACAGCCCCAGATGAAGTGCTTCCTGTATCAGATGATGGTGTTTGAGCCTGGAATGCGGATGGAATATTCTATCTTGGTAGATTGGAGGGAGGCTTATAGGCTGTGTCTCATTCCTTCGCTGGAGGCTACGACAGTCATCAATAAGATGACTAGATCGCTTTTAGTATCGGCAAACCAACTTCTTACGGCAATTCTTGGTAATATGACCGAAGCCTTTGCATTCATAGTATTGAGAGAGCTTCGGATTGAGGGTTGCTAGAAGAGCAGAGTCAGCCGAAAGGGGTATGAGGAAGGCCTTTGGTTCTTCAAGAATAGCCAGCTGGGAGGTGAGACGAAGTTCTTCGCGAAGGACTTCTTGAAAGAAGGTATCAAGATTAGCCGAAAGTTCTCTGTTCATGAGGGTAGACCGAACCGATTCAAAGTCTGGGTGTAGATTCATAAGGAATTGGCTAATGCGAGTTTCTTTTTTTTAGTTTAAGAGCCTTGGATAAAAAGCCAGGAGAGACTGTCTGAATCAACATGGAATCCTGTTCGGTCCATAAGGTGAAGAAGCCATTAAAATATTCCTGTACAGATTTATCTCCTTGAGTAAATTTAGTAATTTCACTATCCAAGTGAAATTTCCGGGCTTTGTTGGTTTGATGATAGATTTTCTTGAGGTGAGCCCACATATCTGCTGCTGTATTGTAGGCTTGAAGAGCCACGACAAGGGAGGAATCGATGGAGTTCAGAATCCAAGTAATCACTTTGGCATTTTCCTTAGACCAAGTGGCTAAGGCTTTGGAGTCCGTGGTACTTGGAGTAGGAGGTTTTGTTACTGTTCCATCCAGATAACCAAATAGCCCCTGGCCTTCTACGAATTTCTTCAGATGGAAGGACCAGGCCATATAATTTTTCCCATTAAACATAACGGGGATAACATCATATTTATCCAGATTGTTACTGTAACAGAATGCTCAACAGAGGAAAAAAAACCAGAGAAATAACACCTAAGGGGTTCTGTTCTACACCAATCCATGCCTAGAGAGAGAGATGGAGAGGACTAAACATCAATTAGTCAGCAATAATTAGCAAGAGAGGCCGAGTGGCTGGTTCAGATAAGTTACTGGAGCACTCAGATGAACTCCAAAGCAAAAAAAAGAAAAAAGAAAAAGAAGTCAACAGTGGCCAAAAACAGTCCAGACGACCACTGTGAAGGTGCTGGAGTGGACACGTGGGGCCCACAATGGGATCAGACCTCTGATCAGAGAATGCAGTCTTCTGTGGGAGACTTTTTACAACTTTCAGATCATGTTGCATGACAAACTGATGAAAATCCGCAAAATTGAACGAATCTGATGAAAACTATCCTGTAAAAATGTGAAAATACAAGTAACAGTAGATGGCCTACCTCTAATATACTAAAAATCCTGAAAAAATGCCCATAAATCTTAGAGAAGATGGGCGACCACTGTGGTGGTGATTGGTTTCGATTTCTGGATGATCGGAAGATGGCCTACCTTGGATAGTCACCTTGCAGAATGAGGACAAAGATTCTGCTGAGAGAGAGAGAGAGAGAGTCTTCAGATGCTTGAGAAGAGATGGTGTTGATATGGAGAGATCCCACAGTGCTCTGATACCATGTAATATTATCTGAAGAAGAAGAAGAAGAAGAAGAAGAAGAAGAAGAAAAAGAATGGTGGGAAAAGGTCGTGCATCCATAGAGCATCGACAATTCTATTTATATTGATACTATGCCTTAATCAAGGCTTTAATTATGTAAAGAGTACAAATTATATACGAATTAAAATAACAAAAGAATGGAAAGAATAAATTCTTTCCTATACATAGAAAGAGAGAAATCAGGGACTAAATCCTATCCTATACAGTTTTGAGTATATATCCCACGTGTGGGCTTTGTACATGGGCCTTTGTTTGGGCTGGGCCTGTTATCTTCTACAATTGATGTCGATGTTTTCCAGTTTTGGGATTTTAGCTCATTTATAAGTTCCATAAGCTATTTTTTCATGATCCTTACAATTCCTGCTTGCATGTTTTGTTTGGTATTTTTGTCAGCCTATATGGACCAAGTTTCCACCTTATTTAATTTTTGTAAGGTCTGTTTGGTAAATTTACTTGTATAGTAGGAGGAAGTTAAATGTCACATCATTGGAAAGTGGTCGTGGTTTGAAAGTAGAGTTGACTTTTAAAGTTAAATGTAAAAGGTGTTTGGATGGTTGTGGTAAAGGAAAACTGACTATTATTTATTTATTTTTATTTTTACTTTTTGCAAAACTGCATTTTGTGTACAATATCATACGGACACAACCAATCATGTGTTCCATTGGACTGTGGGTCCCACTCCTATTGATATGAAATCTTACCATATATCCCTAGAGGGTATAGATTCATCTTGAATGGTCCGGATTATCTATTCTTGGGTCCTACGATGGATTCCCGGGCTGATTTGCTCGTTCTTGACATGGAGTTGATCACATTTTCATCATGCGCTCGATCAACAGTTGATCACATATAGAGAGAGTTATGCTACAAAACTCTCCGGGTGTTTTTCTAAAAAAAAAAACGCCCCTCTTTTAGTCATTGAAAGTGTGACACGTGTCATCAGTGACACACATATCTGATTCTCTCTCCTAAATATTCTCCTACAAAGGTGAATCTCTTAAAATAATAACAAATCATTGGCTATTAGATAAGGGCAGAAACTCCCCTTTTGAGATAGGTGAGTTTTTTAGAATTTCCCATATATATATATATATATCTTATGGGTAAGACCCGCCTATATTAAAATGAAACTTTAGCATTTATCATTAGCGGGGAAGGCATTGATTTCCGAATGATTCAGATTATCATTTTGTGGGGCCCAGGATGGATTCCATGGCCGGTTTGCTCGTTTTTGACATTGAGTTAATCATATTTCCATCTCATCCTATGCTTAATCAAATGGTTGGACCCACCTTCTTTTGAAATAAAATTTTAGGATATATCATTGGAGGGGATGACATTCATTTTGAATGGTTTGAATTATCACTATGTGAGCGCCTGCTATGGATTCCTGTAAGGTCCCGTGTAATAGCTGCAATAGAGAACTGGACTCGTCTCTCTCAGAGCCCCTCCACCATCCACAGTCATCATTATCATACATCTAATGGCACTACTCATTTCAACACCCATCCCTTTGCTACAACATCACCAATATTCACATCTACAGTGGTCCCAATACCAGAACTGCTCGACTTGGGAAATTCCCATTTGCTTGACCGCATAACCATGCATACCAAGATTCCCAATAGAGAAGGGGGGAACTTTTGGAGAAAGTAAATGGGACAGGGAGGAAGATGATGCATAGGAAGAAGAACCGCTGTGCTACGATGGTTGGAGATTTTGCAGGGAAGGCGGAGGAAGGAATGGAGGTTTACAAGAGTTTTCTATGGATAAAAGTACAGTGGGAGGTTGCTCAGTTCCTTCTCTCATGGAATATCTACCAAACGCAGTAGAACGAAAAATCGACTGTTAATTGTACAGCCCATTCCACTTTCCATTACTGGTAAAGTTACCAAACAGGCCCAGAACTGTCTTCTTTGAATTTTTGTTTGTGATTTTTGCAAAGTATCTCAAACAATTGTTCAGAGAAAGAAGCCATTCACAAAATGCTCCAAAGCAATTAACTATGTTCACATCTTCATAAATTTCTTAGAAAACATTCTTTCTTTTTTCTTAACAATTCAGTTTGATATGAGTCATTATCTTGCTTGTAATCGATGAATAAACTCTGTAGCAAGGCCTTCGTTTACATTTTTTGTACTTTCTTCTTCTTTTTTGCTTGGTGGCCTAGTGGCCAGGAGATTTAAAGGAAAGCTATCACTCCATGGTTCGAACCCTGGAGGGAGCTGTGGGAGGCATGTGTGCTGTCCATTCCCCTCTTGTACTTTATTCTGTCACCAACAAAGCTGTGAGTCATATTCTTCACATCCTCTCTTATGGAATATCCTCTAGTTTGTGTGTGTGTGTGTTTTTTTTTTTTTTGAACTTTAACCTCTACTTGACTTCTTGTATGTCTTTAAATAATTAGAACTTCATGCTACTCATTAGGGAAATCTGAGAAAAAAATTCACTATTAAAAGAAAAAAAGAAGTTAAAGAAGTTTTATTTGTTCAGCAATGAGAAGGATCCTTTATGGGAAGCTTTCAACTTCATTCCCTCAAAAGATGAATCTGGGCAAGGCAGAGTTGAAGGCATTTTTCATGATCACATTGGGCTATGAACATGCCTTTTTGAGTGTGCTTTGACACTCTAATTCCAGTGGAGCTGAGGTCGGAGCTGGGCTGGTGTATAGCAGAGAGATCAAGAAGTGAAACTTCTATACATTACTGCAAAAGGCCTGTTATCAATTGGCATCATAAAATCAATTACTACACTTGGGACATCCATTCAATAACTGAATGTTACAAATCAGGTACTTGTGTGTTTTTCAATTTCGTCAATTATGTCATTTGTTTCAACTGATGTGGAAGTGGATTTCAGGGAGATTAAGAACCTGAAACTTCTACACATTACTGTGAAAGGCCTGTAATCAAATGAGCATCTTATATCGCTGACTAGAATTAGGCATTCCCTATTTGAATCTTACAAATCAGGTACTTTGTGTCTTATTGTTAGACCCCGTCCCGAGTTAATTGAGATTAACTCTAACTAATCGGAATTAAAGCTAATTAATTATGTTTAATTAAGCTAATGATGGTAAATGGTCAAATGTAATTGAATTAGCCTAGAATGCATGATTTAGGCTTAATGAAAGGTTAATGAATGAGACTAAATGAATGGAATGGAATTTAGATTTAAACAAGGAAAACTAAGGAGTTTTACGTAAAAACGAATCTTCGCGTATTTTGTCGAATACGGAAATTCTTGATACCAATATGTACGCGTATCTCGAAGAGTACGTTAACTTTCATAAAAGGCTCGAAGTCGTTCGACGAGAAACGGGTCAAATGGCTCTTCATTTGACTCGAATTGTGATGAAAAGAGAGGTGGAGGGCCAAAATGCAAATTTGAGGCTTATATAAGCTAAGAGATGAACTCAATGAGTTCATTCAACTCATTTCTAACCCTAGGCACCTTTTTCTTCTCCTTTTCTCTTCTTCCTTCCATTTTCTCTCCATCAAGTATCAAAGTTGAGGCTTTACAAGTGGTTTTGAAGAGACTTCATCTTCTTCATCTTCTTCTTCAACTTGTGTTCAGTTTTCTTGGAGTTGAAGCTTGGGAAAGAAGCTTCAAATTGGGGATTTTGATCTCAAGAGCAAACTAATCAAAGGGGTTTTTGTGGATTAATCTTCAAACAAGGCAAGTATATACTCTTCTCATGATTTAAGATGTTATAGGACTTGTTAGAACTCAAAGAGTTCAATTCCCAGATTTTAGCTTTAGAAATTCTGAAGCTCTGGAATGTAGTTCTAGGTGTAGTTCGGTCGACCGACAGGTGACCGAATAGCTGACTGAACCTGCCCAAGTTCAATTTTTAGTGTGGTTCAGCCTCTGGAAAGTTGACCGACACTTAACCGAACCCACCTGATGAACTATCATAAAACTATATATACATTGTTGAACTGTCATGTTCACGATATTATTGATGACATTACAGGCCCAGTTGCCCGTGCCGGTCTTGCAGAGGCTGCACCGCCAGCAGAGGAGGCCCATCTGATACCTCCAGGAGGTTTAATCGAATGGACGTGATTGGAGTGCGAATTATCCCGGAAATATTTTGGAAATGACTTTTGTAATTCATTTTGAGTTGTAAATAGTCGTCACCATTGTATTTGAATATGCAGTGTTTGACGAATTAGTATATATGTACAGTGAACTTTACAGTAGTAAAGGACTTGAACTGTATCGAATATTTAGTCAATGTATATATTCCGCGAAAATGTACATTTGACAGGTTTGAATGATTGTTATCCCTTGTGAATTTCATTTTAACTTTAGTTAATTCTGAGTTTACGGGAGTAAGTATGGAATCGCGACTCGGGGTTTGTCCAAAGTAATCAGATCTCGGGCCCGAGTCGTGATGCTTATCTTTTCAACATCATCACTCATCAATCATGTCCTCTGTTCAGCTAATGTGGAAGTGGATTTCCTGCCAAGGGATGCTGTTGGTAATTATCAGGGATTCCAAATTCAATTCATCTTTGTAAGTTTATATTTTCTTTAATAAAATCCTATTGCCAGTTGAAAAAGATTGTAATATGTTTTCATTTTTGTGTTTTATGAAGACATTTCGTTCTCCAAAAACCATTGAACCAGCGAGTTTGAGAGCCATTGCCAATTCAAGAGTTCAGGGTTTTGTTGTTTGATAATGCGATATAAATTTATAAGCATGACATGTCCATTTTAGAAGTAAATGTGATTGTGAAGTATGTTATTTTTAAGTCTCAAAACTCAATAGTTCTAATCATCTTTTGCGGCTCGCCTATATGATTGTTTCAACATTATATAGTATTTCCAAAACAGCACATTTACTTGGATGGAGGTCAATCCAGACTGTCTAAAATCCAAATTGTGGGCACCATTGTCGTAGGACAGAGCTACAAAGTTGGACTGGTTTATTGATCTTGATTTGCTCGGACTACATCAATTCTCTTTCTCCTTCTGGAAAGGATACATATATCGAAAGCCACTGTTGAAGATCCATTTGATCAAGGCCATTCACAAAGCTCATCTTGAACTTATTTAAGGTCTCTGATTATGAAACATTGGATGAAAACTCATTGGCCAGGTTAGATAGATACCTATGAAAGTGAATTTCATGCCCCTTGTGAGAAGGGATTTGAAGGACCTTATTTTGTTTATCATATTAAATAGACATCAAAATCAAGGATTCCAGTTGACCCTCAAATTAAGTGTGAGAGATTTTGTGGATCATAATAACTCATAACAACATCATTGACACATGGTGGTTTTCAATTTAAGCAATGGGTCTATTAAGGCAATCCACAATGATACCTGTGAAATAGATTGATTTTAAGGTTCAATAAATATCTAAAAACCAAAATCTATAGGAAAGGGGTTCTGCAATATTTATATAACTTAAAAGAGTATGAGCGTTGTTCTCAAATTCCCCTTTCCATTCTCTTCTAGTGGAAAATAATGTAGGCAGAATTGTAAAAGCAATGATTCATTGTCATGATAACCCGACTTATGCCTGGGCTGTGGGCTTTGTTTATGTTGGGTTTAGTCCCCATTAAGACTTCTACTTCTCTCTTTTTCTTAGCATGCTGCGGGAAGCGATATACTTCACTACTTCAGTATAGCTGGTATCCAGTGCTGGGATTTGAGAGCAGTAGTTAGTCCTCTCTAGTCGCAAATTTGGGGTTTAACCTTTTAATATGGGCTTATGTCACGACCCGTCCCGAGATCTGATTAACTCGGACAAATTCCGAGTCGTGATTATATACTTACTCCCGTAAATCCCGAATTAACAAAAGCTAAAACAAAATTCACAAGGGATTTAGGACATACAATTACCTGACAATTGTATAAAATTGCGGAAGATATACATTGACGAAAATATAATACAATAAGAGTTCTTTACATGAAAGTAAAGATTAACTCACACCTTCTTCTTCTTATCAAAGTTAACCATACAATGCAAGGAATATTATTTACAATTCAAAATGAACTATTAAAAATATTTCTCAAAAGAAAGTGTCTACTAATTCATTCGCACTCCGCGATCATATCCACTCGATTAGACCTACTGGAGGTATCGGGCGGGCATTCTCCGCTGGCGGCACGGTCTCGGCAGGACTGGCACAGGCATCTGGGCCTGTGACATTCATCAATAGCACCATGAGCACGACGGTTCAACAAGGTACTTACATTTTTAGGATAGTACATATTATCCAAAAGTAAATTAGTTCTACATGAATTTATTATAAAAGAACTTGTCAGTTTATCAACTTAACAGTTCTATATAAATTAATCAATATCCATGTTGATACAATGAAGTCAAGTAATATCATTAGATTGATATCTACCATGACACGCGTTTCATTTCCTTTCAATTCAGTGTTTCACTTTCTATTATATGACTTTTCATGACTTATCAAATGGGTGGAAATTACCAGTGTCTTGATCAGAGAGCACTAGCATCCCACGAGGCTCCGGAACGCCTCATACATCTACCGCAGTAGGAATTATTCATTTTATTGTTACTTTTAGTAACTATTCATTTCCTTTCATTAATCCTGTGTACATTATATCAATGGGGCTCAAAATAGAGCTTAAGTGCGGAAACCATATTTAATTCTTTTCAGACTTCTAAGCCAACCAAATGAGTGAAACATTCATTTTTCCAATACACGTACTATTTTTTATGAATATCATTTTAATCATGTATTCGGAAAAATTAAGTTTACACCTATGAAGGCTTAGACATTAACAAAATTCAGCCTGTATACATTAGGCTTCAAAATAGACAATTTAAACTTCAATTCTGCATTTCTATACAGTGTCGGTCAGCTTGTCGGTCGACCGATAACTTCAGGTTGGCTGACCGACGTTGCGTCTGTCAGAATTTCAAAGAGCTGGAATTCCATTCATTTTCATCAGGTATTGTCGGTCGACCGCGGTCAAGGGTCGGTCAGGTCGTCGGTCGACCGACCACGCGTCGGTCAGAATTCCAGAGAGCTGGAATTCACTGAAAACAGGTGCCAGACCTGTCGGTCAGCTCGTCGGTCGACCGACAGACACCCATAAGCTCAGTTTCTGAAGCTAATTTATGTAACTTTGGACCAAATGAGTTTAAACAACTCTAAAACATTATAAATCATATGTTATGTAAGTACTTGCCTCTAGTGAAGATCAAATGGAGAAAAACCTCTTTGAAAGCTTGATTCCAAGACGAAATCCTCAACTTGAAGCTTTTGCCAAACTTTATAACTTCAAAAAACTTGAACACAAGTTGAAGAAGAAGATGAAGAGTATGAAAGTTCTTCAAAATCACTTGCAAATCCCTTAGTATCCACTCTTGATGCAAGAAATGGAAGGAAGGAGAGAAAAAGAGAGAAAAAGAGAGAAAAAGGTGTGCCTAGGGTTTGAATGAAGATGAAAATGAGGTGAATGACTCATTGAGCTAAGATTTGCAAGAAGGTCATCTACCTCCTTAAGTCATTTTAATTTAAGTCAAATAAAGAGTCACTTGACCCAATATTCGTCAAACGACTTCGAGCCTTTGACGAAAGTAAACGTACTCCTCAAAATACGCGTGTTGGTATCAAGAGTTTCCGTATTCGACGAAAGACGCGGAAATTCGTATTTACACAAAAGTCCCTCATTTTCTAGTTTGAGTTCAAAAACTCATTCAATTCTTTTACAATCCTTTTTAACAAGTTCATTAAGCTTAATTCATCCATTTTAGGCTAAACCAAGTCCATTTGATCAATTTCCATTATTAGTCTAATTAAACATGGTTAATTAGTCTTAATTCAGATTAACTAGAGTTAATCTTCATTAACTCGGGACGGCCCAGACGGGGTCTTACAGCTTCTGACTTATCTTCCAAAAAAATAAGAATAAGGCGTCTTTTTGGATTCCAAAGCTTGTAGCACATGATTTATGCATTTCTGGGTCTTTCATGAGGTGAAACTAACTTTACTGCCTAATTTCTTCTTGTGAAAGCTAAAGTAAAACTAGTATGATGATTGATAAAAGAAAGTTGCAACTTATTTGGCCTGAAGAAATCAATTGCTTCAAGGCTTTTCTCTCCATTTTTCTCCACATTCAAATGACCCCCATACAGTCGTTCTCCAGTGAAAAAAAGAAGAGAGGATAAATTAAGACCCCCAGGCCCCAGCCAACCATTTTTTATTTTGGATAACTAGCCAACCAATTTCTAACAAGCCCTTTCTCTGTAAATCCTTTCTGGCACTCCAAAAGAAAGAAACAAAACCCATTTTCCTTGCACAACTGCAAAGGTGCTCACCTGATGGAGTTACTGCATCTTGTTTCAATCGGTTTATGCGAAGGAGAATAAAGAATCTAGCATACATGCACAACAGAATTACACAGGTAATGGACAAATTCCTGATGAAATTGAGATCCTCGAGCCTAACTTAAGAAATGCAAAGCACAATGGCATTACGTGGAAAGTATTGTTGGATATGGGGTGTTAAAAAGTCCCAAAAGAGGGTTTTTTTTTTTTCTTTAATTTGGTCATTTTCCTTATGGTTTGCTCTTATAAAGTGTGTAAAATCTCTTCCTTCATTTTGTTCATTCCAAGAAAGAAATTAAGAGGGTTTATTAGCTAACAAAAGATTTTACACAGTTGGCGAATGTGGATCGGATGACACAGTATCTCCATATTTCATAGACTCATTATAAAAAGGATCTTTCGCTTCCTTTTAGCGATAATAGTTTAGGAGGGTAATATTTTTTCTAGTTACATTGTTTTCTTTTCTGCAAAAAAACTCCCCTTTGTCTTCTATCTAAGCAACATGGAGCCCATCATTCGGACTAGGATTGCGACCAATCTGAATCCTTCAAGATTGTTGTATCCTTAGGGCGATTCAACTGAGAACCTTTGCACCGAGCTTCAATCTAAGGGGTGAAACTTGTCTAAAAGAGAGCATTGCCAGACGTTCCTCGCCACAGCTTCTTTTGAAATTCCAACAACAGCTATACAATTTGAGGATTCATATATTAGGTGTTATTAGTATTTTTTTTTTTTTTTTGGGTTTGTTATTTGACGGTAGCCCTAATTTTTAATTAGAGTGTTATTTCCAACAATTTTAGGATGACTTATGGCATCCACGGTCAAATTCATGAACCAGACCTTGTTCGATTACACGGTTTTAGATCTAATTTTTGGCATTGAAAATAAAAAGTATTATTTCTGTTGAAACATCAACGAATCACGTTTGTCTTGACCGAACCGTGCCCTAACCATAAAGAATGACTGACATGACCCCGGATAGGATTACTGTACAACGATCCGAACTATTAGGCCGCAACGGTGCATATGCGGTAGTGCTAGAAAATTTCACCCAGGTGCACCATTTTCCACAAGTTTCCATAGTGAGGATAAAACAAATGTCCTCATAATGCAAGATAAAATGCTTTAATGGAAGCTTGTATCAAATCATCACGTGAACAAACATAATTAAACAATAAAAGGAAATGTCTAAGTAAGACAAGAGTCACAAAGTGGCATTCCCATAAAAATTTGGTTGCATATTTACAGAAAATAAGTTTAATCACAACTCTCCAAAAACTAAAGGCCAACAAAGACCAGTGCATCAGAGAGAAAAACCCAAAATAAGATGCCACTCCCAAAAGATGATAGGCAACTAAGGTGCAGAACCCGGTGTCTATAAGAAGTTATTAAAATTTTACTACAACATGGTGTTTCTTCCCTTGCGGCTTTTGATAGTTTTAATGAACTTGGAATGGTTCCTTCTCAGTTACATTCAAGGGTTCTCCTCTAAGACCCTTGGCCTACATCATGCACATATTGCCAATAGTTTGGGTTATGAAGTTGGCTATTGAATTCACCAATGTCATATTCACTAACTCAGATCACAATCAAATAAAAATACATAATAAAATCTTCTAGTTCACAATATACAGAACATGCTATCAAGCACTGACACAGTCACGTTTGAATTGTGTTGGCACCTTCGTATCAAGTACACACATGGGTATGAACCCATGTGTTCTCAAGTTATAGTAACACCCATGTACCATTAACCCAGTATGTAGGGAAAAAAAGAAAAGCTTTCACGCTTTCTCTATCATTCATCATATACTACTAAAACACAAAACTGCTTTATAACTAACACTAAATTCATTTGCATAAATAATTAGAGCATGAACTACCAACAAAACCTTAAAATACCAATATCCTACTTCCTTCATCGTTGTTTCTCTGGAATCCTCTCAAAGTAATCCCCAAAAATGTACTCCAGCGAGTAACCCTTATCTTCGTCATGTGTCATGACATGGCCGTGCCACTCCCAAGCCCATAAATCAGAGCCCTTTTTGTCACATCCCGGACCCAAGAATTCCCTGATTAGGGTGGTTCCTGAGGTGCGACACGCGTACTCCCATGAACTCGCACCTATTCCGGACCAGATCCGAATTCACGAAGGAGAAAATCCCACTTTTCATGCTATGAGGATTACTCACTAACACCTGTCAAGAACATTTATTTGCGGAAGCATGTATATCATCAATAACAAAGCCATGAGCAGTCCATTATCCAATCCATTATATTACAATTTATCAATAACAAAGCTATTAATTTAAATCTCTTAAATGCATACTTAAACTAAGTGCAAGATTAACTATGTAGTTTTAAGCCATAATTACCACACTTGTACGTACTCTGGCGGTCAAAGCTAACCATTAACCTTACCAATCACTCTCTAATTTGAAGGCGGTTAGCTATCATGTTCGGTGATTTGGATCCGTGTGACACCAAGTGTAGCACCATGAATACGACGATTCAACAATGTATGAGCAATTAAGGTTTATCACATGTTATATACTTATATCAAATTGGAATTATTAACAGAAGATTAAAAGATGTCAAATAATTAGAAACTAGACACATTGTGCATTTAAGAATAAATCATGCTTTATCGAATCAATAATCGAATACTCACTTTCTAGTTGGCTACTACATTTGCTCATTCTCTCTGATAGAGAGCGAATCTAGTTGGGATGTCACCAGCGTCTCGGCCAAAGGCTGACTGACTACCCGGTTTTGGAGTTCCGGTACTCCATATGACATACTGCAGTAGTCTCGAATAACTGAACCAAGTTGTAACCCCGTCGGGTATCACAAGGTCGAAGCTAAGTAGTGCCGAACCATTCGAATCGAATAATAATTAGACTGGAGTAAGACTTTTCTAATTGATTCATTTCTAATCAAATCCATTTATTTCCAAACCATAATCTCGAATCATATGCTTACCCCGTTCTAATATCACATCAATGTACGATAATATTTGTAAGGCAATTGTAGTATAATTTGTGGAAAATACGAATAATGCATATAACAAGTAACTGAATATTTGAGGGCATATGCAAATGCAAATATATTAATAGAATCAAGGATATTTATTAGCCAGCCCTAATCTAATTATCCGTCGTCTCTAACCGTCCATTTCGATATAGTTTTAGATAATTCGATGCACGTGCTATATTTTCTTGATGTCACGTTGTGTATGTGAGGTACATCGAATCCCTCTAAATCAACACCCATGGCAAGTTCTAGATGAGACGAATAAGCACGTGAGATAATCTTTGCCCAAGATTCTCACGTGTTATACTTTCCATCGGACTATGTTAATTGGTTAGGATTCCATGTCTAAGGACCTACAAAGTCAATCTTAAACACCCTAAGAACCTTATGGGTTTAGTTTTTATATCATAATCATCCTCATGGATTAATTATGGACGGTTTTAGGCCCTTTTGAGGTGGAGTTAACTTCCTAGTTAGTCAATGGATTCTAATAGAGTCTAAACTAGATTCAAAGTCCCATTGATCTAATTATTCACTCAGTCTCCCAACCTCTGATCATGAAGAGGAGTAGACCACTGGATTCTACACTTCGAGAGCTTTCCAACGGTATAAAGAACTTAAAATTCGGGCATATGGATCAAAAGTTATGGCCATTTCAAAGTTAGTGTTGTTGGGCCCAACAGGCCAACCCGCGGTCCAATGTGGACAGCATTTTGTGACCCATTTTCTGAGCATAAACTAAGCTGAAATGCTCTGTTTTCAGGGGTTTATTCTCCATACCTATAATCCATCTTTACAATGCATAACTTGGACCAAAATGAGCCTCCAAAGTGCTCACAAAACCCATGATCCATCAAATTATATTCTACAATTATTCACTACAAGAACCCATTTTTATATGAACAATCTAATACAATGAAAATGGCTGAATTGATATCCAAGAGAACTATAGCATTCAATCAAAGATTCATAAACATGTATAAATCATACTTGCTCATTACTTGCCTTATTTGGTGCTTTCCAATACCGATCTCTTCTTTGACTCTATTTAAGCAAAAATCCCCAATTTCTAGCTCATATAGAAATCTCTACAATGGTAAATGATTGAAATGAAATGGAATCAGTATGAATGCATTGAAATTGAGTTTTACTAGGCATTTACAATAACAGAGGGTGATTTGGAAGGATTTCTTACTCATTGAGAAGCTTGGCTGTGAAATAAAGAGGAATAAGCTTGCTGGTGATGTTGTTGATGAGGAGTAAGATGGTGTACTGGAGCCTTCTCACATGCACTCTCCACTTGTAAATGAAAGTAAGAGATTGGAAGAAAGGAAGGTGGAGAATCAAGAAAAGAAGGATTCCCAGCAACATGTAGGGTAATGAGAGGGAAAAGATGACTTGAGGAAGATGAGGAGGTGAAGTTGCAGCTCCAATCCCACAAGCACAGCCCCAGCCATAAGCTTCTTGAAGAATGAAAATGAAGAAGAAAAGAAAGGGCAGAGAATGGAAGTAGAGAGAAGCTATCTCCTTCACTCAGAATAAAAATAAGAGGAAGACGGTGTAAATCGTTGGTATGGATGGGTACAATTAGTCTATATGGACCGACTGGGTTGCCCGAATTCCAGCCCGATCCGAGCTGGATGTCCAGCTGGACCTAAAAGCCCGCCAGAATTTTTAACAGCCCGCTTAATCCTTTTGAAGGTTTTTCGTTCTGGTCTTGAGAAGAACAAAATATGCCCTAGACACCGTCCTGCTCTCTCCATCGATTCGCCTTCCTCCCCACGGCTCAAAATCGCACCAATCCGAGCGAGGAAGGCGCTGCGATGGTAAGAGGGAGATAGAGATATTGCTGTGTGAATTTTGAGCCGTGGGGAGGGAGGCGAATCGATGGAGAGAGCATGACGGTGTCTAGGGCATATTTTGTTCTTCTCAAGACCGAAAAACCTTCAAAGGGATTAAGCGGGCTTCAAAAATTCTGGCAGGCTTTTAGGTCCAGCTGGACATCCAGCTCGGATCGAGCTGGAATTCGGGCAACCCAGTCTGTCCTTATAGACTAATTGCTATAGGAGAGGGTTCTGGGGAAGAAAGGTGAGGGGGTATTTAATTGTTGTGAGTGTTTCGAGGTAGATTTCTTTTTCTCTCTCTCTGTTCTTGATATGGAACTGGTCTTGTGATGGAAAATAATTTCCATCATAATCTTTTGCTTGGCCACTTTTGTGTGGTGCTTTAGAAAATCGAACCAATAGAGAAACTTTTTTTTGCATTTTTGCGGTGAACCAAGTTTGACCCCATTTGGTAGGGGTTTTTTTGGTGGGAAAAATCAATTTATTTTTCTACTTTCTCTCATGAAAAAGCTGTTGGAGAAGATGATGCGGGCAATGTCCTTATTGATCTTGGCCTCTTCATTAGCAATAATGATCAATCAAGATTAACATTTGTCGATGGAAGAGGGGAGAGATAAGGAGGGATAGGAATTTAGATCAAATCAGAGATGTGTTGAAAAGAGCAAGTATCGATATAGGGATAAGTGAGTTGAATCCTCTTGAGAAATGGCTGTTGAACTTAAACAAGTTGATGGAGTTGCCGAGCATATGTTTTATCTCTGGGACTTTGCATATCTCGGAAGAAAACAAAGGTTATGAAATGACGAGGAGAAATTTTTTTGTTTTGGCATTCAAATTGTTAGATGATGGTGTTATTTAAAGGTCGTGGATGATAATTATAGAACGAAAATTATTTGGACCAGATTATTTGGATTTCCCAGCTAGTGGTCTACGAATCGTTATAAAAATCTAAAAAAAAAGGGAAATGATATTGACACTCCCTTTTTGCCCCTTTTTTATGGAGGCAGTCCAATTCTTAAAAAAAAAGGGGCAAAAAGGGAGTGCCAATATCAATTGCCAAAAAAACAGAAAAGAACATTGGATCGAAAGGCACCTAGAAACAAAAATGTACTGTTGCACCCATAGATTTTAAATCACAAAACGGATCATCCAAGCCAAACCTGACCCAAAAAAATCTTTTGACTCTCAAAACACAAAGGCACACATAAATATCTGCATCTCTCTCACCAAACATCAAAACCTTGCACCTAGGCGTTTTCCCCGTTGGCCCCTTTGGTCTCTTCCAATATCCGAAGATCCCACTGATCATATATACCAAATTAAGTACATATAAAGCATCTTGTCCTGACCTTCTACGAAAATTACATTTTGTGACCACAATATTTGGACTTGCTAGCCGAAAACAATTAATAAAGACTTTTATGAGGGGGAAGGGGGGAAGAGGGGGCGGGGGGTGGGGTGGGGCGGGGGGACAGGAAATCAATGGGCCAACCTACATGCCACATCCATTGCATTCAAGTCGTCAATGTAACAGAGGAAGGCATTATCAGCTGGATTTTTCTATGAAAGGGGGATTTCATCAAAGAAACAATCTCAAGAGATATAAACATTGGAATTTATGCTTGAAATGGAAAGAATTCTTTCCATTTTTTTTTCTTTTGGTTTGATCATTTGATTTTGTTTCAAGGTACATTTTCAAGCCATCAGTAAAAAGTAGATACATATTTGTAAAATGGGTGCACATTAATTGCCTCAGATTTAGTGCATGAATCTTGATACGGTTTTTTGAAAGATAATCTGGATATAAATATTAGTGAATGGGTGCACATTAAACCCTCAGATTGATCAGTGCATGAATCTTGAATAAAGTGTCACTTTGTTTTCCATAATCTTTACCATGTAACATTTAAAAAAAAAAAGAGGACTCTCAAAAGTCCAAGTATATAATTTTGAAGCTACAGGACCTAAAAGGATTTTTAGAAAAAGTTAAAATTGTTGGCATTTGTGATGGGGTCCACTTGTGTTTACATGTGGGTGGACCCCACTCACAAAAATACACCCTCACAAGGAGTCTGGTGATATGGATAATATCTCTTTATCATATCTACATTCAAATTCAAATTGAGAGAGATTGATCTAATCATCTCTCAATTCGAATTTGAATATACATCTTATCACCCATTAGCCTAAGGGCTATATATAGACATGAGAGATATAGCTTGGAATAACTTTCTACAATTTATCTTCCTTCCGCTAGATCTCTAATTCTCCATCACCATCTTCTACATCCAGGGTGTCCATCCTTGCCCTTGGATCTTGAAGAGTGAATCATACGTGATTGATCTCTCGTAGACAGTCACAGATCTCCACACCAGTACCTGATTCAAGCCGACGCTGTCCTTATCGCATTTGTAGCAGCCAGTTCTTATAGATCCTTGCTTCCGCTACATATACAACCTTCAAAAATCCTCTATGTATTTTGGTCTAATATGAAAAATGATTCAATTACTTTTTTATGAAAGGTAAGGATTCAATAAATTGATAAGATATTAACAGAGTTCTCATATTTTATTAAGTAATTTTAAGAGGTCTGGTGTCATTTGATTACCCTCGTTCATCACAGATGGAGTTATTCAAAGAAGCTTGCTCACTTAAAATGCTCGTTCTCACCCTCTGTATTTTTAAATTGAAATCTCCTAATAACCAAATATATCAATTTTCACTCAATACCAATTATGCGACGACTTTCCAGGCGGTCACCCATCTTGTCGAGTTAATTAACACGGGTTTCCGAGGACTTGCATGCTTTCGATGTAGGACTTAGAGAAATCCCCACTCCACCCTTACTCCCGCGGATTCCCCTTTCTTGGCTCACGAGATCACTTGACCCAATCTTCCCTCAAGGGCCCAACTTAGCATGCTTGGAATCTTTCTTTGCTTGCTCATTTGACTCTCTTTTCATATTTGGCATGCTTCTTTACTTGTAACTTTGACTAGTCAACTCCTCTTGCAAAGTCTCTAATTTTCTCTCTTTCTTGATTTTGGTTTTCAAATTTAGCAAGTCAACACCATCTTTCCAAACCTGAGTTTCTTCTTTCCTCTTTGTGGATTTCCAAGTTTTCCAACTCCACTAAGATGTCAAGATATGTGGGCCCCCTATGAAGGGTGTCTTGCCTTTGATCTCTCTCAAATTTCACCAATGCAGGTCCCACTCTTGATTTCTCCTACAAAAATAGAATTAAATAATGTCAAATAATCAAGTATGAGAAATCTAGATGGACTATGCATGGGACCCTACATGCCTACCTAATGCACCAAAAATACCCAACTTTTCAAAAATAACACATGATGTCAAAATTAACAGGTATGTATTAGTGAAGCTAAAAAAACTAATTTTGGGGAGATGAATGAGATGAGAACCCTAATTTCACAAAAGTCATACAATGTAATGGATTTTGACCAAGATTCCGACTATGATGCTCAAATGCATGAAATCATGAAATTAAGTGAAATTCTATGCAATTAACCTAATTAAGTCCACAAATGCATATAAAATGATGAATGAAAGCTATAATTTTGTGGTCTTATCTGTGACAATGGTTGATATTTGCCTGATCCGGTCAAACTAGGTGTTGACTAGGAACCCCCCCTGCCATGTGTGTCCTTTGATCTCCAAATATCAACTTTGCTTTGGTTTGGATTGGATCTATATTGACCCAATTGGTAAACCTTATAAAACCCCTACATATGACCATGTATTCATGCATGAGTGGGCTTGGTTCCTAAACAGGTCATGTTTGGGTCAATTGGATGGGGTGGAATAGTCCCGAATATCCTTTATTTCTTTTTATTTTTTATATGCACACACTTGTACAAACATACATACTTGTATGTATAATATAATCTACAAACACGTAATACATATAGAACATAACATACATGTATATAATTAGGTTGGTCAAGGGCATGACGGGTCAATATTGTGAGTGCCATAGTCAAGTCTGCACTTCCGAGAGTTGTTAATTTTGTGTCTAAGTGTAAGACCCCATCCCGAGTTAATTGAGATTAACTCTAATTGATTACAATTAAGGCTAATTAACTATGTTTAATTAAGCTAACAATGGTTAATGACCAAATGATATTGAATTAGCCTAAAATGAATGATTTAGGCTTAATGACATGATAATGAAGCTTTGAGTAAGCTTACATGAATTGAATTGGAGTTTAGACTCAAACATTGGATTGAAGGACTTTTATGTAAATATGAATTTTCGCGTATTTCGTCGAATACGGAAACTATTGATATCAACACGTGTATCTCGAGGAGTACGTTTACTTTCGTCAAAGACTCGAACTCATTCGACGAGAATTGGATCAAATGATTGTTCATTTTGACTCGAATTGTAGTTAAGTGAGAATGAAAGGGCTTAAATGCAAAATCCAAGCTTATATAAGCTTAAGAGATGGGCTCGGATGAGCTCATTTGAAAATCCAAACCCTAGGCACCATCTTTCTTTTCTTTTCTCTTCTTTTCTCTTATTCTCTCATTTTCTCTTTAACAAGCATCAAGAGTGAGGCTTTGGTTATGGTTTTGAAGAGGATTACATCCACTTCATCTTTCCTAAGTTCTTCTTTACTCTCTTTGGGATTAAAGCTTGAAGAAGGCTTCATTAGAGGGATTTTTATCTCAAATCCAAACTAGACAAGGGGGTTCTCACCAATAAACCTTCAAGTAAGGCAAGTATATACTCTTCTTATGATTTATGGTGTTTTTAGAACTTGTTAAAACTAAAGGAAGCCAAAACCAGGGTTTTAGCTTCAGAAAATCCGAACTAAAAAATGAGTTCTGGACTCAGGTCGGTCAACCGACAGGTCTGCCGACCCTTGACCGCGGTCGACCGACAAAACTGATGAAACGAATGGACAAAAATTCAATTCTCTGGAATTCTGACCGACGTTATGTCGGTCAGCTGACATAGGGCGGTCGGTCGACCGATGACCTGAAGAATTGATTTTTTAGTGAATTTCACTCTCTGGAATTCTGACCGACGTATCGTCGGTCAGCGGACATGAAGCTGTCGTTCGACCGAAAAGCTGACCGACACTGTACAATGGAGGTTTAAATTGTTAGTTTTGAAGCCTAATTTATACACGCTGATCTTTGTTAATGTCTAAGCCTTCATAGGTGTAAATTAAGTTTCCACAATGCACAATATAAATCTATAAAGTGATGTTCATAAAAAAAACAGCATGTGCATTGGGTAACGAGGATTTCACTCATTTGTTTGGTTTAGACGTCTGAATAGAATTGGATAGGATTAAATTTGATTTCCGTAATTGATATGAAGTTGTAAGTTCTTAAGCTCATTATTGAGCTATACTAACATAATGTACTGAATTAATGAATTGAACTAATATATTGAATTAGTGGAATTGATTCCGAACCCTACACTGTATTATAATTCTTAAGCTCGTTATTGAGCTACATTGAACTAATATACTGAATTAATCGCATTAATTCCTGAGTCTAACACTAGACTGTAACTCCCTAGACTCATTATTGAGCTATACTAACATAATACTGGATTATGGAATGAAAGGCTTGTATAGAGCTGAACTGAATCGCTATACTACACATATAGAACTGAATGAAATCAAATGACTACGCTTATAGAATTAGTTTAACTTCATGTAATGTAAGGATAATGAATCAAGTGAACAGTCACGAAAAATAATAGTGGAATGAATGATTACTACTGCAGTAGATATTGTGGGGGGGTTCCGGAGCTCCGTGGACATGCCAGTGATCTCTGATCAAGATGCTGGTAGATTTTCCACCCGTGTGATAAATTATTGATCCTTGAGTCCTGGGTAATTGAATGGTACGCCCTTCTGCCAGGTGCTATGAAAGGAAATAATTACCAAATTTATGTAATAGAAAGTGAAAGTCCTTTAAGCTTGGGTCATTGAATGGCACTCCCTTCTACCTTGAGCTTAGGACAATATAATGAACTGGCTAGTATTTATATGTACAAATACATCGAATTGCTTCCATTGGAAGAACCGAATAGAATTGAAATGAATGTCATAGTAAATATCAATCTGATGATTGATTTTTGACTCACGACTTCTGTTGGGAGATGTGGAATGAATTAAAATGAATTCTACTATAGTAGTCATAAAGTAATGGTTATTACTTGACTTCATTACCGAACGGTACTGAATTGTATAGAACGGTTAGATTGATAAATTGACATGTTCTTCTTTATTTGGTTTGTATATAATTGATTTATTGCCTGATAGTATGATAACATGTACTATCATAGAACTGTATGTACATTGTTGAACCTTCGTGTTCACGGTGTTATTGATGACATCGCAGGCCCAGTTGTCCGTTCCATCAACAGAGGAGGTTGGATCGTATGGTTATAAATATCGGAGTGCGACTTGAATAGAAACATTCTGAAATTGTCTTGAATGGTTTTGTTTTATAGGTTTGAAATGTAAGTAGATGTCCCCTGCATTGTATATAAATATGCAGTGGTTGACTTTATTACAACAGAGATAGATGTATATGAACTTTACTTTTGGTGAAGGAACTCATATGATTAATAGTGTTTCGTCAATGTATATTTTCCACAAACTTTATACATATGACAGGTATTTGTATTTGATATCCCTTGTAGATTTCGTTTTAACTTAGGGGGTGTTTGGATAACTGCATAATATAATATCAATAAGTTTAAATATTGTAAGATTTTATTATCGTAGAATAAAATAGTGTCATCTTGCTATATAGTGTCACTTATGGTGTTTGGCGATTTTTACAAATTTCAATATACCTTTGAAGTGTTTGACAATTTATAAAAAAAAACTCAGAAGATGATATACTAAATAAGAAATATAATGAAAGTAATCAATTGACCCAATGCAGGACCTAATAATTTGTAATCACATGTGTTAATAATTATGGTAGGACCCACTATTGTTAAAAAATCACATGACTAAATGTTAAAACTTTGAGATCCAAGCAATGTTGTTTGATTAATGTAGGTCCACCAAATGTTGATAGCTATAGTGTAATACATCTAATGGTGATTATCACAAATGGGCCTATCTTTTTTTTTTAATTCTTATTTTGGTAAAACCTTATCCAATGTCAAGCAGCATTGATGAATCTATCTACGAGAAATCATTATGGGACCCATATGATATTGATAGTCATATTAACACAAGGGGAGCTATCAAATAGTGGGACCCATTTAATGATGACAAACTTCTAATTACGATCACACAATAAAAAATCCAGCGAATTTTGGTAGTATGGGACCCACCTAATGTTGGTAATCACGATGAAAGGTCCCTAGTGTGACATTAGTAAGAGCCTCTTAATATTGATAATTAACAATGGCTATATAATTGTGATATGGTTATAGGACCCCACATTAAATTTGTAAACATTGTGGGGTCAATCTAATATTGGGACTCATAGTTGCAATAAGCTAGGATCATTAATGTTAAAACTTATAGTGGGCCACTATAATTAATGGTTACCCATGAGTTCTTTCGTATATAAAAAAGATTTTGTAACAAAATATTATCTTATACAACATATCCTTGAATAATGTAATATGAAGGTTTTTAGAAGAAAGTGAGATATTGTAATATACTTTATAAGTTATCCAAACACCTCCTTTTTTGGTATATAGATTATATTCTAAACTAGTAGATAATATGACAAAATCTCTTGAAATATCTTGTTTCCAAACACCCCCTTAATGTTAATTTGGAATTTACGGGAGTAAGTATGCATTCGCGACTCGGGGTTTGTCTGACTTAATCAGATCTCTGGACCGGGTCGTGACATACTTATTGTATGGTATCAGAGCATTAGATTAAAAAGTTAAGTGAAAATGTGTAAACGACTTAGCCAACATAAGACGAAGTGAGGAACGAAACGATTCATAACAAATCCGCTTAGGATTTGTATTTGTGGTTTTCACTCCATGTGATTCCTTATAGGTGATTGATATGTGATTACTTATATGTGATTACTTAATGGTGGAAGTGTTGAGATTTATATCTTACCTTCCGTATTGTTTGGCAGCATGGCTTCTGGATCGGGATCTAAGAATGACGACTATATTGTCACGACACCCCCTCCTATATCTGATGCTGATGTTAGGTTTATGGCTTTATTGGAACAATTAGCCAAAAGCAATGAACAAATGGTCTGGAGTCATGAGGCATAGATGGGGCATGCAAGCCCAGTTGGCCAGAAACAGTGAACAGATAATCAAGAGTCAAGAAACTCAACTGCTAATACAAACTCAGATGAAAACTATGTTGGAAACACAGAACCAAATGCAAGCTCAAAGACAGGAGACTGCGAACACTAAGAGAAGTGGTGAGTCAGGGTACGAAAAAAGAGGACAGTCCAAGGACAAAAGATAGAAGCAGAAGCAAAGATTTATTCTTAAGAATAATAGGAATGACAGACAAGAAGACAGGCCAGTTTGTGAGATTTGTGGTAAGACTCACAAGACTGAACTATGTTGGAGGACTACCGGGGCCTGCCTGGCTTGTGGTTCTCTAGAACACAGATGGCTCAATGTCCGAAGGCTAGAAGAGGTGATAGAACTCCTTAACAACAACTTATTCAAAGACAAATAACGGACGTTGCAACCAATGTGGTTGAAGGTACCATCCTTGTAGAGAACAAACAATTGCAATTGCATATATTCGTTTATGCATCTATTTGTGATATGCAGAAAACCAGATAGAACAACTAATTTATGATTTTCCTGTAGCTAACTTCCTTAAGGATAAGAATAGTTTACGAATTGTATTTTCCTCAATGTACTGTTACAATGGGAGAATGTTTATGCCAACTGATTTAGTTGTGCTGACAACAGTGATCGACTTTAATGTAATCATTTAGACTATTTCCTCAAAATCATCACTTTTGAAGTGGATGAGGCCAATGCCAGTGTACTCTTTGAAGGAGTTCAACAAGAATGTTATACCAGGCTAGTTTCAGTGCTCCAAGCTGAACGAATGATGCGTAGTGGTTGTGAAGACGACATTGCATTCGTTTTAGAGAAGAAACTTGTACGAGAAATTAGGAAATATTCCTCTAGTCTGTGAATTTCCATATATATTCCAGATAAAGTGTCGGGTCTACATCCGACTAACGACGTGGACTTCGTTGTCGAACTAGTGCCTGGTACCACATCGTTTTCCAAGACACCGTATCAAATAGCACCTTTCGAATGTATATCGATTATAGGCGAATAAATCAAGTGACGATAAAGAATAAGTATCCATTACCTAGGATCGATGATTTGTTCGATCAACTCCGGAATACAGCGTCTTTTTCCGAGCTTGATCTTCGATCTGAATATCATCATATTCGAGTTAAAGATCAAGGATGTACTAGAAATTCGAAACTTCTTAGGATAGGCAGGCGATTATAGGAGATTCATCAAAGACTATAACTTTCCATTCATGTATATACTCGATAAGGGCAATGTCGTGATTAATGGTTCAGTTGACATCTGCTGACTTAACGTCAATAGAGCGTGGATGGAACTAGATTGGTAACTTCAAGGACATAGGTGTATCCATTGAACTAATGGACGACCGAAAATGGTTACAACAAGGTCTATATTTGAACCATTTCTTCGCCAGCAGATTAATGATAGATAGTTCAAAGATCCGGAATTCGTAAGGATCAAGGATAACATTGCAACACATTTCACGATAAACTTTGTATCAGGTTTACCAAGGATAAAGAAATAACACGATGCCGTATGGGTGATCGTGGATTGTCTTACAGAGTCCATACACTTTCGCCAGTTAGAAAAGGTGTAAGATTCAGGGATATGTCCAGATTGTTTGTCAAGGAAGTGACTCGATTGTATGGAACGCCGGTCTCAATTATTTCCGATCGAGATAGTCGGTTTGTTTCCACACAATTGGATCAGACTATCCAGACCTTGAAAAGATTTGCTTTGTGCCAGTATTGGATCAGACTATCCAGACCTTGAAAAGATTTGCTTTGTGCCAGTATAACTGACCTTGAGAGTGATCGTAATGATCATTTACCATTGTACGAAATTTAAGTACAACAAATGCTATTACTCTAGCGTTAAAATGACACCATTTGAGGCATTGTATGGTCATAGATATAGGACTCCAGAACTCGAAGTTTCCACAGTCCTACAATCAATGCTGAGACCGTAGAAAAGTATAGAGAATTCTATAACGGTTGAAAATCGCTAGATCAAAGCTTAGATCAAAGCATATAAGCTATACTGACAATTGTCAGCGTGATCTAGAGTCTACCACGGATGGTTTAGTATTTTTGAAGACTTCTCCGATGAAAGACAATATCCGATTTAGTCACAAAGGGGAGCCTTCCCCGAGATGCATTGGACCTTTAAGGTCAAGAGTCAGATTAGACATGTAGTCTATTGACTAGACTTACCAGAAGAATTCTCCGATATCCATAATGTATTCCGTGTATAGATACTTTGGAAGTATCCTGAATTATTCATACAAGTAATTTTGAATTCGTAAATTGCTTATTTTTCATTGATTTGTTTAGCATTCAGAGGACTGAATGATTTTAAAAGTTTTAGGGAGTTGTAAGACCCCATCCCGAGTTAATTGAGATTAACTCTAATTGATTACAATTAAGGCTAATTAACTATGTTTAATTAAGCTAACAATGGTTTATGACCAAATGATATTGAATTAGCCTAAAATGAATGATTTAGGCTCAATGACATGATAATGAAGCTTTGAGTAAGCTTACATAAATTGAATTGGAGTTTAGACTCAAACAATGGATTGAAGGACTTTTATGTAAATATGAATTTTTGCGTATTTCGTCGAATACGGAAACTATTGATATCAACATGCGTATCTCGAGGAGTACGTTTACTTTCGTCAAAGACCCTAACTCATTCCACGAGAATTGGATCAAATGATTGTTCATTTGACTCGAATTGTAGTTAAGTGAGAATGAAAGGGCTTAAATGCAAAATCCAAGCTTATATAAGCTTAAGAGATGGGCTTGGATTAGTTCATTTGCAAATCCGAACCCTAGGCACCATCTTTATCTTCTTTTCTCTTTTTCTCTCATCTTCTCTTTAACAAGCATCAAGAGTGAGGCTTTGGTTATGGTTTTGAAGAGGATTACATCCACTTCATCTTTCCCAAGTTCTTCTTTACTCTCTTTGGATTAAAGCTTGAAAAAGGCTTCATTAGAGGGATTTTTATCTCAAATCCAAGCTAGACAAGGGGGTTTTCACCAATAAACCTTCAAGCAAGGCAAGTATATACTCTTCTTATGATTTATGGTGTTTTTAGAACATGTTAGAACTCAAGGAAGCCAAAACTAGGGTTTTAGCTTCATAAAATTAGAACTCAGAAATGAGTTCTAGACTCAGGTCGGTCGACCGACCGGTCAGCCGACCCTTGACCGCGGTCGACCGACAATCCTGATGAAACGAATGGACAAAACTTCAATTCTCTGGAATTCTGACCGACGTTATGTCGGTCAGCCGACATAGGGAGGTCGGTCGACCGTTCGGACGACCGATGACCTGAAGAATTGATTTTTCAGTGAATTACACTCTCTGGAATTTTGACCGACGTATCGTCGGTCAGCGGACTTGAAGCTGTCGTTCGAGCGAATGGTCGACCGAAAAGCTGACCGACACTGTACAATGGAGGTTTAAATTGTTAGTTTTGAAGCCTAATTTATACAGGCTGATCTTTGTTAATGTCTAAGCCTTCATAGGTGTAAATTAAGTTTCCATAATGCACAATATAAATCTATAAAGTGATGTTCATAAAAAAAAAAGCATGTGCATTGGGTAATGAGAATTTCACTCATTTGTTTGGTTTAGACGTCTGAATAGAATTGGATAGGATTAAATTTGATTTCCGTAATTGATATGAAGTTGTAAGTTCTTAAGCTCATTATTGAGCTATACTAACATAATGTACTGAATTAATGAATTGAACTAATATATTGAATTAGTGGAATTGATTCCGAACCCTACACTGTATTATAATTCTTAAGCTCGTTATTGAGCTACATTGAACTAATATACTGAATTAATCGCATTAATTCCTTAGTCTAACACTAGACTGTAACTCCCTAGACTCATTATTGAGCTATACTAACATAATACTGGATTATGGAATGAAAGGCTCGTATAGAGCTGAACTGAATCACTATACTACACATATAGAACTGAATGAAATCAAATGACTACGCTTATAGAATTAGTCTAACTTCATGTAATGTAAGGATAATGAATCAAGTGAACAGTCACGAAAAATAATAGTGGAATGAATGATTACTACTGCAGTAGTTATTGTGGGGGCATTCCGGAGCTCCGTGGACATGCCAGTGATCTCTGATCAAGATGCTGGTAGATTTTCCACCCGTGTGATAAATAATTGATCCTTGAGTCCTGGGTAATTGAATGGTACGCCCTTCTGCCAGGTGCTATGAAAGAAAATAATTACCAAATTTATTTAATAGAAAGTGAAAGTCCTTTAAGCTTGGGTCATTGAATGGCACTCCCTTCTACCTTGAGCTTAGGACAATATAATGAACTGGCTAGTATTTATATGTACAAATACATCGAATTGCTTCCATTGGAAGAACCGAATAGAATTGAAATGAATGTCATAGTAGATATCAATCTGATGATTGATTTTTGACTCACTACTTCTGTTGGAAGATGTGGAATGAATTAAAATGAATTCTACTATAGTAGTCATAAAGTAATGGTTATTACTTGACTTCATTACCGAACGGTACTGAATTGTATAGAACGGTTAGATTGATAAATTGACACGTTCTTCTTTATTTGATTTGTATAGAATTGATTTATTGCCTGATAGTATGATGACATGTACTATCATAGATGTAACGCCCCAAAATCCGGGCGCCTCGAATCTCGGGGCGCTACGAGAAAGTACCTAAGAGATGCGGAAAATCCAATAATATAATCAAGTGTGAATCTCATATGAGCAGGTAAATGGACAAGGCCCTAAAATTTTGTTTCACTTTAAAAGATTACAAGGTACTTTCCATAATTAAACTAACTATTCAGTCCTAGGCCAACACGGCCAGCTACAAGAAAAGGAAAGAATAGAGATCTATATGATAGACGCCTCACGATGCACCAAATGCATCATTCTCTGAACCCTGCGGCAACGGATCAGTCGCCAAACAAACCACCAATCAAGAAAGCGGAAGAGAAGATACCTGAAAACACCAAGGATTGGGTCAGGCTCGATGAGCCAGGCAAATAGGCATGTTTAGATGGCAATACATTATATAATTAGATAGGAAAGAGGACCATACCTGATCCCAGCTGTACCTGCATGATTAGTATCTCGATAATAATATAGAATATCAGAGTGCAACAGAAAACGGTGTAGAGTGTAGTGCATAAACGAAAATCGAGATATTGATATAATAGATGTTTGATACAACCTAACAAGTAGATAAGAGAAGCCATCAAAACATCAGATAAACCACACAAGCACATCAGAGTCATCAGTAGCAGAAGTAAACAGAGGAAGTGACATTACCATAGTCGTATCCATCGCATCCAGATCCAACCGTATCAACGGCGGCAGTTAAAGGCAATAAACAATGATACCCATAATATATAATATTCATACATCCAATATACATACATAGAAGCACACAAAGGTACGTCCACCGTTGAAGTACAAAGGACGTGGGGGTCAGAGCCAGCCCATCGTCATCGTCCCAACAACTGTCGGTGGACACCAACCATGGGGGTCATAGCCACCCACAGTTGTCGTCACGTCGAATAAGAGCGTACAAGAATCCATCAATGTCCATAGCTACAGCCAAGTCACAGCCATTGGTCTTACGTGCTATCTCAACCAACAATATCCATAGCCACGGCCAAGTCCCAGTCATTGGACTTACGTGCTAGATCAATATCACCGTCCATCCATACACCCGGTCCGAGCGCCGGCGGTCTCAGTACCCCACCCACACCTGGTACCTACTGTGTCAATCACATCACAATATCAAAGTCCATGCCGGCATCATAACCCTCGGCAGACTAATCAATATCAATGTCCATGCCGGCATCATAACTCTCGGCAGACCAATCGTACAACCACAAATCTACAGATCACTAGGTGGGGGTACTCCGAACTAGATAGCCTTATTATCCTTAATAATAGTCAAGGGTACGAGACACGGAGTTCGGGTATAGCTAGTCCATCCTTGTGGTTCCCAACAGTTAATAGTGCATACCCTTGTAAACTCCGCTTCTCTATACGCTTAATTAGTATTATCTCAATATACAGTCCGTCTATTAGTATCTATCGTTAAGTTCCCAATATTATCGGTCAGGACTTCAAGTGCCATGTCCTGACATCTCATCCAATACGGACCGTGATCATGGATCAGAGCCTAAGTGCAATGCCCTGATTTATAGTACCTCTCAAGGCCTACATCCAAGGTTCGGATCTACCAGCCAGCATTAGTGTCCGTTTCATCAACATAGATACCACACATCCCAAATCCATCGATGATTGCTGCCCCTCTATTCAGGTCCAAGGTCCCACTCCACCTAAGACAGTGATCACGGAGTCCCAGATGCTTATTAAGTATCCTTGGTGCTCCTGTAGGTATTTAGCATCATAAGACATCCATAACCCTTGAATCAGGTTCCGTTTTACAACCCAAGACCCTACTTAGATGGCTACACGGGTCAAGGTTAAGCCCGGCCCTTGACTCGTGTATAGCGTATCCCAAATAGTCCAAATGGAAGGTCAACGGGGCCCACACATGATCAAATCATAAAAGGGTACAAATCTGGAAAATGTCAATGTATACACTGAGCTCGGCCATCCTACTCTGAGCTCGGCCAACCATACACTGAGCTCGGCCAAATTGTTCTGAGCTCGGCCAACCAGGCATTGAGCTCGGCCAACTAGGCACTGAGCTCGGCCAAACTGCTCTGAGCTCGGCCAAACTGCTCTGAGCTCGGCCAACTAGGCTCTGAGCTCGGCCAACCTGCTCTGAGCTCGGCCAACCAAGCACTGAGCTCGGCCAACCTGCTCTGAGCTCGGTCAACTAGGCTCTGAGCTCGGCCAACCTGCTCTGAGTTCGGCCCGCCTAGCTGAATACTGTTGCAAGTACCGTAATTCCTGGATTTCTCCCTTTTCATTCCAATATTCACCAGACACTTCCAAACATCAAACACATCTCCTATATCATGATCTCATCACAAGTGGGCCATTGATCTTCCAAATGAGGGATTCTCATCCATCAATGGCCAAATACACATAAAAAGAGCTTAGACTAACAATTCTATACATCTTATCATCCAATCAACCATCCAAATACAGAAATCATGCCAAACATCCATAAAAGACAGTAATTACCAATCTAAGCATGTTAATCAATTTAATTAAAGAATCTAAGCATGTCTACTTGCCTTTCGTTGGAGATGCCCAAATCCAAAAGCACTAGCTCAAAGCCCAACAAATCAAACCTAAGGAATAATTAGCAAAGTAAAACTAAATTAAAACATAAATCAATGGGAAGCTCTAAGCTACTAAACACATTACTACACCCAATTATTAATCCAAACCTAAGGGGAAGAAGGGCTTACCAAACAATGAAGGGAATGGGGTGGTGGCTTGCAAATTGGAGATGAGAAGCTTGTGGGGTCCATGCGGAGATGATGGTGATGATCGAAGGTTGTGGGGCCCACTTGATTGGTGGCCCACTAAATTAGTGGTGATGATGGTGGTTCATTGGGTAAGGGAAAGGGTGAAAACAGAAAGAAAGAAAGAATGGAGTACAAAGAGAAAGAATTAAAAAGAGAGAGAGATAATGGTGAGATGGGTGCTCAGTCTTGTGGGCAGTGAGTGAAGTGAGTGAGGGAGAGAGAAGAAAGAGAAAGAATAGAGAAAGAAAGAGAGAAACAGAGAAAGGGAAATGGGGGAAATAGAGAGAGATGGAAATGGAGAATTAGAGAGAAAGAGTAAGACAGTGAAGGGGAAGAATGGGGAAAACAGAGAGAGAGAGAGAGAGAGAGAGAGAGAGAGAGAGAGAGGGAAAGGAATGGAAAATAGAGAGAAATGGAGGGGCTGGGTAATTTCGTTGGCTGGGAGGAGTGAGAGAGGATTAAGGGAGAAGGAGAAAACAGAAAAGGAAACAGAGAAACAGGGAAGAAGAAGAACGAAAATGGAGAAAAGAGAGGTGGAGTGGCTGCCAGTGATCGAGGAGATCGTCCACGGCGATGGCGATGGCGCCGTGCTCGGAGTCCGGCAGTGGGCGGCAAGGGTTGGGAGAAGAAGAGATGGATGAGGGAGATGAGGGAAAGGAGAAAGGAGAAGAGAGAGGAGAAGAGAGGTGGCCGGCGTCGTGGCGGCGTGGTCCGGCGGCGAGAGGCAGCAAGCCGAGAGGGAGGGAGAGAGAACGAGAGAGATGAGAGGAAGAGAGGAATGAGAGAAATGGAGATGGAGGGGCTGCTGTGTTGTGTTTGGTGTGGAGTGAATGAGAAGAGAGGGGAAAGGGTCTCCATCGTGACCTAGAATAGGGAATGGGGAAAAAGGGGAAAATGAGATGGGGGTGTGATGAGAGTGAGATGAGTGAGGTGGGGCTCACATGGGATTAAGGTCGGGTAGGGTTTGACTAAAGTGCCCTCTTAATTAATGGGTAATGGGTCAGGCCACGGGTAGTTGGGTCATCCTAAGGTTAAATTCATAATTCTCCAAGGGAAGCCCATCTGTAATTAGGATAACCTATGGTTGACTTGGTCAAATTGGGTCCCACCAGGTATGTCTAGGGACGGGTCCTCACATTCCTCACTCCTAAAACTCATTTGGTCCCCAAATGAAAACAACTACTTCTAAACTTCCAAGGTCTCTACTATAACCAACTATGAAGAATGAGAGTTAAACTACCCAGCTAACACTCGGAATAGCTAGTCTTAACTAGGAGGGATACTAGAACTATTCTTCTAACAAAACATGCTACAAACAACAACTAGTAAAACAACAATACAAGCTACATTCGACAACTAATAAAACAACAATACAAGTCACAATCAACAACTAGAAAGGTTGGAGAATCTGGCCTTCTAACACTCTAGGATACTAACAGACAGCTAGCAAAACAACCAAGGTTTACCCTCTGACGCTCTAGAATACTAGACCTCGACTATTTGGTCGATGGGATCTGGACATCTAACATTCTAGTTTTCTAACAAGGTCAGCTACTCAACTCTGTCTAGTTCAAGGCATCTCACACTCTTAACTCCAATAGGTCCGACTAGGGGTGTCGCACACCCCTCACTCCTAGGAACTGACTATGGGTGTCTCACATCTCAATCTCAAAAGGAACAACTAGGTTGTATCACACTCTCCTCACTTCTAAACGACTAGTCCGAGGTGTCTCACTCCTCGGATACTACAAGGACTATCTAGGGGTGTCGCACACCCCTCACTCCTAAGGAACAACCCGGATGTTTCACACCCTACTCCTAAAGATCTAACTCGGAGTGTCTCGCACTCCTCATTCTAATAGAACTAACTTTGGGTATCATACTCATTTGACTCTAAAAGGATTGACTAGAGGTGCCGCACACCTCTCACATCTACAGGAATGATAGCTCGGGGTCTCTCAGCTCCACACTACTAACTAAAAAGGTTGGCTCAGGTATCATTCACCTTGAGCTGCTAAAAGGGTAACTAGGGGTGTCACACACCCCTCACTCCTAAAGAACTATCTCGGGATGTCTCACAATTCCCGACTCTAAAAAGGACAACACGGGGTATTACATACCCCTCACTCCTAAATGGGACATTAGGATATCTAAGAAGCAACAATCAATCATTCACACAATATTAAGAGCACACACATTACAAGGATCCTAAGCACAACAACAACAAGGGATCTAAGCACACCAACCATAATAGATAAAGCGAACCTCCGAAAAAGTTGACCTCGGAGTCACTGCTCGCTAGGGAAATCAGGCTGATGTCTCTCACCAATCAGAAGTGCTGCAGAACTGTCCGGATAACCCCAAGCTGGCTGAAACTGATCCTGTGTCTGCGGGTATAGGGGCCACTGCTGAATAGGCTGCACCTCGAGTACTGTACTGGTGGGAATCTCAGGTGATGGAAGTGTATGAGTCTGCTGGCGGTGTCCTGAAGTACGGTTCCTCTTCCTTGGACAGTTGCGAGCCTTGTGTCTAAAGCTTCCACACACATAGCATGCTCATGACCGTCTCCGATGCTCACTGGTCTCACAGCCTCTGCGATAGCGCTGCTGTCTCTGCTGAAACTCCCAATCAATCCACAGCTGCTCATCACCTTGGACTGCCTCATCTTCATCCTCTTTTGGATACACTTGCAACATCTTCGTCTGCTCGGAAGCTCTTTGTTGGGCTAAGGCTACCCTGTGAAGAGCGTTCTCCACCCATATCGCCTTTTCCACATAAGCCTCATACGTGGGGAGCTCTATAGGAGTCATGTTCAACTGGATGTCCGCTCGAAGACCATCTACAAAGCGTCTGATCTTCTCTGATGTTGCAGTGATAAGTCTCCCAGCAAATCGTGATAAACGGATGAACTGTGCCTCATACTTCATAACTGTCATGTCTTCCTGAAGTAGTTGCTCAAACTCCCGAAGCTTCTGAGATCTGACGGGTGCTGGGATGAACTTCCGGAGAAATTGCTCCTTGAATGTCTCCCAAGCTACTGCATCGTCCATGTCTGTATAAGGAACTCTCACTGTCATCCACCATAACTCAGCTACATCCCGGAACATGTAGGTCACTAGCTGTACTCGCTGTCTGCCGGTACACGGAAGCATCCTGAAGATCCGCTCCATCTCAATAATCCATGAATCTGCCTCCATCAGGTCTCCACATCCACTAAACTCTGAAGGTCTCCTCTTACGGAACCTCTCGAATAGCTCGTACTGATCTGGCTCATGCGGTGCAACAACCGGTGGGAACTGCGAAGTCTGCGGCTGTTGGGTCATACGGTTAAGAATCTCCAACATCTGAGTGTTGATCCTGGTCTGAGATTGCACAAACTGCTCAAATCTGTCCTCTACGGTGCCCTGACTACCCCTATCTGAACCATGCTGCTGTGACATGATCTGCAATTAAACATTTTTAGAACAAACAAAACACAAATGACAAAGACAAACAACAATCCATCATCGCGTTACCAGTCTAAGTCTACCCAATCCTCACATCGAATCCTAAGAGTCGCTAAGTATTTTAGTTGTCCGAGAACCGTAAAAGCTCTGATACCAAAATGTAACGCCCCAAAATCCGGGCGCCTCGAATCTCGGGGCGCTACGAGAAAGTACCTAAGAGATGCGGAAAATCCAATAATATAATCAAGTGTGAATCTCATATGAGCAGGTAAATGGACAAGGCCCTAAAATTTTGTTTCACTTTAAAAGATTACAAGGTACTTTCCATAATTAAACTAACTATTCAGTCCTAGGCCAACACGGCCAGCTACAAGAAAAGGAAAGAATAGAGATCTATATGATAGACGCCTCACGATGCACCAAATGCATCATTCTCTGAACCCTGCGGCAACGGATCAGTCGCCAAACAAACCACCAATCAAGAAAGCGGAAGAGAAGATACCTGAAAACACCAAGGATTGGGTCAGGCTCGATGAGCCAGGCAAATAGGCATGTTTAGATGGCAATACATTATATAATTAGATAGGAAAGAGGACCATACCTGATCCCAGCTGTGCCTGCATGATTAGTATCTCGATAATAATATAGAATATCAGAGTGCAACAGAAAACGGTGTAGAGTGTAGTGCATAAACGAAAATCGAGATATTGATATAACAGATGTTTGATACAACCTAACAAGTAGATAAGAGAAGCCATCAAAACATCAGATAAACCACACAAGCACATCAGAGTCATCAGTAGCAGAAGTAAACAGAGGAAGTGACATTACCATAGTCGTATCCATCGCATCCAGATCCAACCGTATCAACGGCGGCAGTTAAAGGCAATAAACAATGATACCCATAATATATAATATTCATACATCCAATATACATACATAGAAGCACACAAAGGTACGTCCACCGTTGAAGTACAAAGGACGTGGGGGTCAGAGCCAGCCCATCGTCATCGTCCCAACAACTGTCGATGGACACCAACCATGGGGGTCATAGCCACCCACAGTTGTCGTCACGTCGAATAAGAGCGTACAAGAATCCATCAATGTCCATAGCTACAGCCAAGTCACAGCCATTGGTCTTACGTGCTATCTCAACCAACAATATCCATAGCCACGGCCAAGTCCCAGTCATTGGACTTACGTGCTAGATCAATATCACCGTCCATCCATACACCCGGTCCGAGCGCCGGCGGTCTCAGTACCCCACCCACACCTGGTACCTACTGTGTCAATCACATCACAATATCAAAGTCCATGCCGGCATCATAACCCTCGGCAGACTAATCAATATCAATGTCCATGCTGGCATCATAACCCTCGGCAGACCAATCGTACAACCACAAATCTACAGATCACTAGGTGGGGGTACTCCGAACTAGATAGCCTTATTATCCTTAATAATAGTCAAGGGTACGAGACACGGAGTTCGGGTATAGCTAGTCCATCCTTGTGGTTCCCAACAGTTAATAGTGCATACCCTTGTAAACTCCGCTTCTCTATACGCTTAATTAGTATTATCTCAATATACAGTCCGTCTATTAGTATCTATCGTTAAGTTCCCAATATTATCGGTCAGGACTTCAAGTGCCATGTCCTGACATCTCATCCAATACGGACCGTGATCATGGATCAGAGCCTAAGTGCAATGCCCTGATTTATAGTACCTCTCAAGGCCTACATCCAAGGTTCGGATCTACCAGCCAGCATTAGTGTCCGTTTCATCAACATAGATACCACACATCCCAAATCCATCGATGATTGCTGCCCCTCTATTCAGGTCCAAGGTCCCACTCCACCTAAGACAGTGATCACGGAGTCCCAGATGCTTATTAAGTATCCTTGGTGCTCCTGTAGGTATTTAGCATCATAAGACATCCATAACCCTTGAATCAGGTTCCGTTTTACAACCCAAGACCCTACTTAGATGGCTACACGGGTCAAGGTTAAGCCCGGCCCTTGACTCGTGTATAGCGTATCCCAAATAGTCCAAATGGAAGGTCAACGGGGCCCACACATGATCAAATCATAAAAGGGTACAAATCTGGGAAATGTCAATGTATACACTGAGCTCGGCCATCCTACTCTGAGCTCGGCCAACCATACACTGAGCTCGGCCAAATTGTTCTGAGCTCGGCCAACCAGGCATTGAGCTCGGCCAACTAGGCACTGAGCTCGGCCAAACTGCTCTGAGCTCGGCCAAACTGCTCTGAGCTCGGCCAACTAGGCTCTGAGCTCGGCCAACCTGCTCTGAGCTCGGCCAACCAAGCACTGAGCTCGGCCAACCTGCTCTGAGCTCGGTCAACTAGGCTCTGAGCTCGGCCAACCTGCTCTGAGTTCGGCCCGCCTAGCTGAATACTGTTGCAAGTACCGTAATTCCTGGATTTCTCCCTTTTCATTCCAATATTCACCAGACACTTCCAAACATCAAACACATCTCCTATATCATGATCTCATCACAAGTGGGCCATTGATCTTCCAAATGAGGGATTCTCATCCATCAATGGCCAAATACACATAAAAAGAGCTTAGACTAACAATTCTATACATCTTATCATCCAATCAACCATCCAAATACAGAAATCATGCCAAACATCCATAAAAGACAGTAATTACCAATCTAAGCATGTTAATCAATTTAATTAAAGAATCTAAGCATGTCTACTTGCCTTTCGTTGGAGATGCCCAAATCCAAAAGCACTAGCTCAAAGCCCAACAAATCAAACCTAAGGAATAATTAGCAAAGTAAAACTAAATTAAAACATAAATCAATGGGAAGCTCTAAGCTACTAAACACACTACTACACCCAATTATTAATCCAAACCTAAGGGGAAGAAGGGCTTACCAAACAATGAAGGGAATGGGGTGGTGGCTTGCAAACTGGAGATGAGAAGCTTGTGGGGTCCATGCGGAGATGATGGTGATGATCGAAGGTTGTGGGGCCCACTTGATTGGTGGCCCACTAAATTAGTGGTGATGATGGTGGTTCATTGGGTAAGGGAAAGGGTGAAAACAGAAAGAAAGAAAGAATGGAGTACAGAGAGAAAGAATTAAAAAGAGAGAGAGATAATGGTGAGATGGGTGCTCAGTCTTGTGGGCAGTGAGTGAAGTGAGTGAGGGAGAGAGAAGAAAGAGAAAGAATAGAGAAAGAAAGAGAGAAACAGAGAAAGGGAAATGGGGGAAATAGAGAGAGATGGAAATGGAGAATTAGAGAGAAAGAGTAAGACAGTGAAGGGGAAGAATGGGGAAAACAGAGAGAGAGAGAGAGAGAGGGAAAGGAATGGAAAATAGAGAGAAATGGAGGGGCTGGGTAATTTCGTTGGCTGGGAGGAGTGAGAGAGGATTAAGGGAGAAGGAGAAAACAGAGAAAGGAAACAGAGAAACAGGGAAGAAGAAGAAACGAAAAATGGAGAAAAGAGAGGTGGAGTGGCTGCCAGTGATCGAGGAGATCGTCCACGGCGATGGCGATGGCGCCGTGCTCGGAGTCCGGCAGTGGGCGGCAAGGGTTAGGAGAAGAAGAGATGGATGAGGGAGATGAGGGAAAGGAGAAAGGAGAAGAGAGAGGAGAAGAGAGGTGGCCGGCGTCGTGGCGGCGTGGTCCGGCGGCGAGAGGCAGCAAGCCGAGAGGGAGGGAGAGAGAACGAGAGAGATGAGAGGAAGAGAGGAATGAGAGAAATGGAGATGGAGGGGCTGCTGTGTTGTGTTGGTGTGGAGTGAATGAGAAGAGAGGGAAAGGGTCTCCATCGTGACCTAGAATAGGGAATGGGGAAAAAGGGGAAATGAGATGGGGGGTGTGATGAGAGTGAGATGAGTGAGGTGGGGCTCACATGGGATTAAGGTGGGGTAGGGTTTGACTAAAGTGCCCTCTTAATTAATGGGTAATGGGTCAGGCCACGGGTAGTTGGGTCATCCTAAGGTTAAATTCATAATTCTCCAAGGGAAGCCCATCTGTAATTAGGATAACCTATGGTTGACTTGGTCAAATTGGGTCCCACCAGGTATGTCTAGGGACGGGTCCTCACAATAGAACTGTATGTACATTGTTGAACCATCGTGTTCACGGTGTTATTGATGACATCGCAGGCCCGGTTTTCCGCGCCATCAACAGAGGAGGTTGGATCGTATGGTTATAAATATCGGAGTGCGAATTGAATAGAAATTTTCTGAAATTGTCTTGAATGGTTTTGTTTTATAGGTTTGAAATGTAAGTAGATGTCCCCTGCATTGTATATAAATATGCAGTGGTTGACTTTATTACAACAGAGATAGATGTATATGAACTTTACTTTTGGTGAAGGAACTCATATGATTAATAGTGTTTCGCCAATGTATATTTTCCGCAAACTTTATACATATGACAGGTATTTGTATTTGATATCCCTTGTAGATTTCGTTTTAACTTAATGTTAATTCAGAATTTACGGGAGTAAGTATGCATTCGCGACTCGGGGTTTGTCCGTGTTAATCAGATCTCGGGACCGGGTCGTGACACTAAGTCCACGACCTTGCCTCTGGAAGCTTCAGAAAGGTAGATTAAGTTCAAGTGCATAAGATCAAGTCCTAGAAGGCCATGGATCATCAAGATAAAATTTCCAATTTGTGCCAATCTATTCAGCTAAATTGGAGCTTAGCCAAGCCAAGAATATGCCCATAAAACCCTCAAACCGAGTAATTAAGATGATAAGTGTTAAAATGACTTAACCAAGCAATTTCATACTTCGTTTTGAAGCTTTATGGTGAGTCGTAACAGGGCTACGACTAGCTGTAAGAGCCTAGGAAGCTCACCATAAGTATCTATCGACGAGCTTTTCCAATAAACCATTTTGGGCCATTTTTCTCTATGGCAAGCTTACGTCTAGCCGTAGGCCATCCCATAGTAAGTCGTGAGGCTTGCTACAGAACAACAACCAATTTTGACTATGAAGTCAAACTAGCCGTTGGGATTTACTACTAACCGTAGGCACATCACGGCTAACCGTAAAGTAGCCGTTGGTGCTCTGTCTTTATATACTTAAGTTCATGTTAATGGCGGTAATGAATGTGGTTTTGAGAGCCCTCTTTAACCACGAACTGACCCTCAATTAAACTCACTTGAAAGACCTCAAAATCCCCTTCCACTTACTCTCTAAGGTTTGATAGTTAGAATTAAGTGCGTTCAAAGATCAAGAGAGAGTGATCAGTGGAATTAGGATCTAGTGTTTTGAAGTGATTGCTCCCCATAGGCAAACTTCTCTTAGACCTTCAAGACCTTATTTCACATACTCTAAGATCCTCATCAAAGAGTGTCTTGTGGAAAGACCCGTTTCTAGGGATTGGACTAACCTCATAGGTATATCTTTGTCACCCTAGACCTAGACCACCTCCTACTTTCTTAGCTCAATACAATTGGAGCATCTTCATCACCAAGGAGCTAAGCAAGGAGTCAAAACTTGGAGTTCATGTTCGAGTTCAAGCTTCAAATAACGCGTATCAAGTTAGATTCATCTACAAAGCGGCAATCATTCTTGTTTTATTATTTCTTACATCATTGTAAAGTGGATTAGACCTATGTGATCGAACCATTATAGAAAATAGAGTCGATGGAGTAGACCTTTGTCATTGAACCACCATATAAAAAAAAAATGGTGTTGGAATAGACATTAGTGATTGAACCACCGTATCAAAAAATCTAGGTGTAAAGGTATGTGAGGTGCATCTATCCTTTAAAGTGAGAACCAAGGGACCATTGGTGTGTGGTTGTCTGAGGAGCTAAGAAGCACGGATATGAACACGAACACGACACAGACACACCGACACGACATTTCTCACAAAAGAAGGACACGGACACGTTAATATTTAATAATAATAATAAATCTAATCATATACTAAAAAATATAATATCATTTTAACTTTGTAATAAATTTAGCAATCAAATAAATAAAATTCCAAGTACCAGTGTACCATTGTAATATTCTCCCCTCCATTAACTTTCTCAAACTTGGTTACATATTTCCACAGAGGCTTATTTATATATTCTTCATTGGAGGGGTGTGAGCTAGAGCCAGGAATGGAACTCATATTCCTAAACTCCAGAGGTGAAATCCATATTTAAAAAAAAAAACAGCATCAAGGAAGTTCGCAACAACAACACAGCAAAGAAGAAAACAGCAAAAACTGAACATCTAATGATCAGAAAAACAGCAGCAAATTTGAAAAAAAATAGTACAGAAACAACAAACATAATTGATGAGCCAAAAAAAAAAAGCAGCAGATTACAAAAAAATAGTGTATAAACAACAAACAAAAAAAAATTTGATGAGCCACAAAAAAAAAAAAAAAAACAGCATGAGCAAAAGCTAAACAAAAAAACAACAAAAAAGATTTCGCAGCAAAAATCGAAAAAAAAGAAAAGAAACAGCAGCAGAGAAAAAAAAGCGTACCTGATGAGCAGAAGGAGTACAACGAGCGAGAAAAGAAAGCAGAAGCAGTACCATAATAGATCTTCTTCTTCTTTTCTTTTCTTCTTCTTCCTTCTTCCTTTTCTTTCTTCTTTTTCTTCTTCTTCTTTCGTTAGGGTTGGAAGGACGAATGAAGTTTTTCTCTTTCGTTTAGGGCTGGATGGGCAAATTAAAAGAGCCCCTTTTTCCTCTTAAGTTATAACTTTTTACAAACAGCCCCCTTTTCTTTTCTTTTTTGCTCTAATTTTAATTTTTTTTTCAATTAAAAGAGGCCAATGTGTCCCCCAGCGTGTCCCTAACGTGTCCCAAGTGTGTCCGGAATATGAAATATAAAAAAACAAATAGGATACTCTTTTTGGTGTGTCTGACACGTGTTCGAGCATGTTCGTGTCCAACACGTGTCAGACACGGACACAACGGCCTCAGAGAGGTGTCCATGCTTCCCAGCTGAGGAGTGGACATAGGTCAAGGACTAAACCACTATAAGTCGTTGTGTGTTATGCTTTATTGCTTTACATTTATGCTACGAGATACATGTGCTAGATAGTCATACCTTATTTGGATTGGTATACAACTCACATGTGCTAAATTACATTATGAACTCACTAGCATATTCTTAGTATTTGAGCCTTCTAGTAGTTCATATTTATTAACTTGTAATTAGCACATTTGATCACTTAATTGTTTTCATGCTTAGTTATATGAATATCTTGTTGGTTGAATTGAGTGATCATTGTTTGTATTAGGACTTATAATTTTAACTTAGTCATAATTTTCAATATTTAGTCCAACCAAAACCACTAACAACAGGTGGAAGATTGCTGTTTAGGAAGTCGGACTGTGCACACCCACTCCAATGTTTGGTGGATGGTGGCCCAATAACTCCAATGTGCGTAGCTTTCATGGACCAACGATAGTTGGAGAGACAAGTGATAAGATCAAGCTGATTCAAGAAGGGTTAAAGGTCGCCCGAAGCAGACAGAAGGGCTATGCTGACACTTGTCGAAGAGAATTACAGTTTCAAGTTGGTGACAAGGTATTTTTGAAGGTCTCACCAGTTAGAGGAACTCTGAAGTTCGGAAAGAAGGGCAAATTATCAAGCAGGTTTATTGGTTCGTATGAGATTTTGAGCACCATTGGAGATGTTGTTTATAAACTTGCGTTACCGCCGGAACTTTCCGGGGTGCACAATGTATTTCACGTTTCCATGCTCAAGAAGTATGTTCATAGTCCTTCTCATATAATTCCACACGATCCTTTAGAGATTCGAGAAGATGCATCGTATGTGGAAAAGCCGATCAGAATCATTGACACTAAAGGGCATGAATTGAGAAATCGAACCGTCCACTGGGTCAAGGCACTTTGGGAAAATCACGAGCCAGAAGAAGCCACATGGGAATTGAGAGATCAAGTTCAGAGGAAATATCCACACTTATTACCAGAGGTATAATTGTTTCTATTTGGAGGACTAAATACCCTAAGGAGTGGAGGATGTAAGACCCCGACCCAGACTAACTCGATTACTGTTAATTAAGTGAGTATTTAGTCTTAAGTGGTTTTAGTTATCGTTGGGTTAGAATATGATTAGTTTTAGTCTTGGACATAGCTTTGGGAATTTTGAGGACGTTTAGTTTTAGTCAGACACAATCGGGGATGCCCTGAGTGCACGTGTAAGCATGGGAGGTTCGTTCTAATTTTCTGATTTTATCGTGATTTTGGTTTCATTTGAATGGTTTTATCTCATTGTACAACTTTCGTTTTCAGCCCGTCCATGTTTGAAGCCCAAAAACCCAAGTTTTGGCCCCCAAAAGGGTAAAGTTGACTTTTCACACCAAATTTGGTCATAAATCTCAAAATCTCAAAACCACGTCAAATTTATACTTTTCGAAAACTAGATGTTTCGATGATTATTTTATCCTTCTTCGTCGATCTCGTCTAGGGCCCGCAAGACCATGTTTTAGTCATTTTAAGTTTTAGCTATTATGGCCCCACTTCCAAGTCACTTAAACTACATTCTTCCATCCCATCCGTTTCTTACTCCATCTTCCTGAAACTTCTGCAACTGAGCTGTGTAGACAAAGCTTCTTTCTCTCCATCTTTCCCCTTTTGCATGCCCTAGCTAGGAGGCTCCAACTTCAAATCTGATTTCACCATCTTCTTCCTCTCACTCCAAGCTTCCCATTGCTGCAATTTTCTTTGGATTTCCAGCTGGACAGCCACTACCTTCTCTCCATTCCTTCCTATTCAGCTAGCTTCAGGCATGAACTTCACTTTTCCTCTTTCATGGATTCCTTTCAGCTCATGTAGAGCTCTTTTCCATAGCATGCAAACCCATTTTCGAAATGGGGTTTTGGTTGACAAAAAATGTGATTTTTTAATGGGTTTTTCTTAGGGCTTTTGTATAGATTTTGTGGCTCTCTTTTGGAAAGGATCTTTGAGGAGTTTTTTCTTGACATTTGGGCTAAGAGGCAAGTAATCTTTATAGGTTTTGATTTGCATGTGTGTTATGAATTGTTTTCTAAGATTCGAATTCATGATTTAATGCTTAGGCTTATAATCTATGCTATATTTTGACTCTTTACAATATTAGTACAACTCTCTACTAATATTGATTATTATGGCTTTCAAATTTCTAGAATTGTGTTTTAGCTTGACAAGATTTGGTTAGCTCAGTACTTGGAATTATTTTTATAAATTGAATGGAGAAGGAATGGTTCAAATTATGGAATGCATGGTTTAAATGGTTAGGTGTATGGTTTAAATGTTCAATTTAATCCCTTGGAGAGCATGAAGGCTCAGGGAATGCAAGGTTTTGTTTAGCAAATGAAAAGAATGAAGAAGGGAAGGAAGGTTGTGAAAAATTTTGACTTGGATTAATGCACTGCCCGTATAGGTCGGTCAACTGTCGGTTAGTTGTCGGCTAGCCAAAATGCCCATTTCGGCTAATCGAGAGCCAACAAACTTCGTCAGTTCCTTTTCCAGAAGCGTGCATCCTGTCAGGGACTTTTCGGTCAGTTGGCGGCTAACCGAAATTCCCATTTCGGTCTACCAACAGCCAACCAAGTCCCATTTCGGTTCTTTTTCCCGAGAGCTGCATTTTTTTTTATTTGGGTCCAGGCGGTCAGCTGGCAGCTAGCCGACACACTCCACTTCGGCTAGCCAACAGGTGACCGAGAGCTGACCGAATTTTTAAGAAATGCCAATTTTTAAAGGATTTCTGTATAAATGGAAACCCAGACTATACTAAGGACCTTTATCCTGACATTGTGCACTTGGAATCTCAAAATGTACTTTAGCTTCGGGGGCACAAATTCTTTTAAATTTCCGATATTTGGGTTTCAACTACACAAAGGTCAATGAATGGTCTTAGCATATGCTTGATGGACTTCGTGTTTGAACATTCGGTTTTGATACAAGAAATATCTTCGTGTACTCATTTTGGATTTCAAGTATAAACCTGTTTGAAGATTTGTTTTTGCTTAGAATGAGAGGGAATCACTTCTTGAGCTTTGTTATGCATATATTTTATGCTATTTTGCTAGCCGTGCCTTGTTTCATTTTGATAAGTTATTTCCCCTTACTTTTTGATAAGCTTGATAAGTATATCTTCGTTTTTGTGCATTCATGGATTCAAGTGAACACCACTGAGCTCGGACTGCCCCTTCAGTCTGATCCACTAGTTCGGGGGTCCTTAAACATAAGGACTATCTGCAGATCAGTCGTGTATTTTATACACATCTTTGCTTGTCCCGGTTGCGTGGCCGGTTTCCCCTCCCACCTTGTGTGGCACGGGCTCTCACTTGTCTTGTTTAGCTTGCCTGTCTTTGCGTACTCTTATCATCATGTATGATGGAGAAAGGATGAGCTCAATGTGGATTTACTATTCATGATACTATAAGTATTCATGCTATTTTGTATATTTGAAAAGAATACCTTGTCATGAAATGTTTTGAATTCAATAAATCATCTTTGTATTACTTTTTCAAAACTATATTTGTTCCATGCTCATGCCTAGATTGATTACCTGCCAATTCATCGTGTTTGACACTTGTTATTTTGGTGCCCAGGTGCAGGAGACGCTGCCTTTGAGGAGGAGTGTCAGGAGGAGGCTATTGATCCGCCCCCCGCTCGCGAGTGGCAGCCCGACGATGTCAACTAGACTTCGGGCGGGTTTATGAAATTGTTTACTTTGTTTTGGGATTTTAGTTTGAACTTTTGGTTATGTATTGGCCTTTGTTGGCCTCTTATGGGATGTAATTAACTTGATATACTTTTGTTTAACTTTGGGACTTGAACTATGTTGGGAATGCTATGATATATTTCCTTCTTCTGATATTAAGTCTTGATATTTATTTTACTCATGCAATTTGTTTATATTGTGATTGAACACGTTTTGCTACAGGCTTCCGCATATTTAATCGTGTGAGTTAAATCCCCGTGTCTTTGGGATACTCACCGCGGGAACCTGTGGTAAACAATAACACACGTCGCGGGCCTGAGTCTCTTAATCTCGGTCCGGAGTCACGACACATCACCTGCTGGTCTTCCATCTTATGGCTTGATTTTAGTACTATTTTTTTTCTAAGTTAGACAATTGGTCTAAGTGGTACTAAACTTGAAGACCCAGAGATTGATTGATCCATCGGCTTGTGTGTGATGCTAAAGTGCCAAGATCATTCAACCATGAGTGTCAACAAGACTAAGAATTCCTAGGAATTCAAACCCCTTTTGAATTGACATGGCCACCTTTTTTTATTTTGTGAAATGTAATAGTCCCACCTTGTAAAGTCTGGGACATGTTTGACGTAAAATCATCTCGAACTTATATCCTAAATAAATCATCTCCTAGGAAAATCATCTCGAACTTATATCCTTTACCCCATACTGTTGCCCATTTTCTTGTGAGTGTGGAGACATCTGGAAATGCAAATTGCAAAAATGAAAAGCATTTAAAAGAAAAAAGAAAAAAAATGTATTTGTCTCAATACAGAGGGGAAACACAACATGAGAATGTATTTTTCATTTTATTTCAATTTTCAAGTTCAACATTTGAGTTTAGATCAAGAGATTGTGGGATTCGACGTTCAGACTCGTAGGTGACAAGTCATTTATAGAACAAAGGACCCCACTCCCCCTATTTGTCTTCCACTATCTTAGATCACATTTGCTCTAAATTTAAAAAACATGATAGAGACAATTATAAAAATGTGGAAGAGATGAACAGATTGTCGTTCTCAGGTCTCAAAGACAATTGGGTACATGGGAATCCGACTTATTGTATATATATTTTTTTATTTCTATGTCAATTTCGGGTTTAGCCTTCAAAGTTGGCATCCCCATGTGTAGTCAGAGTTTTGGTTCAACCACAATCTGTTTCATCACGTCACTTAATTAAGCCATTTTTTATATTTTGTAGCCATGTTGAAGAAATTTACATGATGGGATTTTAATCCAGTGTCATGTTGTGTACCCAAGTAGATAATGAAATGGAAAATCAAAGGAAAAGGTAAGAAATAACTTCATTAGAGGCTAAGATCCCATCCAGAGGAGTACTTCAGAGGTTCGGGTACCTTAGGGTCCTGCAAAGCACCAAGTTGCAGCAGTTGTAAGGCTTTTTTTCTCTTTGGAGTGCAGGTAGCTTGCTCTTTCTTCTTAGAGGATTTTACCTAAAAAAGGATCCAAGATGACCACTAAACAAAAATTGGGCCACTAGTAAATATGGCACGGAAGTAGTCCCCTGGGACCAATTTCGTTTTTATTATTAATGATCGAAACAAGTGACGACGTCGTTGCACCATTCAACCCCATAAAAATGCCCCGAACCCCCCACTTCCAGCTCCACTCTTGGAGCCCCTTCCACCTCCAAACCCTAACCAATACCCTAGATCCCGACCCCAAGCCCTTCCACACCAAGAAGCCCTGCCTCTCCGACTGCGCCACCACCCCCGTCGACCATCTCGACTTCTCCAAGCTCACCCTCTTAGACGACGACTGCCCCCCGCCGCCATTAGGTGCGATCGGAGCGGGACTCGCCAAAGCTGCCCATGAAATCCCCCACAGCCCCGTCGATTCGTTCAAACTATACATTGTGAGATTGCCATCAAAACCCAAAGTGAGGTGCCTTATAATCCCAAGACCCATCATTCTCAAAACGTTATCGCTATCAAAATGGAGAACGAAGAAGCCAGAAGAGGAGTCTCCTCTTCCTCTTAAGGACAACAAACTCTTTCCTTTTGTGATTAGCTGAAGAGGGAGAAGAGTGTCTGTAGGAAAATCAAAGCTCTGCCATAGAATTCTACCACTTGGGTTCTTCAACACAAGGTTTCCACTGTTGAGAAGCTCGGCTCTATCGACTTCTAGAGTGCTGGTATTGGCACTCCAAATGGTCAAGTCGTCGGCATCGTTTATGACCATGGTTCCATCTGGGTGCAACCACATTCTCGACTTTTGGCCATTGACAGGTCGGTCTCGGTTCGCTGTCCAGACAATGGTTTTGTCAATGGAGCTGGTGACCCAATGGAGAAGGAGTAGGCATTTGTGCCAACCTTGTAGAACCCACATGGCAAGAAACGAAGTTTGTATGCCCATGTCTTGTAGTGCGCTCGCACATCAAACCAATACACACATCATTTTTTTCGATTGCAATGGTCAGTGACGACGTCGTTGCTTCACAGAATCTAATGTAAAGAAGTGTTGATGTAAATATGTAACGACGTCGTCACACCACATAATCTAATGCGAAAATTGCTGTGTTAATCTGTGACAACGTCGTTACACCACAGAATCATTAGCCATGGCGTCTGACTAGAAACATTTAGACGATGTTGTCGCTTAACAGATTCTTTGCACACATAACTAAAACACATCGAACCAAATGGTGACAAAGTGGATGAAACTTGATGACAAATTTGTTTCGGCTTTTGGTATTCATTTATAATTTCTTTCGGCTTCAAGTGGTTATTGCATCGGACTTTGAATGCCCCATAAGATGATAAATAATAATAATAAAAAAGCAAGTATCATTAATAGGAACCCCATAAAAAAAAGTTATGTAAAAAAAAAAAAACAGTTATGCTGAAGGGGTAGAATAAGCGACGACGTCGTCTCTTCGCAGAATCTCCTATTGAAATGAGCAGCGACGTCGCCGCTCCGCAGAATCTTTACATGCTTGGTCCCATTAAAATGAGCAATAACGTCGACACTCGTCGAAAAAGGAAAAAAAAAAGGAAAAGTTTGGCGGGAATACCAGTTTCGTAGCATATAAACTAGTATCCCCTTTTTTGTCTAGTGACCATCTAAGGTCCTTTTTCAAGTAAATTCCTCTTCTTCTTATCTTCTTCTTTTCTTCCTCTTAGGATTTGATCAGTTTTTTTACTTGATTTCCAGCCTTTTTTTTTTTATTTATTTAACTTGAGAGAGCCTAGAAATGGCTTGGGCACGTATCTCCCTGTTCTCCCCCTTATTCTTTACTAAAAAACAGATTTTCGAAGGTAGGGTCATCGACCATTTTGGGGAGGGTTGTGAGTGTTGACCCCTCTGTTTTCTAGGGTTGTGGGGAGTTTGCATGACCTCCACTTGTAGATTGTGGGCTAACTACTTCTAATTGCCATTTGGTGGCCAAGAGACATGGAGGAATGGTCTGCAAAGGTGCCACATGTCGGAATTTGATTTGCGACGCGTCATGTATTTTTAGCATTTTTGATGATTTGATTGGGTCAAGTTCGAGTGCCACATGTCACTCATAGGTTTGGACACTTGTCATGATGACTTGGCAACTTTTGGGCCTCATTTGGAGGAGAAAATGGCCAAAGGTTATAAAATTCCTTAAGAGGTTCTGGGCTTAGAACTCACTGCCAAGGGAGGTCATGGCTCATACCCCTTCGCGCTTTTGCCCATTTCTCCTCTATTTTAGCTCCATTTTCTTTGAGATTTTATGGAGATGTTCTTCTCAAGTTTTTGATGATCTTGAATTGAATTTGGAGACTTTGGATTGCTTGATCATTATGAAATGGGACCCACCAAATGTGCATTGTATGTACTATTTTGCCTTCGAACAGCTTCTGTTTCACTTGCTTTTTCTTCTTTGAGCTTGGGAATGACTCATCACCATTTGGATGGCTCTTCGTTGTAATTTTGAATGCTCGACTTGATCATTTGGCAGTCAAAGCTGATTTTGACCCTTCACTTGGCTTTGTGGACCTCCTATGTGGTCCAATCTTTTGACACTTAACTTTTTATGTGCCAACATCACTTACCTCATTAATAATCTTTTATATAATAAATTATAGAGGGTTTTACCGGAAAAATCCCTTTTAGACTTTGTGAGGACCAAAAAAACCCTTAAATTTCAATGTAGACCAAAAAGACCCTCCCTTTATTTTCTTTTTATCTCTTTCTTTGTTATTTCCCGGAGTAGCGAGTTCGTTGCTCACCTATATACAAGAGTGGGGATATCATTGCTCCTTTCTTTTACATTTTCTTTCTCCTCCTCCTTTTCTTCTTCTTCCACTTGATCCCCGCCCTCTTCTCTCGATTGCATATGTTTGAAGGAAAGGCCAGGAACGAGATGAAATTCCAGACCAACGATAGAAATTCCAAAGATAGGAAAGGGATCGGAGGTAGGGTTTTGTAATCTTGGGAAGAGAAATTAATGAAAATGGAAGGAAATATACATGAGGTTTTGAGGAAAATTAAGGTGATAGAACTAATAAAAGAAGTTTCAAAGGTTTTATAAGTTAGGGGGTTTGGAAACGATATTCATGATAGAATTTGAGAACAATGATAGGAATTCCAAAGACAGAAGAAAGATTGGAGGTAGGGCTTTGTGATTTTGGGAAGAGGGAATTGTAGAAATGAAAGGAAATATATGTGGGATTTTAGAGAAAAGTTGATAGAACTAATAAAAGAAGTTTCATGTCAAATTGAGAAAAGAGAGTAGGGATTGAGCGGAAGAAGAACAAGAAAAAAGTAGAAGAAACAAATAGTGATATCCCCGCTTATGTATATAGGTGAGTGGCAATATCCCTACTTGGCAAAAGAAAAAAAAAAAGAGTAAACAATCAAACAAACAAAAGAAAAAAGTGGCAAGAGGGCCTTTTTCGTCTATATTAAAATTCGAGGGCTCGTTTGGTCTTCACAAAGTCTAATGGCATTTTCCTGGTAAAATATTCTAAATTATACAATTATATTTTGAATTACTAGGAAATCAAATCCATGTAAACAAACGAGCGTTGGAATTTGAAAAAGGAATAATAATAATAGGAAGAATAATAATAATAGAAGAAAAGAGAATGAATTAGAGAAAGAAAAAGAGAAAGATTCAAAAGGGGGCGATGAGAGAGAGATATATTTTAGAAGAGAATTACTGAGAGTTGCTACATGAAGGCGCACAGTTTCAAGTGGAGTTGGGATTCAAATTCAATGCGGCGACCTATGATTTCAAATGTGACGAGGGAGGCAGTTCCCTTCCTAGCAAAAAAATGAATTATATTTGTTTTGTATTTTCGATTCCTGGAGGATGTATTTTTTGAAATACCTTTTAGAATTTTCTTTTTTGAAATCATTAATATGTATGTATCCAGATGCTTTCCTTCATTTTTTATATTTTCAGAAGTGTCGAAATATTTTTAAAAAATGATGCAAAACAGTAGTTGAACATCAACATGAGAAACAACATTTCACAAAAGAAAATTATACTAACAATTCTAACGAGTGATGCTACATGGACAACCCCATGGACCACTCCATGGACAAATTCCATGGTTCAAGGGTCACATCATCTAAAATATTAGATGATGTGACCCTTGAACCATGGAGTTTGTCCATGGAGTGATCCATGGGAGTTTGTCCATGTAGACTTTTTGCACTTCTAACAGCCTATTTTGACATGTGAAGGTCCATCACATGCCTTGTATATGAGGGGTTCTATTGGCACCACGAAAAGTTTTCTTCCCACCGCAGTTAATATGCCAATTTTTTTTTACAATAAAATTATTATGTGAAATGACTAAAATAGACATCTCATAAACCATGTTGAAAATGCCAATTTCTCTTCACACACATAACTCATCTCTACCCTCTTCACACAACACTCACGGTTTTACATTCTCATTCCCCCATTCCAACCCATATTTCCTTTCTTCTTTCACTCTCATTATTCCTCCCTTCAATCTCTTTACAACATTTCACCACTCACCCACAGTTCACCTTCTTCCTTCACCTTCTTCCTTGTTCCTTTTCTCCCTTGCTCTCACCAAACTATTTTATTGTAGTTGAATCAAACCAAATATTGCAATGGACAAGGAAATGAAAAAGGAAATCGTGTGTTTTAATCCTACTAGCAGCGAAAAGGTTAGTATGGTTGAGTATTTCAGTGTTTTTGTCAAATTTTTCAAGTTCTGTATTGTAGTTGTTCGCGATATGTCCGGACTGGTATGTCCGAACATTTCTGAAATGTTCGGACATACGATACCGAACATTCCCGAAATGTTCGAATATTTATATTCGAACATAAGAGACTTGTTCGATACTTTATTTCCGAACATAAGTTAATTCTTCGATACTTTATTTCCGAACATAAGTCAATTGTTCGGATTTTCTTTTCCGAACGATACTAATACCACTTTTCCTTAGTGCAGCTTTCCACAGAAGAAAGCCAAGTTCAGTCAGCCTATGTAATGGACTTTACAGATGTGTTTACTACCGAAGAAATAAGACATTATATTAAAATTTCAATATACTTACTTATTGTGTATTACTAATGTCTGATTCAATGGTTATGTGTTTAGATATTTCACAGCCGAGATGCATTAGTGAATTGGGTTCGTGATGTGGGTAAAAGAAATGGTTTTGTCATTGTCATAAAGGTGTTAAATGCTGCGAGGCCTGAAATAAAAGCTAGGGTTGTCCTAGCATGTGAGAGAAGTGGCCAATTCAAGCATTGTAAGACCAGAGACGAGGGGCCTACTAAAAAGAAGATCAAGCAAACAGGATCGAAGAAATGTGGATGCCCTTTTACATTAAAGGGCAAGAAGCTTGACACTTTTGATGATTGGATGTTGGAAGTTGCATGTGGTATACATAATCACTGTGCTGCAGAGTATCTAGAGGGTCATTCATTCGCACGGAGACTAACAGAAGAGGAAACAAAATTGATGGTAGATATGTCTAAGAGCATGGTACGACCAAAAGAAATTTTGGTTACATTAAAACAAAGAAGTGCCTTAAATGTGACTACAATGAAGACCATTTACAATGCACGTCATAGGCACAGAGTTGTTGAGCGGGGTGGGAGAACACAGATGCAACAACTGATGGGAAAGTTGACAGAGCATAAGTACATTAAATGTCACAGGAACAATGAGGACAGTGACGTTGTCACCGATTTGGTTTGGGCGCATCCAACAAGCATACAGTCATTTCCTCATGTCTTAATAATGGATTGCACTTACAAGACAAACCGGTATCGCATGCCCTTACTGGAGATTGTAGGAGTGACCTCGACAGATATGACTTTCTCTGTGTGTTTTGCTTACATGGAAGCCGAACGTGAAGACAACTATACATGGGCTTTGGGTGTTTTACGTTCTCTCATTGGTGAGGACGCTCTTCCTGGTGTTATTGTCACAGACAGAGAATTGGCACTACTAAAAGCCATCAACACCATATTCCCTACTGCAACGCATCTATTATGCAAATGGCACATAAATAAGAATGTCCTAGCAAAATGTAAGAAATTGTTCGAAACCAAGGAGAAGTGGGATAGATTTATATTGCATTGGAATATGTTGGTCCATGCCTCCACAGAAGAAGAGTATATTGATCATCTGCGTAAGCTAAACCAACATCTGTGTGGTATTTTTTGTCCATGGCTCAAACACTTCAGCGGGGCCCGTTCCTGCATTCCGAAAATATTACATTATTAAAGAATGTAACAATTACGTTGAGTTTTATGTAACATAAAGAGGAAAACAAAAAAAAGTACGTACCTGTGAATGCCAAATGTATGCAGCTATGTGCGTGTTGAAACTGGGCAGCAAAGAACGATCTACTGGCCCCGCAGTTATTTCTTGTTCAACATCAGCTTCTTCTTCATGTTGTTCAACATGAGTTCCTTCTTCTTCATTGCCTCCTTCTGAATCATATTCCGGTTCCCTAACTTCTTCTACAATCTCTTCATTTATTCGACGGCGCCTCCTATTGGAAGCCGTCGGCCTTACTCTAGAACTGCTTGGCCTATCCATTCCTGAAATATTATATGAAGAGTCATTAAATTTTTTTACAAGTGTTCGGCTCTGTGTGTTCGAACAAGTCAGAAATGTTCGGCATGTTCTGTCCGAAGATTCCTGAAATGTTTGAAGTTTATGAGCCGAACAATTATGAAATGCACGAACTTTTTTATCCGAACATTCTTAAATTGTTCGGACTTTTATGTTCGAACATTTGTGTAATGTTCGAAGTTTCAGAACCGAACATATCGCGACAATGAAAAAAAAAAAAAAACTGAACAACTTGTCATTTTCGAGCTAATTAGACGTGTCATTATGTCCCTTTATACATATTAAGATGCACACAATAGTTGCTACAATGACCTATTGGAGAAAATAACACATGGCAATGGAGAAGAAGGAAGGTGATACCTTGGACTAAAATGGAGGTCACTACAACAGTAGATTCTTCCTCTCTTCCTTATCTACTTTTATCCTTTCACTAAGCCAATCTTCCAGCCAGAATGTGGGTCAAAATGGATAGAAGAAGAGGTTCTCTATGTTGAGTTTCAATAGAGAGGAGAGAAAGGAGACGATGGTGAAGATGTGTGGGAAGAGATCCACACCAATGAGTTGTGTTGTAAGTGAAAGGGGTGATTTGGGTATATTGATGGGTGCAAAGAGAAAAAAAAATTAAAAAACCTATTTTGTACATCGGTGTGGAGAGAAATGCGGTGAGAATAGCAAAAAACGTGGTGCCACCAGAACCCCTCCTTGTATATTCATCCCATAGTTTTTTTTTTTTTTGGTTGTTTTAGAATCATCCCATACTAATTGAATGGGATTAGGTTGGAGATATTATTCCACAAGATTTTCTCTTGCTGAACCATCATCCAAACATCATTCATCTCTTATCCCATGGGCACCTGACGGACAAATGAAAGGATGCAAAACGGGCCTTCCCTTGCTGAACCATTTCCTTTTAACCATCCCTTTGCATCTCATGGGTCAAATGGGATTTTGGGCCATGACCACGTGAGATGAACTTATGGGGTTAATGACCCACATGTACGGTGGAGATTGCGAGGAGATTACGATCAATTGTATGCTGTACAAAAACTTTTAGACATCATCCCAAGAGAATATAAGATTTAAAAGGGGTCTCATTTAAAACAGTAGAAAGGCAATATAAGACCCAAAAATTAAGATGCAAAACTAAATAAATTCACGGAAGCCAGAAAGATTAGGAAAAGAAACGACACAAATGATACAATGGCTCTTCTTCAAACTGCATCCTCATGTGCTGCGCGCTGTGTGAATGAATCCAATAAATTTCTGGTGTTCTCTGTTGCAAATTCCTGTGACTTGAACGTGGTCTTGGATTTAATGGGATCTGCATGAATACAAATATGAAATGCAGGATTGCATCATTATACATAGCAAAGACCATTTTTCAATTGATGGGTGAATTGGATGTAACCAAGTAGCAATTGATTTGAATATATATTCCCTTGATCTTAAAAGGAGAAGGATGGTTAACTATCTGTGTTCGGGTTGGTGCAGAAATAAAAGGTTTTGTAAGGAGGGATATTCCAAGTTTTCTGCCACAATAGAATAAACAGCCACCGTGCTATGTTAATTAGGTGATGCAGAGAATGCAAAGAGAGTGACAGAGATGAAGACGCCATGGAGTACTTATGAAAACAATATTGAATAGTGATCTGAGAAGAAAAGTGTAGCAAAGCCTCTCTCGGATCTAAAATGAAATGGGCGAAAACTACAAAGGCATGTGACTATTACTGAATAGGCTCAAATACCATCTAAAAACAGAGAATTGAAAAAGGAACAAGGGCGTCTTTGTTGTTTTCTCACACACAGTGAAAGCCATAGTACTCAATTCTATTTATAAGGCAGTCTGAGCTTACAAATATCTGTTGCAGTAAACTGCTGAGTACATGTGTAATTCAAAGAAAGAATACAATTCCTGTTGACTTCCCTACTTTCTCTTAATGAGGTACTAACATTTTGATGTGGAATTGGTCTTATTCTCTGCATTGTTACTGTTGAGCTGAGTGGGTCAGTTGATGTACTGGTTTGGGGTTGATTGACCCAAATATCCTGACCTTCTTCTGACACATGGTAGCAGATTGCTGTCCACTCTGGCAAATGACATGACCTTGGAAAAAAAATTTTCCAGATGGTCTTCACCTGAATATTAGGTCCCACAATTGACCTTATAAATTTAGAACCCATGCAGCCTTATCAAATGGCTAAGGATTGGATAACTTTGAGGCCCTCAACAGAGAACCTCATGTGATGGAATAGGTCTCATCTTTTGCACATGGGTAAGGTCATAAGGGATACTTTTCAAATCTATATACCCCTCATGATGGTCATTCATGACTGATTTATTAAACTGAATAGGAACCGCCTATAAGAGATTTCACCCAGTTAAACATAGCAAGTGGCAAAACAAAAATAACATTAAAAAGAGCAAGAAGGAAAACAAAAAACAGGAAAAAGAAAAATAGTGAAGAGTATTTTTGTTGTGTTATGATGCAAGTATCCCTGAGGTCTTTTGCCCAACAAGACTATTCGCCCGGGTGGCGCCCACTAAACCCACACAAACGCACTCCAAGAAAAGTAGTGGGAGTTATCCAAGTATCCAAGATTTTCAAGAAATTAACAGAACTGTGAAAGGGTGTGCTTGGAAGAAACTAACTTCGGATGTTCCGTTTCTGCTTTTCACCTCAGTCCTCACCCAACTGTATAGCGTGGTTCCGAAAATGGAATCTCCACTAGTCATTATCAGCCACGATTTCAAATTTCTACTGTAGGGACGCGAACTGAGGAGGTAACCCGTAGGAGTCGCACAGCTGGTCCCCCACAGGGGGTAGGCGGGGCCCAGAGCCCCGCGCCTATTGTATACACTCGGGTTGTAACCTTTGGTTGTAACCCTTGTGCGTTTGTCCCAGGGTGGATTCGGAAATCATGCACCCCAGGGGCCTCCCCAGAGTTCGAACCCAAGACCTCCTGTATAAAAGGATAATCTGGGTGAGTTCTGGTACCACTTGGGCTAATTGTGTGGGGAAATTCCCAGAGCTACAGGATTAGGCTAATCACAGCCATCATACGAGGCTAAACATTCTCACGTGCCATCCGCGTGCCATCCGCGTGCCATCCACGTGGCACCGGTCTCATCCCGGCTACCAGGGCAGAGGCCTTGGCCGACATCATACATCTCCAGGCCACAAGCGCCGAACTGGATCACCTCGGGCATCATCTCGGCAGAGAGTCCACATCGGCAAGGCCGCCCCGGACGCTATCTCCGCAGATAACCCTACCTCGGCTAAAGCCACCTCGGCTGAAGAAGCCAGAACAGTAACCGAAGCGAGAAAGAACCTTCGCCTAGACCCCTCATCCCCCACGTCACCAGGCACGTGGAAGGATAGGGTCACGATCTAGTGGGACAGACACGACGTCCAGCCGCCCACTATCTTCGCCAGATCGCCACGTGGCAGCATCCAGCGGCTGAGGCCACATCAGGGCAAGGCCCGAGGGCGGATCCGCTGGTACTCCTACCGCCAAAGGCGCCCAACACAATCTGGCCCAACAAGACATGCATTTAATGCAATGTGGGCTGACCCGACTGGCATTTAATGCTGAGTGGGCCGGATTAGACCGCATTTATTACTTTGTGGGCTGATCATGACTTCCCAGTCAGATCATGGGACCCACACCCAGATATTCTCAGAAAGATACGATCCACTCCTCTATAAATAAACCCTCAAACACCATGCAAGGTACGCACATCCCATACGCAGAGCCCTTACTCTGTCTCTCTTCCTCCTCTCCTTCCATTGTTCCAGTTCATACACTGACTTTGGCATCGGAGAGCCTTGCGCCGCACAGGCCAGGGTCCTCTGACCGTTTGCTACTCCTTTTCAGGCTCTCGGACGGCATCCAGACATCTCAGACACCATCATCTTCACGGATAAGTCCTGTAAGGCACCCTCTTATTGTGGGTCATAATTTTCTGCACCTACAATTGGCGCCGTCTGTGGGGAAGAAATATCCCAGCCATCCAAACCTCTCAAAACTTTCCCAATCTTCCTAACCTCATCCATTCAGAAGCCATGCCTCCGAAAGCTAAGAAGGGCGTAGAATCTTCAGGAGCAGCGCTCGCGCTGCCACCACCGCCAACGGAAGTCCCTCCTCAGGGGCAGTCCCGCGCAGTGCAAGACACGACTCCAGCGGAAGTCCCTCCTCAGGGGCAGTCCCGCGTGGTGCAAGGGACGACTGCAGGCGAGGGCCGCCTGGGCTCCCAACTCTTTGTCGAGATCCCCTTCCAAGAGGGAGTCGAGACCTCACTCTCAGCGGACGAGGTCCCGCCACCCGGACGCGATGAGCATCAGCATCAGCGTCCTCGGAAGGACAAGGCCGTGGCCGTGGGAGAAACGCGCCACGCTCAACCCCCCGGAGAGGCTCCCGAGGCTGCCCTCCTCCAGAAGCAACTCCGGAAGCAAGAGCGGATGATTCGCAAGCTCCAGCAGCAGCTGAAGGCAGTGCAAACTGCCTCCTTGAGGGAGGTCTCTGAGCCCCAAGGAAAAAAGAAGGGCGCTCCCAGCAAGGCAGCCCAGCCTCCTCGTGAGGACCTCAGACATCATCTGGACCAGAAACGGGGCCAGATTCGTGACGAAGGCTCGAGCAACAGCCGGAGTCACCATAGTCGCGATGGCCGAACTCATAGCCATCACAGTCCGAGCCGCCCCAAGCGAAAGTCCAGAGTTCAGACTCCAGAGGAGGACGACGAGCAGGAATGGTTCGACAAGCGCGTCAGGCGAGCTCTCCAGCACAACCTAGACATGCGGGACCAGAAGCAGCTCTGCGGTCACACTGATCTCGGGGGCTCTCCCTTCACGAAGGAGATCGAGCGCACCCCCTTGCCCAGGAAGTTCTCCGTCCCGCGGTTCGTCCCCTATGACGGACTGTCCGATCCATCTGCACACCTCCGACACTTCTCCCAGAAGATGTCTATCTGGGGAAATGAGGGCCACCTAAACTGTAAGATCTTCTCCTCCAGTTTGGGCGACCTCCCCCTGAAGTGGTTCTGCTCTCTCCCAGAGCAGTCGATTCCCAGTTGGAAGGAGCTCCAGCTCTCCTTCCTGAAGAAGTTCCAAGCATACACCGTCGTCCCCAAGAAGGAAGGGGACCTTATCGCCCTAAGAATGAAGCAGGGTGAAACTCTTGCCAAGTTCACCCACCGATTCTGGGCAATCTACAGCCAGATTGAGGGCGCAAGGGAGGGGATATCCATCTACGCCTTCCAGCATGCCCTGATCCCCGGCAGCGACGTGCGGAAGGACTTGGCCGGGGACACCCCAGAGTCCATGTCAGAGTTAATGTCCCGGGTGAAGCGCTTCATCGCCCGGGAAGAAGATGAGATCCGAGCTAAGGATCGGGACGGGCATCCAGAGCCCGAACAGAAGAATAGCCAGCCTCGGCAAAGAGGCGGGAGGCCCTCCCAGAAGCAGGAGTCCAAGCGGGACTGGGTCTCCAGCTCGGCGAAGCCTTCGTCGTCCAGGTCTGGGGGCAATTGGAAGCCCAGACCTCCCTCCAGCGCCGGTCAGAGCGTGAATGTCGTCTTCAAGGAGCCGATATACCGCATTCTGGCCAAGATCAAATCCAAGCCGTTCTTCAGGTATCCTCCTCCCATGAGGAATGAACCCACCGAAGGTTCCCGGAGCAAGCTCCACTGCGCCTTCCATAAGGGCAACGGGCACAAGACTGAAGAATGTAGGTCTTTGCAGTGGTATCTGGAGAAGCTGGCCAAAGAGGGCCACATTCCAGAGTTCATCAAGGAGGGTGATGCCGGCGGCAGCGAGGGCCGGGTTCACCAGAGCACGGCCCCGGCTCCAGACAGCGAGGACTCAGAGAAGATCATCAATGTGATCCATCTGGCGTCCTCGGCTCCAGCTTCCTCGTCCCGGGGAAGCTCCCAAACCCGTGCCGAAGCCAGGCGGGCTTCGCACGAGAAAGAAGTGATGAAAGCCGACCTCGCCCCGGCATCCAAGAAAGCCCGCCGCGACAAACCAGCCATCTCGTTCTCGGATCGAGATCTAGAGGGGGTCCAAGTCCCTCACAACGACCCCCTGCTCCTCACCATGAAGCTGAGAGACTTCACCGTAAAGAGGATCCTCGTCGACTCCGGCAGCTCCTCCGAGGTCCTCTACTACGACTGCTTCAAACGGATGAAACTCTCCGAAGCAGACCTCACGGAGGTTCGTGCACCTCTGCTAGGGTTGTCCGCGACGCCAGTCTACCCCAAGGGCAGAATCACCTTGGAAACCGAAGTTGGCGGAGCCTCCGTGACAGCCGACTTTCTGGTTGTGGATGCCCCTTCCCCCTACAATGTCATTCTGGGCAGGACGTGGCTCCACAAGCTGGAGGCAGTTCCCTCTTCCTTCCACCAAAAGCTGAAATTCGTCCACGAGAACGAAGAAGGCAAGCTGGAGGTAGTCACAGTGAAGGGAGACCAGCAGCAGGCCAGGCAGTGCGTGTTAGCCGCAGTTCCAGCAGTAAAGGAGCCAGAGCGCGTTAACCTGGCCGAATTCGAAAAGGGCCTCGATGAGATCGGCAGGGACCCTGAAAAGAAGAGCATCGAGGACCTAGCCGAGGTCAGGCTAGACCCGGCAGACCCAGACCGTTTCTTCCTGATCGGCACCCAGCTGTCGGACGAAGAAAGGGCCGAACTCTCTCGGTTCTTGATGCAGAATGTGGACGTCTTCGCTTGGAGCCCAAGTGAGATGCCCGGGGTCGACCCAGAGGTCATGTGCCACAAGCTCAACGTCGACCCCGACCACAAGCCAGTGGTGCAGAGGGCCCGCAGAACCGGGCTGCAGCAGACAGATGCAGTCGTGGAAGAGGTCGACAACCTGCTAAAAGCAGGTGCCATCCGGGAAGTCCAGTACCCGGTATGGCTGGCCAACACGGTGGTCGTCAAGAAGAAAACTGGAAAATGGAGGGTGTGCGTAGACTTCACCGACCTGAACAGGGCTTGCCCTAAGGACAGTTTCCCCCTCCCGAAGATTGACCAACTGATTGACGCCACCGCTGGTCATGACCGAATGAGCTTCCTCGACGCCTACCGAGGCTATCATCAGATCCCTCTCTATGGGCCCGACGAGGAGAAAACATCATTCATCACCCCCCGCGGCACGTACTGCTATAAAGTAATGCCTTTCGGGCTAAAGAACGCGGGGGCGACCTATCAGCGCCTCGTCACGAAGATGTTCCAGGCCCAGCTCGGCCAAACGGTGGAGGTGTATATCGACGACATGGTCGTCAAATCTGTGCGCTCCAGCGACCACCTGGTAGATCTCGGCCAAGTCTTTAACATCCTTCGCGCCTACAAGCTCAAGCTCAACGCTTCCAAGTGCGCCTTCGGCGTAGCCTCTGGCAAGTTTCTCGGCAGCTTGGTGACGCGGAGGGGGATAGAGGCCAATCCAGACCAGATCACCGCCATCCAGGACATCCAGAGTCCCTCCACCACAAAGGAAGTTCAAAAGCTGACGGGAATGGCCGCCGCACTCAATCGCTTCATCAGCCGCTCATCAGATAAGTGCAGGCCTTTTTTCCAGCTTTTGAGGAAAAATTTGAAGTTCCAATGGACCCCCGAGTGCGACCAGGCATTGGCCGCACTCAAAACTTATTTGATGTCACCCCCCACTACTCTCCACCCCGACTCGGGGGGAGATTCTGTATTTATACCTAGCGGTCTCGGATCACGCAGTGAGCTCCGTCCTCATCAGGGAGGATGAGGGAGTTCAAAAGCCAATCTATTACACGAGCAAGACCCTGCTCGATGCCGAGACCAGGTACCTTCTGTTGGAGAAGCTTGCGTTGGCTCTTGTCACCGCCTCCCGCAAGCTCTCCCATTATTTTCAATCCCACACTATTGTGGTGATCACGGAGCACCCACTCCGTTCCTTGTTCAAAAAAGCTGACTTTTCAGGGCGCATATCAAAGTGGGCAGTTGAATTGGGGCAGTATGACATACAGTACCGTCCCCGAACTGCAATCAAAGCCCAGATTCTGGCCGACTTCATAGTCGAATTCGCCTGCCCAAACCCGGCTCCGACCCAGCTCGGCACGGCACTGGGGGGCACAGGGCAAGAGCCAGCAGAAACAGAAATCCAACAGTCTCCCACCTCGGCATGGAGGATCTTTGTCGACGGGTCGTCCACCTCCAAGAGAGCTGGCGCCGGCATAGTTCTCCAGTCGCCAGAGGGACTGGTCATAGAGCAGGCTTTCACCCTCGACTTCAAAGCGACGAACAATGAGGCAGAGTACGAAGCACTGATCGCAGGGTTGAACAGCGCCCGAGTCCTCGGAGCCCAGCACCTGGAAATCTTCAGCGATTCTCAACTGGTAACTAGCCAGCTCGCTGGAGACTACCAGGCCAGGGACGACAGGATGGCGGCTTACTTAGCCCTGGCAAAAAAGCTACTCTCCCAATTCCAGAAAGCCGAGGTCAGGCAGATCTCCCGAGATACCAACACGCACGCAGATGCGCTTGCAAACCTGGCCTCCGCTGTCGAAGCAGGAAAGAAGAGGACCATCGAGGTCGGGTCAGTATCAAGGTCGAGTCTAGAACTCCAGTCATCTCGGCTTGTCCTCTGTGCTGACCTCGGCCCCAGCTGGATGGATCCAATCGTTGCCTACCTGAAGGATGACCAGCTCCCTGAGGACAAGACTGAAGCCCACAAGGTCAGGCTCAAGGCAGCCCGCTTTTGGCTCTCTCCAGAAGGCAAACTCTACAGGAAGTCCTTCACAGGCCCGTACCTCCAATGCGTCCACCCGTCCAAGGTGGACGACTTCCTGTACGAGATCCATGAAGGAATCTGCGGCAGCCATATAGGAGGCCGCTCATTGGCCTACAGGGCAATCAGCCAGGGTTACTGGTGGCCCTACATGCAGAAGGACGCCCAGGTCTACGCCAGAAAATGCGAGAAATGCCAGAAGTTCTCCCACTCACTTCATCAGCCAGCACAGGATCTGAGCCCCCTCTCTAGTCCATGGCCCTTCGCTCAATGGGGCCTGGACATTGTGGGGCCTCTCCACCGAGCTCCAGGGAACAAAAGATGGCTGATAGTGGCTACGGACTACTTCACCAAGTGGATAGAGGCTGAGCCGTTGTCCTCCATCACCGACCGGGACTCCAGGAACTTCGTTTGGAAAAACATCCTTACGAGGTTCGGCATCCCCCGGACCCTAATTTCGGATAACGGGACTCAGTTCGATTCCAAATCCTTCAGAGATTTCTGCCAAGAACATGGCATCAGAAACCATTACTCCACCCCGGCATATCCACAGAGTAATGGTCAGGCAGAAGTCTCCAACAAAGTGATCCTGGACGGCCTCAAGAAGCGACTGGACAAGGCAAAGGGCAGATGGACAGAAGAGCTTCCGAGCGTGCTGTGGGCGTACAGGACAACTCCAAGGAGGTCCACCTCGGCGACACCATTCTCTCTGGCCTACGGGATGGAGGCTGTCATTCCCCTAGAAATCGGCCTTCCTACCCTGAGGACAGAACTGGTCGACCAAGGTCGGAATGAAGCGAACCTGGCAATGGAGCTAGAGCTGGCGGACGAACGACGTGAAGCAGCAGCCCTGAGACTAACCGACTACCAGCAACGGTTAGCCAGGGCATACAATCAGAATGTCAAGGAAAGAAGGTTCACCACGGGGGAGCTCGTTTTAAAGAAGACCCTGCCAGCTGACAGAGAACCAAATGAGGGGAAGCTTGCCCCGAACTGGCACGGCCCGTTCAGAGTAGTTTCACTGGCAGGAAAGTCAGCCTACAAGCTCGAAGACTTGGATGGCAAGCCATTGCCGAGACCGTGGAATGCATCTCATTTGAAGAAGTTTTATTTCTAAAGATGTAACGAACTTCGGAATCAATAAAAAGCAGCTTTTGCCTTGTCATCAATCTCTCTGGTCGACTCCGGCGACACAGGCTCGACGCCTTGGAAACGGCTTCGAGTTCATACACTCAGCCTTTCCTAAAATCCCGTGTCTCAGGGCACACAGGCTCCACGCCTTGGAAACGGCTTCGAGTTCATACACTCAGCCTTTCCTAAAATCCCGTGTCTCAGGGCACACAGGCTCCACGCCTTGGAAACGGCTTCGAGTTCATACACTCAGCCTTTCCTAAAATCCCGTGTCTCAGGGCACACAGGCTCCACGCCTTGGAAACGGCTTCGAGTTCATACACTCAGCCTTTCCTAAAATCCCGTGTCTCAGGGCACACAGGCTCCACGCCTTGGAAACGGCTTCGAGTTCATACACTCAGCCTTTCCTAAAATTCCGTGTCTCAGGGCACACAGGCTCCACGCCTTGGAAACGGCTTCGAGTTCCTACACTCAGCCTTTCCTAAAATTCCGTGTCTCAGGGCACACAGGCTCTATGCCTTGTAAGAGGCTTGCAGTTCCTACACTCAGCCTTTCCTAAAGTCTGGGTTCATAAACCCCTCAAGGCAGTCCGGCCAAGGACAGTTTTCTGGAGTCCGGGTTCATACACCCGTCAGAAGGCCATTGCCGAACTCGCTCCGCCGAGCCGAGACCAATGGAATGGGTCCATCTCGGCACAATGCATCTCGTCTCGGCCAAAGCCAGCCCTTTTGGCCAAAGTCAATGCCAGCACTCAAACACAAATCCAAGCATTCCAGAACAACGCAAAGAAAGGAGAAAAAGAACTCAAAAGCACTGTACACAGCTTGGGTAATCAGAAAATGCATTTTCATTCATTGCAAACTGCTTCGTTACAAGAAATACATAACAGAAAGCAGAGTACAGAAAGGAGGACCACAGTCCTCTAAAAACAGAAAATGGAGAGAGGCTAGGAGACTCTGATCTTCACTGACTCTTCAGGCGTCACTGACTCTTCAGGCAGAAGGCTCCTGGAGGTTCTGAGCGATCCCTGGACCCCGCTGAGCTCTGCCACACCCTCGGCGGGCAGTGGGAGCGGCAGAGCTTGAAGAAATCTCGCGGACCAGCAGAGCTCCAACCCGCCTTCCGTACGATGGGCGCACAGGGTCGTGTTGGACGAGAATGCGCCACCATCCCCTCGCAGCGCATCCTCACTCTGTCTGGCCAAGGGCCAGTGGCCATGGACCCGCGTTCAGAGAGCGCGCGGCCCACGGGGAATTCCTTCAGAGAGCGCGCAGGCCACGACAGCCTTCCCCCCTCGGGGGCAACCGTCCAACGGCGCAGGGATCTCCCCCGGATCAAGTAATCTCAGGCACCTCTCAGACATGGTTCCTATGTTCCTTCCTTCTCCCATGGCGAGCCTGTTCCCCCTATTTATAGGATGGAGGGAGGCTCAGACTCCAAAAGGAGTTATGGGGCGAAGTCTCCCACGCGCTGTTGGGAAGGCGCGACTATTGACCAGCGAACCCTACGGCGCCACGTGGAGACACCCGTCAGACTCCCTCGTCTGCCGCGCCACCATATTCATTGCTATTCAAGATCACCTAAGATACGGAGGATCAGCGCTAATACCAATGGAGATCACCCAAGATACGGAGGATCAGCGCGAATACCAATGGAGATCACCCAAGATACGGAGTATCAGCGCAAATACCAAAAAAGATCTTAAGGGAGCACTCTACCGAACTCAAGCAATCAAAGAACTCAAGCTTAAAAGAGAAAAGCACGGGTATTTCAGAAAACCTTCATTTGTATTAAAGTTTCAATCATTACACTGTCCAGCAAATACAAATTGAAGGAAATTACAAATTACAAAGCAAAAGAGCAAACATCCCGAAGTCCCGAGGTCATGACCGGTCAGTTGCACGGGCTGCGGCGTCAGAGGCTTCACCAGATGGACGGGCAGAGTTCGGCACCGGAAGCGGGTACGGAGGCGGCTCCCGAAAGGAGCGGTGGCCCTCCGAGATCCCGACCTCCTTCATGCCGGCAAGCCACCCTTTCGCCCAAGCCTTATCCCTCACCACAAGAACCCTTTCCTTGTAGTGGTTGGTGACCTGCACTTTGGCATCCTCGAATGCAGCGTCGCACTCGGATTCGAGCTTCGCCTCGGCTTCATCCGCCCTCTTGGATTCGGATTCAAGCTTCGCCTCGGCTTCATCCGCCCTCTTGGTCTCGGCTTGAAGCAGGGCCGCGTAATCGTCTCCCATCTTCGAGATGGAGACCTCGAGCTCGGCCACCTTGGTCCGCTCCGCCTCGGCCTCCTCCCTCGCCTGCTCGAGCTTCGCCGCGAATTCCTCTTCTGCCTTGGCCAACTTCTGGCTCACAGCGTCCAGGGACTCTTGCAGGCCGTTCTTCTCCACGGACAGCTCGGCAGCGTCCGCGCTGTACCTCCAGATCCTATCAGCAACGGCCATGGACTTCTGAGCCGCCTGTCAAATGAAGACGTACATGTTAGATCCAAAGAGCGTCAGACGCTAAATTGCTGGTTTAGCAAAGGAAAATGAAGATTTACCACGAGGTTGGACTGCAGCATCGACAAGATCAGCTTCTGATCGCTTTTGTACTTATCCAGCCTCTCCATGTCCCGGGGAAGGGCACAGGCTCGCCCAAGGGCCTCGAGGACCGGGAGATCGATCCTGTGAAGAATGCTATCCTCCACCGTCATCGGCCTCCCCGGCCCGAGCATGAAGCCTGGCTCCCATAACTGCGGCCCCGGCGGCAACGAGGCAGCGGCCGAGCTAGGGCCCGCATCAGTCCTCGGCATCTTCAGCGGCCGAGTTTCCTCCTGCTCGACCTCGGCTGGGGGCGAGCGTACCCCTAGGTCAACAGGGCCAGGGGGCACGGGTACCTCCACCGCCTCTGCAGGAGAAGCCACCCGAGCCCTCGGAGACGGACGCCTCGGAGAATCTACCGGCTCCTCGGGGGCTCGGACGTCCTCCACTCCAAGCGCCAAGGCCTCGAGATCCTCGAAGGACAAACGCCTGGTGTGCCTCATCCCGGATCCTGGCGAGGGAGATCGGGCAGATTGACTCGATTCCCTTCCTGAGACCTGGGGTAGTCTCGATTCTGCTAAGGAAACTAAGATTCCAGACGCTGCCCTAGCTTCAGACGACGCCCGCGAGGGCTCTGCGACCTCCGGAACGGCCCGCTCCTGACCAACCCCGGATCCGGCACCTTCACTCGGGATCGGCTCTACGGTGCCCCTCAGATACCCGCGGTACTTCGGCTCATATCCTAGCAGCGACCAAGCCGCCCTACCGTCGTGACCGCTGTACCGCTTCACCAGACGGAGCCAGGCATCGTTCCTCTTCCAGATGTATTTGGCTGCCCGTCTCCTTTCCTTCAAAGCTGCAGCAGTCAGAATCATAAGCACGGCAGAATAAAAAGAAACTTATGAAAAAAGAAAAGAAACGGAGGATGTTTACTTGGGATGGTGCCGAAGTGGCGGGGGACCTGGTAGCCTCTATCGGTGTCGGCTTCCCCAAACTCCCAGTTCCCCGAAACATATAGAAGATCGTCCCCGGCATATTTGCTCGAATCCTCCAAGTATCGGACGAAGCCGTCTCGGCCTGACTTAGCCCGGAGATAATAAGATTCCCCGGACCTGCATATGTCATAGACGTCCTCAAGATCGAAGACGCCGAAGTCGGTGCCCAGGACCTCATTCAACTTGACCGTGCCCATCACGATCTTGAAGGCATTCGGCAGCAGTTGGCAAGGGCAGAGACGCCACTGACTAAGGCATCTCCTGAGAAGCGGATGAAGGGGGAATCGGACCCCGCCTTCTATCACAGCCACCAGCGGAAAAGGCATCCAGCCTCCCAGAAAGGCGCGAGGGTTGTAGCCATGGGGATCAGCACCCCTGACTTGGACATCAGCAGGGATCCTAAAGGCTGACCTAAAACCCTCGATCGCTGCCTCGCTCTCTAACCAGTGGTTGTAAATCCCCATTCCTATCCCAGTCTAAAAGCAGAGAAACCCGCAGAAGAAGAAGCAGAGCAGAAAGAACTTACGGAAGCAGAACAAAGACGCTGGACAGCGAAGAGGCTCAACCTCAGCAGCGCACCACTTCTCGGATGAAGCTCCCTCACAGTAGCCTTCCCTCTTCTGACGCTCGTCTCTGATTCAGAATCGCAAACGAAGGATGGAACAGACCTCAACTGCCCTATAAATAGCAGAGAGTTCCCCCTTTTTTACAGAAACCCTAATCGGGCGTGCCAAGGGGCGCCCCCCCTCCTGGGATTTCGCGCGAATCATTTCGGAAATTTATTGCGCCTCCCTGAAGCGGCGCGCAAATCATTTCAAAAATTGATTGCGCCCCTGACGAAACGGCGCGTACGACCTCGAAGAGACAGACAACCAGCCCAGGAACGACACGTGGAACCGTCGAACTGTCTTCAGCATTGAATAGGGGACGCCATTTATCACCTCGAACATCCAAAGCGACAGCGAGTCAGGGCCGAAAGAGGATCTCCTACAGATAGACCCGGCACATAGCTCCCGACCTCACGGCACTGACGTTCTACGCGAGCTCAGAAGCTAGGGGGCAATTGTGTGGGGAAATTCCCAGAGCTACAGGATTAGGCTAATCACAGCCATCATACGGGGCTAAACATTCTCACGTGCCATCCGCGTGCCATCCGCGTGCCATCCACGTGGCACCGGTCTCATCCCGGCTACCAGGGCAGAGGCCTTGGCCGACATCATACATCTCCAGGCCACAAGCGCCGAACTGGATCACCTCGGGCATCATCTCGGCAGAGAGTCCACATCGGCAAGGCCGCCCCGGACGCTATCTCCGCAGATAACCCTACCTCGGCTAAAGCCACCTCGGCTGAAGAAGCCAGAACAGTAACCGAAGCGAGAAAGAACCTTCGCCTAGACCCCTCATCCCCCACGTCACCAGGCACGTGGAAGGATAGGGTCACGATCTAGTGGGACAGACACGACGTCCAGCCGCCCACTATCTTCGCCAGATCGCCACGTGGCAGCATCCAGCGGCTGAGGCCACATCAGGGCAAGGCCCGAGGGCGGATCCGCTGGTACTCCTACCGCCAAAGGCGCCCAACACAATCTGGCCCAACAAGACATGCATTTAATGCAATGTGGGCTGACCCGACTGGCATTTAATGCTGAGTGGGCCGGATTAGACCGCATTTATTACTTTGTGGGCTGATCATGACTTCCCAGTCAGATCATGGGACCCACACCCAGATATTCTCAGAAAGATACGATCCACTCCTCTATAAATAAACCCTCAAACACCATGCAAGGTACGCACATCCCATACGCAGAGCCCTTACTCTGTCTCTCTTCCTCCTCTCCTTCCATTGTTCCAGTTCATACACTGACTTTGGCATCGGAGAGCCTTGCGCCGCACAGGCCAGGGTCCTCTGACCGTTTGCTACTCCTTTTCAGGCTCTCGGACGGCATCCAGACATCTCAGACACCATCATCTTCACGGATAAGTCCTGTAAGGCACCCTCTTATTGTGGGTCATAATTTTCTGCACCTACATCTACAATAATCTTTTACATGAACAAACCTTCTAAAACTTTCCAAGAGAGCATTCAACTCCACAATGCAAGTTCATTTCTGATACAAAACCAATTTTCCACGTCCTGAAGGATTTCAGACATTAAGTTCTAGACGGAGAACTGATTCCATGGCAGCCCTTTCCCATTTGAGTTCTGAGTTGTGGGAAAGGGTGGGTTCTCAAACCCATTCTTCTGACTAAAATGACCTGTTATACAATAGACAAATAGCCCACAACCACCTCTGCAAGCAAACGGGCCCTAATGATACCCTTCTCTAAGATCAACATTTATTTTCCCAGAGACTGATGGATCATTTTGTGGAGAAGAGAACTGCTTTCATGCCTACGAATCACAGCAGTAGGGAGAGGAAAGAGTCTATCCATGAAAATGAAGATGAAACCAGATGAGATATCAGCTCAGCTGCATGCACCCACTAACAATGATTTATAGGGAAAAAAATAAGGGAGGGAATTTCATCCTCAAATTAGTTAGTCGTGTACTCGTCTAGTCAACTATTTAAAAAAGATCATTATATTGACTTAAAAGAGAATTTTATTGGTTAATGGGAATGAAAGATTGAGGAAGAAAGATGAAGAGAAGGCAAAAGGCAGCAAAAGGGAAATCTAATCCAGTTTGTATTGTTCGAACCCATGAGTTTTATTAACTTGCTGGAAAGTATTAAAAAAAAAAGCACTCAAACCCCCTCACTTTCCGCTATTCACAAAAGAACACCTAACCATGGTAATAAGATAAATTAAAAAATAACCCTTCAACACTCACCTTTGAGCTGAAGCCTGAATGTAGATCATCCCAGCTTGTGATATGAGGTTTGAACTTCCAATTGAAACATCCTCTAAAGTTGGTTAGGAAGAAAGAAGAAGACCTCAAATCTCCGATAGGAAGGCCATAAAGAATGGAACTTGACCAGGGCATTGGTGCTGATATTGCAGGAATAAAAGCATCTTTAGAAGTTTATCGGGCCAAACGGAAGGAGCACCTGGTGTATATGACACAGGTAGCCCCAATGTTACTAGCATCTCAAAACCTGAGTTGGATATGAGAAAGGGCAGGTAAATCAGCAGGATATCAGCTCCCCCACCCCAACCTCTGACAAAACCAGAGAACTAAATTGAAGAGAGTGATATGGAATATTGGATGATCTCAACGATCAGTCCTTTGCTTTACTTATAGACTTAATGGCCTTAATCAAGGCATATTGGATGATCTCAACGATCAGTCCTTTGCTTTACTTATAGACTTAATGGCCTTAATCAAGGCAAATTACAATCTAATTACAATCTCTATGAAGGGAAAGAGTATAAAGAATATTGATACAGATTATATACATGGAAAGAATTTAAAATAGATTGATGAGTCACAGTCCACTAATCCTTATCCCACGTGATATATGAGAATGGGTCAGTGGGCCTATTGTACATGGGTCTTGGCTCAACTATTGTTGACATCCCCCCTCAAATTGATGCTGGTCAAATAGGAGCAATTTGCGAATCAGGAACTCATGACGTGGCCAAGGCAGTCCTTTGGTGAAGATGTCTGCGAGTTGGAGTTCACTTGAAACATGTGGAAGACTAATCACCTTGCGATAATATTCATCTCGAATGAAGTGACAATCCACCTCAATATGTTTTGTACGTTCATGAAAAACGGGATTCTCAGTAATACGGATGAAACTAGTATTGTCTACATGAAGTGGGGTAGCTGATATCTGAGAAAAACCAAGATCTATAAGTAAGCCATGAAGCCAAAAGGATTTCAGAACAGGCAGCGGACATAGCACGATATTCAGATTCAGTGGAAGATCTGGAGACCCTTTCTTGTTTTTTGCATTTCCAAGAGATGAGTGATTCACCTAAATATATACACCAGCCTGTGGTGGATCTGCGAGTATCTGTGCATCCTGCCTAATCGGCATCAAAATATGTAGTAAGTGTCAGAGGTGTGCCAACCGGATAGAACAATCCTCGAGTCGGAGAACCAATAATGTACCGGATGATCCGTTTGACTGCAACCATATGGTGATGTCTTGGAGCAGTCATGAATTGACTAACAACATTTACAACATAGGAGATGTCTGGTCTAGTGATGGTCAAGTAGATCAGACTGTCGACCAAGCGTCTGTAGAATGTGGGATCGGAGAGGAGATCCTCATCATCTTTCTTGAGTTTCACATTGACTTCTAATGGAGTGTCCACATGGGTGGTATCAGTTAAGCCAGCAAGGTCACGAAGGTCAGTAACATACTTATGTTGATGTAAAAACAATCAATTCCTAGACTGTTGGACCTCAAGTCCCAAGAAGTATGTTAATGGACCCAGATCTTTCATATGGAATGCAGCTTGAAGTGAGGATTGAAGATTTTGAATCATGTTACTGTGAGTGCCTGTGATGATGATATCATCCACATATACAAGAAGTATAGTGGTAGCTTGAGCAGTCTTATTCAAGAATAATGAAGGATCATAGGGACTTTGAATAAAGCCAAGGTTTAGTAGAGTAGAACCAAAATTTTCAAACCAAGCTCTGGGTGCTTGTTTAAGTCCATACAACGAGCGACGGAGTCGTGCCACTTCATTTTTAGATGGAGACTCATATCCTTGAGGAAGACGCATGTATACTTCCTCGTGAAGATCCCTGTGGAAGAAGGCATTCTTCACATCCATCTGATACAGGGGCCGTGAGCGTGATGCCGCAATAGCAAAAATAGTACGCACAGTTGTCATCTTGGCGACCGGAACGAATGTTTCATCATAGTCGATACCATACTCCTGACAGTTGCCAAGAGCCACTAACCGAGCCTTATAACGTGCCAGAGTACCATCAGGATGCAGCTTGATAGAGTAAACCCATTTACAACCAATGGGTTTGATGGACGGAGGACATTGAACAACATCCCATGTGTGATTCTCTTTTAGTGCATCAAGTTCTTCCTGCATGGCCTGCCGCCAACACTCATGTTGCACTGCTTGAGCAAAGTGATTAGGTATATGAACAGAAGACAAGGTAGCAAGTAAGGATGCATGGGTAAAGCCAAACCGATCAGGGGGGCGGGAAAGCCGAGATGATCTACGAATATGAACGGGTTGATAGATGTCAGAAGCAGGAGCGGGGTCAAGTGCCGAGGAAACTGACAAATCAGGAGGCTCAGATGCAATCGTGTTTTCCCGTCTACGCCTTTCGTACACAATAATAGGCTTGACATTTTCCGAAGGTAGATCCGTAGGATCACCAAAAGCAGGAACAAGAGAAAACATAGGAGATGGAGCAGGATCTAGATGATGAAAAAAATATTGATTTTCAGAAAACACAACGTTACGAGAAATCCGGATACGTTTTGCCTTGGGATCATAACAAAGAAATCCTTTTTGATCATTCGCATAACCTAAGAAGGCACAAATCGAAGATTGAGCCGATAGTTTTGTTCGTTCGACCGGTGGAAGAAGAGCAAAACATATGCACCCAAAAACATGGAAATGAGAAAAACTAGGATGCCTATGAAATAAACGAAAATAAGGTGTTTCATGGTTAATGCGCCGTGATGGTAGCCGATTTATAACATGAACTGCTGTAGACAGAGCTTCGGGCCAGAATCTTGGTGGAACAGATGATGTTAAGAGGAGGGACCGAATAATGTCCAAAAGATGTCTGTTTTTCCTCTCAGACACACCATTTTGTTGGGTGTATAAGGACAAGATTTTTGAGAAATTATTCCATTGTTTTGCAAAAAAGTCTGAAACTCATTTGAAACATATTCACCACTTGAATCTGTACGAAGTGTTTTAATGGATGTGGAGAAATAATTTTCCACATAGGCTAAGAAAATTTTAAATGAAGCAAACACCTCAGATTTTGAATGCAAGAAATATATCCATGTAAAGCGACTATAGTCATCAATGAATGTAACAAAATATTTAAATTGAGAATGGGATATGATAGGTGCTATACCCCAAACATCACTATGAACAAGATCAAAACATTTCAATGATAAAGAAGTGCTGATGGGAAAAGAAAGAGTCTTGCGAGCCCATTTTACAACTAGAGCAATTAAAGGAAACATCCTTAAGAGAAATTTTATTATCATGTAATAATCCAGACTTAAACAAAGATAACAAAGCTCGAGAATTAGGATGGCCTAATCTTTTGTGCCATAAGTGGCACTTATTGGAACTAGAAGCAGAAAACAAAGCAGAAGCAACCAAAGACCAATCTTGTGTAGATAGTTGTAGCGGAAAAAGACAACCACACTTAGGTCCCTTCGCTATCAACTTCCCCGATGCTTGATCCTGTATAACACAACCAGAACGAGAAAAAGAGACAGAACAGTGATTATCAACTAGTTGGCCAACAGATAATAAATTGGTAGATAACTGAGGAGAAAGAAAAACATGACTCAAAGGTAAGGGATGTGAGATCTCACCGATGGCAATAATGGGTATACTGCCACCATCTGCTGTATTGATTCGGAGACTTCCATCATAAGGTTTTAATTGAGATAGAATTTCAGATGAGTGAGTAATATGATTAGAAGCCCCCGAATCCATATACCAGGTAGAGTTTGGTTGTTTGGGTTTACCTGAGAGTCCAAGGGCAGAAAAAGCATTTACGATCATCTGTTGAACCATTTCCGGGGTAAGAGAGGATGAAGAAGCAGTTGGAGCAGGTAGTACTGTAGGGGCAGCATGACTCAATGCAGGAGTAGACACATCCAGAGTTGGCAGATTTGCTTTCTGAGAAGAGGTCTGAGCGCGGCGCCGACATTCAGGAAGAACATGGCCCTTGCGTTTGCAGTAAGAGCAGTATTTTTTATTGCATTGGGTGGCAACATGGCCATATTTCTGACACGAGTAACACTGTACTTTAGTCATATCCATGTTCTGCTGGTGGGAACGGGCAACATAAGCCGCAGTTAATGGACCGGTGGGAACTGCATTTTGAAGAGTAACCTGGGTGGTTAAACGCTGTTCCTCACGAAGAAGCTCTCCGAAGCAAGAATCAATAGATGGGGAGGGCACCCTGCTCATTAGATTTGAACGAAGTTGTTCAAATTCAGGCCTAAGTTTCATCAGGAATTGATCTCTCTGACTAGTGGAATGGATGTTTTGAACTACCGCAATTGAAGCCTCAGGGAGATTGGAGTAAATGATCTCAGTATAGTCCGTCCATAAACGAATAAAAGTAGAGTAATATTCTTGAACGGACATAGTTCCCTGCGTAAACTGAGAAAGCTCATGTTCCAGGTGGAACCTCTGGGCAGAGTTATCCTGTTGATATACCTGTTTGAGGTATTCCCACATGCCTTTTGCTGTTTTGTAAGGTCTGAGATTCATGATGCATTGGGGATCCACTGACCCCACAAGCCAAGTCATGATTTGGGCATCTTTGGTTTCCCATTTTGAGGCTGCCTGTACATCATCTAAAGATTTTGGATCAGTCCCATTAATATGACCCCATAGTTCTTTTCCTTTAAGGTAGATCTAAAATTGGAAGGCCCATGATGTGTAATTGGTCCCATTGAACTTAATCAGTAAATGTTCACTTTTGTCCATGATTTATTATTCTAAAATTGGCTCAAGATTAACCAGCAGAATACAATAGAGGGATTAGATCAACTCAGGATGCTTGAAAATAGTGCAGAAATTACAAAACAACTGTCAGTGAACTATTCCACAAAAAAAAAAAAAAAAAAAAACCCCAGGCGACCTTGATTGGCACTGCTGGTTCCCTACGTGTGGCCTACTGTTTGATCTGAGTGATGATCAAATCCACAAGATGCAAGCAGGATCAATTTTTCTTTCAAGTGGTACAAGATTTATTGAAATCCATCCATAATCCAAGATATTGTACGGCTGAGATCAAAACTATCTTAGAAAACTGGGAAATCACAAGTTGGTTCAAATGGCCTACCTCTGATCTTGGAAAAATGCTGAAAAAAATCTCCAAATTTACCAGTAGAGTTGGTAGACCACTGCTGTAGGGTTTGCTGAAGATGCCATGATGATCGCAGGTGGGCCACTATTGATCAAATTACTATAGAAGACTGATCAGCTGTCGATGAACACAAATCCCTGATCTGGTTGTTGCTACGGTTACAGATCTTTGATTTGTTTCCCTCTGAGACACAACATTGTATTTCCCTAAGAGCAACAGGACTGATCACAAGTGGTTCACAGTGATCAGATTTCAAGACGATGAAGATCAATGTCAAAAAATTGCACGAACAGTCACAAGCAATGACTGTTTTCACCAAGATTCAAAAGAAATTGAAGAGTGAAAGCTAAAAGGCTCTGATACCACGACAGAACCAGAGAACTAAATTGAAGAGAGTGATATGGAATATTGGATGATCTCAACGATCAGTCCTTTGCTTTACTTATAGACTTAATGGCCTTAATCAAGGCAAATTACAATCTAATTACAATCTCTATGAAGGGAAAGAGTATAAAGAATATTGATACAGATTATATACATGGAAAGAATTCAAAATAGATTGATGAGTCACAGTCCACTAATCCTTATCCCACGTGATATATGAGAATGGGCCAGTGGGCCTATTGTACATGGGTCTTGGCTCAACTATTGTTGACAACGTCCACCACACTACTATCAAAATGGATACCTGGTGCTGAACACAGAATGTGAGACCTTTGGGATCGATTAATGCTTGGGCTTCCACCAAACTAGGGCATTATCTTCAGCAGCTAAGTCCATTCTATGGTTCTCAGCTGTTGGAAGACCAATTGAAGTTAGAAAAAGAAAAAAACAGAAACTATAAGTGGAAATTATAAAAGCATATAGATCATGGTTCCCAATTATAGAAACAGATAAGCAAACAGATAGAGAAATAGAAATACAAACTCCGCATATTCCAACAAGACAAAATTTTCAGGATCATATCCATAATATGCAATTCATATTTATCATTCTAATTTAAGCAGTTTCTATTAGTGATTCAAAAATGCTAGCTACTTCAGATTTCAGCCGGGATTTGAGTGTAAAGCCTGGTGCGAGCCGTATGAGAGCAGCCGAGTGCATGGAGTCAACATCAGCGTTTCAGCGACGGGCCGCTACGCTTCCGCTACGCCTGCCGCTACCGCCATTTTCATCCTTGGGCGTAGGGTAAGAAAAATGGGAGCTAGCTGCATCACTGATGGGCCATTAAAACCATTCACTCATCAAAGGTGCAAGTTGTAGGATCTTCCCCATTGCTTCTTCTTAATGCAAATAACCAAAATCAAAATGGCCCGTCGCTGATCAGCGTTTCAGCGACGGGCCACTACGCCTGCCGCTACCGCCATTTTCATTCTTGGGCGTAGGGTAAGAAAAATGGGAGCTAGCTGCATCACTGATGGGCCATTAAAACCATTCACTCATCAAAGGTGCAAGTTGTAGGATCTTCCCCATTGCTTCTTCTTAATGCAAATAACCAAAATCAAAATGGCCTATTGCTCCGGGTGAACCATGACGGTACAAAAGGAGAGCATGATGATGGAGGAAAGGAGATGGATAAAAAATAAGAGATCCATTACTATAGATGGGAGGAGGTAACAACAATGGAAACTACAAGATAAATATAGTAAAGAAAGAGAAAACAGAAAACCCATATCTCCATAAAGGGTGGAGAAACCTACAAGGCAGTATTAGGAAGTAGAGGGGATTCAACCTAATTAGTTCTATGATCTATCAGTAGATAGGTAGTTATAGGCAAAAACCAAGTAGTAGTTCAAATGCCCCTGTATTAGAGCAGGCCCAACTAGGAAGATGGGACCACATTGGAAAGGTATAAGGAAATGGGAGTATGTATTCATTGCCAATGTGCATCAATGCAGTGCCCAACGTGTTGCAGTATATGCAGTAATTTATGTTTTTTCTTTATTAAATTTAAGTTTTATTCAAGGAAAAAACAAGAAATACTATATATGACCCATAATGGCCATAACCTGTGGTAAATAGACCTTTCATTCCAACGTTGGGTATTAGAATAGTATTATTAACTATTCCAATACCAAATAATGTATAAATTTATAGAATAACAAAGACCATATCAAAACCTAAAAGCAGAATGCAATGATCAACAAAAGAGAGAGAGAGGAATTATCCTGTCAGCTAAACAAGTATTAAAGAAATCAAAGTGAGGATTTTATCAGGAACGTTGTGTAAAACGCTGCAAGCTTGCAACTGCCAGCAACATCATGCTAGATCCATTAGAGTTCAACAATGTATGTTCCGCTTTGGAAGACATTGACTAATTTTTATTGCATAAGCGATCTAGAAAACTCTCGTATCACCAGAAGATCTCCACAAGGTCTATAATGATCTGACAGATGCTAAAATTGGCTTGACATGCACCACACCATGTTGCTCCTTGTTTTTCTGTGAAAATACAGGAAGCAAATCCAAATATTCTTTAGATCATTCATCCTTTGAGATCAAGTCAACCACAATAGAAGCAGTGTTTGCATCGGGGCAAAATGTTTCTCTTAGCCATTATATGGAGATAGTGGACTGCCTTGTGCATCTCGTTCATTTAAAAAAAAACCACGGATGATTGCATTGAACGCAAGGGCATCTGGCGAGCAACCATTTTCATCCATTTGCAAGAATATTTCATGGGCCTCCTGCATCTGACCTCCATTAAGAAGGCCATTGATCATTTTAGTATATGTTGTGACACTTGGAACCAAGCCCTTGCTAAAGATACCATTAAATAGCTCTTTCGCCTCTCCAAGTCTCCCATTTCTACACATGCGATCAATGAGAATATCGAAAATTCTAACATCCAGTTCAAGGTTGGAGTTAATAGCTTGAAATACATTTTTTGCCTCTATTATGTGTTGCCTCTTACAGAGCCCATCCATCAAAGTTGCATATGTCATGAGGTCGGGACTTTGGCCATTAGATTGCATCTCACCAAAAAGTTGTAGCGCAGTCCCAACTCTACCAACTTGACATAGGCGACACAATAGAGTTGTGTATGTGACAATTGTGGGTGACAATCCGTTGCAACGCATTTCTTCGAAGAGTCTCATAGCCTCATCCATTCTCATACACTTGCAGTACTCATTAATCAACACGCTATAGCTGTAGACATCATGGGCAAGCCCCCAAGCCGCCATGGAGTTGAAGAGTTTCACTGCTGGCTCCATTTGGCCCTGCAAACAATAACCATCCATCAATGTATTGTAGGAAATTACATCAGTCTCTTCACGTCTTTGAATCATCAGTGTGTGGGGAGATTTCCAGAACCACCGGATTACGCTAATCACAGCCATCAGATGAGACTAAGCACTCTCACGTGCCATCCGCGTGCCATCCACGTGGCGCCAAGCTCACCCCGGCTACCAGGACAGGAGGTCCGGCCGAAGTCAGGTAGCTCGGGGCCACTAGCGCCGAACTGGCCCACCCCGGGCGCCATCTCGGCAGGGAGCTCCACTTCGGCTGGGCCACCCCGGATGCCGTTTCGACAGAAAGCTCCACCTCGGCTGAAGAAGCCGGGACGGAAGCCGAAGCAAGAGAGAACCTTCACTTGCACCCCTCGTCCCCCACGTCATCAGGCACGTGGAGAAATAGGGGCACGAGCTAGCAAGACAGATGCGACATCCAGCCGTCCACAATCTTCACTAGATCACTGACAAGGCGGCATCCAGCGGCTGAAGCCACATCAGGGCAGGGCCCGAGGGCAGATCCGCTGATGCTCCTACCGCCAAAAGCACCCAACACGATCTGGCCCAACAAGACACGCATTTAATGCATTGTGGGCTGATCCGACTGACATTAAATGCAGGATGGGCTGGATTGGACCGCATTTATTACTTTGCGGGCCTATCATGACTCCCAGTCAAATCACGGGACACACACCAAGGTGTCCTCCAAAAATACAAGCCAAAGCTTCTATAAATGGAATCCCATACCACATGCAAGGTACGCAGAATACAACTCAGAGAACTGTTACTCTGCCTCTCTTCTTCCTCTCCTTCCATTGTTCCAGTTCCTTCACTGACTTTGGCATCGGAGAGCCTTGCGCCGCCCAGGCCAGGGTCCTCTGACCGTGTGTTCTTCCCTTTCAGGCTTTCGGACGGCACCCAGTCATCATCATCATCGGATAAGTCCTCTAAGGCTCCCCAGTTATTGTGGGTCATTATTTTCTGCACCTACAATTGGCGCCGTCTGTGGGAAAGTAATATCCCAACCTTCCCAACCTTCCCAACCTCAATCTCTCAGAAGCCATGCCTCCGAAAGCTAGGAAGGGCGTAGAGTCCTCAAGAGCAGCGCTCGAGCTGCCACCACCGTCAACGGACGTCCCTCCTCAAGGGCGCTCCCGCACGGTGCATGGCACGTCTGCAGGCGAGGGCCGCTTAGGCTCTCAGCTCTTTGTCGAGTTCCCACTCCAAGAGGGACTCGAGGCCTCGATCTCAGCAGAAGAAGTCGTGCCACCCAGACGCGATGAGCGTCGACATGAGCGTCCTCGCAAGGACAAAGCCGTGGCCATAGGAGAGGCGCCACACGTTCAACCCCCTGCCACTGGAGGGGTTCTCGAAGCCCAAAATGCTCTCCTCCAGAGGCAAGAGCAGCTGATTCGCGAGTTCCAGCAGCAGCTGAGGGCAGCGCAAACTGCCTCCTTGAGGCAGGTCTCCGAACCTCAAGGGAAAAAGAGGGACGCCCCCAGCAGGGCAGCCCAGCCTCCCCGCAAGGATCCCAGAAACCATCTGGACCATAAGCGGAACCAGATTCATGACGAAGGCTCGAGCAACAGCCGAAGTCATCGAAGTCGCGATGGCCGAGCTCGTAACCATCACAGCCCGAGCCGCTCCAAGCGAAAGTCAAGGGCCCGGACTCCGGAGAAGGACGATGAGCAGGAGCGATTTGACAAATGCGTCAGATTGGCTCTCCAGCACAACCTGGACGTGCGGGACCGGAAGCAGATCTGCGGCCACACTGATCTAGGGGGCTCACCCTTCACAAAAGAGATCGAGCGCATCCCCTTGCCCAGAAAGTTCTCCGTCCCGCGGTTCGTCCCCTATGACGGACTGTCCGACCCGTCAGCTCACCTCAGACACTTCTCCCAGAAGATGTCCATCTGGGGGAATGAGGGCCACCTAAACTGCAAAATCTTCTCTTCCAGTTTGGGTGACCTCCCCCTGAAATTGTTCTGTTCTCTCCCAGAGAAGTCCATTTCGAGTTGGAAGGAGCTCCAGCTCTCCTTCCTGAAGAAGTTCCAAGCCTACAGCGTCGTCCCCAAGAAGGAAGGGGACCTCCTCGCCCTAAGAATGAAGTAGGGCGAGACCCTCGTCGGGTTCGCCCAGCGATTCTGGGCGGTCTACAGCCAGATTGAAGGCACCAGTGAAGGGATAGCAATCTACGCCTTCCAGCATGCCCTGATCCCCGGCCACGACTTGCGGAAGGACTTGGCCGGGAACCCCCCAGAATCTATGCCGGAGTTGATGACCCGGGTGAAGCGCTTTATCGCCCAGGAGGAAGACGAGATCCGAGCCCGGGATCAAGACGGGCATCCGGAGCCCGAGCAGGAGAGCAACCAGCCTCGGCAGAGAGGCGGGAAGCCCCTCCAGAAGCAGGAGCCCAAGCAGGCTTGGGACGCCAGTTCGGCGGTGCCCACACCACCCAGGTCTGGGGGCACCAGCAGGCCAAGGCCTCACGCCAGCGCCTATCAAGGCATCAACGTCGTCTTCAGAGAGCCGATACACCAGATCCTGAACAAAATAAAGGGTAAGCCGTTCTTCGAGTGGCCTCAGCCCTTGAGAAATGAGCCCACTAACGGCGATCGAAGCAAGCTCTACTGTTCCTACCACAAAGGTAAAGGACACAAGACCGAGGAGTGCAACTCTCTCAAGTGGTACCTGGAGAGACTCGCCGGCGAAGGCCACCTCCCAGAGTTCGTCAAGACAGAAGACGCCGGCGGCAGCGGGGGCCGAGTTCACCAGAGCACGGCTCGGGACCCAGACAGCGAGGACTCCGAAAAGATCATTAACGTGATCCACCTGGCGTCCTCGGTTCCCTCTCCCTCGTCTCGCGGAAGCTCGCATCGCACGAGAAGGTGACGGAAGTCGAGCTCGGGCTGGCACAACGCTTACAGGCACAGGACACGAGCCAGCAGTAACTGAGATCGTAGTCTCCCACCTCGGCAACACCTCTCCGGCCTGCGGGATGAAAGCAGTAATTCCTTTAGAAGTCGGCCTTCTCGCCCAGAGCACAGAGCCGAAGAAAGGCCGGCCCCGAGCTGGCATGGCCCGTTCGGGGTGATCTCACGGGCAGCGAAGTCAGCCTACAAGCTCAGACAGGGCAAGCCACTGCCGAGATCGCGGAATGCGTCCCGCCTGAAGAAATTCTGTTTCGAAAAAATGTAGCAAGTCTCATTCAATGAAAGTGCCTTTTGCCCTGTCATCAAATCTCTGTCATCTCTCCTTACATGACTTCGACAGCTCCGGGTCCACCGCCCTGGAAAAGGCCTCGAGTCCACACTCGGTCGTTTCCTAAAGTCCCGGGTCCAACGCCCTGGATAAGGCCTCGAGTCCACACTCGGTCGTTTCCTAAAGTCCCGGGTCCAACGCCCTGGAAAAGGCCCCGAGTCCACACTCGGTCGTTTCCTAAAGTCTCGGGTCCAACGCCCTGGAAAAGGCCTAGAGTCCACACTCGGTCGTTTCCTAAAGTCCCGGGTCCAACGCCCTGGAAAAGGCCTCGAGTCCAGACTCGGTCGTTTCCTAAAGTCCCGGGTCCAACGCCCTGGAAAAGGCCTCGAGTCCAGACTCGGTCGTTTCCTAAAGTCCTGGGTCCAACGCCCTGAAAAAGGCCTCGAGTCCACACTCGGTCGTTTCCTAAAGTCCCGGGTCCAACGCCCTGGAAAAGGCCTCGAGTCCACACTCGGTCGTTTCCTAAAGTCCCGGGTCCAACGCCCTGGAAAAGGCCTCGAGTCCACACTCGGTCGTTTCCTAAAGTCCTGGGTCCAACGCCCTGGAAAAGGCCTCGAGTCCAGACTCGGTCGTTTCCTAAAGTCCCGGGTCCAACGCCCTGGAAAAGGCCTCGAGTCCAAACTCGGTCGTTTCCTAAAATCCCGGGTCTACCGCCCTGGAAAAGGCCTCGAGTCCAAACTTGGTCGTTTCCTAAAGCTCCGGGTCCTGGACCCTGGAGAAGGCCTCGAGTTCGGACACTCGGCCGGATTCCTAAAGTCAGGGTTTTTACACCCCTCAAAGATCATTGCCGAGCTCACGCTTCCACAGCCGAGATCAGCGGAATGACGACTCCACTTCGGCACAAGGCAGCTCATCTCGGCCAAAGCCAGCCATTTCGGCCAAGGGCAGCTTTCCAGAGGAAGAAAGCTGTGCCAGCACTCAAACACACAAAAATGCAAGCATTCCAGAACAGTGCAAAGGAGGAGAAAAAGAACTCAAAAGCATTGAACACGGGTCGAGCGGACACAAAACTCACCCTCTCTTATTCATTGTAATTGCTTCATTACATGGATTACAAACATGGAACAAAATACACGGAAGAAAAGCTCACGGCCCTCTGAAGACCCAAAGAAAGCAGACTGCTCTTCACCGACACCGCCCGCCGGCCGGGAACCTCCGGCGGAAAGTCTTGTCGCATCCTGCCCCGAGGTCTTGATATCCCCCAAGAAGAAGGATCTGCGGCATGATTCAGAACCACCCCTTGGGACGAAGCGAGACCTCCAGGCGCCCGGTGCCGAGAGCTCTGCAACACGCTTTGGCTGGTCAGACCAAAGTTTGCAAACAAGAGCCCCCCTCCTAGGGCGTTTCTAGTCCTACCCTCCGCCCAGAACCTTGCGGAGTGACGATAAGGCCGCCGAGCACAGGGGGCGCCACCAACCCACAGCTGCAAAGATTCCCATGCAACCGCACCAGGGAAGGCTGGCCGTAGACCCGCGTTCAGAGAGCGCGTAGCCTACGAGGACCATCTTCAGAGAGCGCGCAGACTGCGACAGGCCTCCCCCCTCGGAGGAAGCCGTCACCTGGCGCAGGAGTTCCATCTGGGTCAAAAGCCCATAGATATCTCTTAAACATGGCTGCCAGGCTGTTTAAATATCCTGGTTCTCTCGTCCCTTCCATGGCAAGCCTACTACTCCTATTTATAGGAAGAACAGGGGGCCCGATCTTCAAGGGTCATTATGAGGTGAGACCTCTCACGCCTTGCGTGGCGTGCTAGACTTCCCCCATACTGACCAGCGGCTCCGATGATACCACGTGGAGCCATCCCCTCGTTCCCCTCAACGGTCACATCACCATGCCTACTGCTGTACAAGATCGCCCCAGATACGGAGTATCAGCGTGGATACCAGAAAAGATCGCCCCAGATACGGGGTATCGTCGCAAGCATCCAAGAAGATAGCTCGGCACTCAATTCTAACGTCCCATCACAGAAAGCCCATCGCAGAAAGCACCATGCCGAGCTCAAGCACGGAAGTACCGAGAGACAGAAGTAAAAGGACGAGTGGTCAAAGAAACTTTCAATTGCATTAAAATCCTTGTCATTACATTATGCAGCGAATACAATTGAAGGAAATAACCAAAAGCATAAAGCAGAAAAGCGAATGTCCCGAGGTCATGCCCGGTCAGACCCACGGGCCGCAGCGTCAGAAACTTCTGGAGGAGCAGAAGCCGGCGTCGGGAGTGGGTACGGCGGAGGCTCCCGGAAGGAAGGATGATCCTCAGAAGCCCCGGCCTCCTTCAGGCTGGCACGCCATCCTTTCACCCAGGCCTTATCCCTCACGACGAGGACCCTTTCCTTGTAGTGGGCGGTGACCTGCGCTCTGGCGTCCTCAAAAGCAGCATCGCACTCCGACTCGAGCTTCGCCTCGTATTCTCCCTCCACCCTGGCTAATTTCTGGGTGACCATGTCCAAAGATTCTTGCAAGCCGTTCTTCTCCACGGTCAGCTCGGCAGCATCCATACTGTATCTGCAGATCCTATCAGCAACAGCCATCGACTTCTGTGCCGCCTGTGAAAGAAACGGGATATACGCGTTAGATCCAGAGATCGTAGATGCCGAACCGCCGGATTGGCGAAAAGAAACGCAGAAAGGTTTACCGTGAAGTTAGACTGCAGCATTGACAGGATCAGCTTCTGGTCGCTGTACTTGTCCAGCTGCTCCATGTCCCGAGGTAGGGCGCAGGCTCGCCCCAGGGCCTCGAGGACCTGAGGATCAATCCTGTGAAGAACGCGATCCTCCATCGTCATCGGCCTCCCCGGCCCAAGCATAAAGCTCGGCCCCCATAACGGCGGCCCCTGAGGCAACGAGGCAGCGACCGAGCTGGGACCTGCATCAGTCCTCGGCGTCTTCAGCGGCCGAGCCCCCTCCTGCTCAACTTCGGCCGGAGGCGAACGTACTTCTGGACTAATGGGGCTAGGGGGTGCAGGAACTTCTGCAGCAGCTACGGGGGAATCCATTCGAGCACTCGGAGGAGGCTCAGGGGAATTCAGATTCACAGACCCATGGGGGGCTCGGGTATCCTCCACTCCGAGCGCCAAGGCCTCTAGGTCCTCGAAAGACAAGCGCCTGGCGCGCCTCATCTCGGAGCTCGGCGAAGGAGATCGGGCAGCCCGACTCGACTCCCTTCCCGGGGCCTGGAGAGGTCTCGATCCCGACGTGGAAGCAAGAACGCCAGACGTGGCCCTGGCGTCAGACGACGCCCGCGAAGGCACCTCTGCAGCCTCTGGACTGGCCCGTTCCTGCCCGACTTCGGGACCTGCACCTTCCCCCTGGATCGGCTCTACGGTGCCCCTTAGATACCCACGGTATCTCTGCTGATACCCTAACAGCGACCAAGCCGCCCTGCCGTCATGACCGCTGTATCGCTTTACTAGGCGGAGCCAGTCCTCGTTCATCTTCCAGATGTAGCGGGCGGCCCGTTTTCTCTCCTTCAAAGCTGTAGCAATCAGAAGCGTTAGCGCGGCAGAGCGAAAAGAAACAACATAAAAAACAGAGAGAAGGTATTTACTTGGAATGGTCCCGAAGTGGCGAGGGACTTGGTAGCCTCTGTCGGTGTCGGCCACCCTGAACTCCCAGTTTCCCGAGACATACAGGAGATCGTCTCCGGCATACTTGCTTGAATCCTCCAAGTATCGGACAAAGCCGTCCCGGCCTGGCTTCGCCCGGAGATAGTAAGCATCTCCGGACTTGCATATATCATATACGTCCTCGATATCGAAGACGCCGAGGTCAATGCCCAAAACCTCATTTAACCTAGCCGTGCCCATCACAATCTTGAAAGCATTGGGTAGCAGCTGGCAAGGGCAAAGGCGCCATTGATTGAGACATCTCCTGAGAAGGGGGTGAAGGGGAAATCTGACCCCACCTTCTATCACGGCTACTAGAGGAAACGGCATCCAACCCCCCGAGAAGTCGCGAAGGTTGATGCCGTTGGGATCCTCGCCCCTAACTTGGACGTCAGCAGGGACCCCAAAGGCCGACCTAAATCCCTCGATCGCCGCCTCGCCCTCTAACCAGTGGCTATAGATTCCCATTTCTACCCCAGTCCAAAGACAGAGAAACCCACAGAAGAAGAAGCAGGGCAGAAGGAACTTACGGGAGCAAGACGATGACAATGAGCAGCAAAGAGACGCGACCTCAGCAGCACACCACTTCTCAGACGAGCAGCAGCCTATTCTCCTTTGATTCAGATGGCGACGGAAAAGAAGACGAGCCTCGATTGCCCTATATATCGCCAAGAGGCCCCCCTCCCCTTCCAGAAGACCTAGTTGGGCGCGCCAAAGGGGCATCTCCTAGAGCTCCGCGCAAATCATTTCAAACATTGATTGCGTCCCTGACAGAACGGCGCGCACGATCTCGAGAAGACAGACGACTAATCAGAGGACGACACGCAGAGCCGTCAACCTGTCTCCAGCATTGAATAAGGGACGCCAATTATTGCCTCGATTATCCAAAGCGATCGAGAATCGGGGCCGAGAGGGACTCCCTCCACCGGGTAAGCACCGTCACATAGCTCCCGACCTCACGGCACTAACGATCTCCGCAAGGTCAGAAGCTAGGGGGCAATTGTGTGGGGAGATTTCCAGAACCACCGGATTACGCTAATCACAGCCATCAGATGAGACTAAGCACTCTCACGTGCCATCCGCGTGCCATCCACGTGGCGCCAAGCTCACCCCGGCTACCAGGACAGGAGGTCCGGCCGAAGTCAGGTAGCTCGGGGCCACTAGCGCCGAACTGGCCCACCCCGGGCGCCATCTCGGCAGGGAGCTCCACTTCGGCTGGGCCACCCCGGATGCCGTTTCGGCAGAAAGCTCCACCTCGGCTGAAGAAGCCGGGATGGAAGCCGAAGCAAGAGAGAACCTTCACTTGCGCCCCTCATCCCCCACGTCATCAGGCACGTGGAGAAATAGGGGCACGAGCTAGCAAGACAGATGCGACATCCAGCCATCCACAATCTTCACTAGATCACTGACAAGGCGGCATCCAGCGGCTGAAGCCACATCAGGGCAGGGCCCGAGGGCAGATCCGCTGATGCTCCTACCGCCAAAAGCACCCAACACGATCTGGCCCAACAAGACGCGCATTTAATGCATTGTGGGCTGATCCGACTGACATTAAATGCAGGATGGGCTGGATTGGACCGCATTTATTACTTTGCGGGCCTATCATGACTCCCAGTCAAATCACGGGACACACACCAAGGTGTCCTCCAAAAATACAAGCCAAAGCTTCTATAAATGGAATCCCATACCACATGCAAGGTACGCAGAATACAACTCAGAGAACTGTTACTCTGCCTCTCTTCTTCCTCTCCTTCCATTGTTCCAGTTCCTTCACTGACTTTGGCATCGGAGAGCCTTGCGCCGCCCAGGCCAGGGTCCTCTGACCGTGTGTTCTTCCCTTTCAGGCTTTCGGACGGCACCCAGTCATCATCATCATCGGATAAGTCCTCTAAGGCTCCCCATTTATTGTGGGTCATTATTTTCTGCACCTACAATCAGCTTTAATAGTTCTTCTGCTTCTGCAATCATCCCTTCTTTACAAAGAGAATCCAACAGTACGTTGAAGAGTTATTATATCAGGTGAGATATCCCTATCCACCATTTCACTGAAAAACCCCACTGCTTCTTTCCACCGGACAGAATGGCATAAGCCACAGATTAAAGAAGTGTAAACAACAACATTTGGTGAAATGCCCTTTTGGGTCATCTCCATAAAGAGGCTCATAGCTTCATCTATTGATCTATCTTTGCAAAGACCGTCAATGATTGTACCATTCACAATTACATTTGGCTTGCATTTTCCCTTCTCCATCTCCCTAAGCAACTTAATTGCCATGCCGGTGTTCCCCATTTTACATAGCCCATTTACAATGGTTGCATAAATAACAACATTAGGGTGGTACCCCTTCTCCACCATTTCCCAAAAGAGGTCCATTGCCTCCTTCATCAATCCATTTCTACAAAAACCATCGATGATCGTGGCATACACTGTTTCATTGGGTCTACATCTTCCATTCTTCATTTCCCTGAGCAATCCAAGAGCTCCATCAGTGTTTCCGCTCTTGCAAAACCCGTTTATGACTGTTCCAAATGTAATCACATCGTATGGGTACCCATTCTCAACTGATTTCCTGAAGAATTCAGTGGCCTCATTGTTCTTTCCAAAATACAAAGGCCCTTGATTACAGTTGTGACCGTCACCACATCAGGCACATAGCCCCGTTTAAGAATCTCCGCGAAAATGGCCAAACCAAATCGACCTGTTTCAAGTGGCAAAAGCAATTGAGCAGAACACTCAGTGTCGATATGTCTGGCGTGACTTCGGCAGAAACCATCTTTTCATACAGAGGAAACACAACAGAATAACGTTTTGTTCTGGCAAGAGCCCCTAATAGTTGATTGAAAGGACGAATTGAAGGCAGACGCTTCATGAGAAGCATCTGGTCGGATAAAACCAATGCATCATCAAGATTAAAACTTTCCGGTTTACATCGATCTTTCACAAAATTCAAGAAGTGGGTTCGTTCCAAAACAGCATTAGGAATCGATTTGTGGACAGATTTGTGGACAGATTTAGCGAGCGACAGCCCTCGATTTTTACAGCGGGCCTATAAATTTTAGGCCCTTACCCTACCCTCAAGGGCCAAGGCCGAGCTAAGGTCGGGCCAAGGCCAAAAGAAAGAAAGATTCTGTTTTTTAAAGAAAATAAATATTTCCTATGCCACCGGTGACTTCCAACTTAATGTTAACCATCCTCCTTTGTTCGAACTATGGACCGACAATGCAATGCAAAAGGCAGTATGGCGGAGTTTTGGAAAGCTGGTGATGGTATAAAATAATTTATATAATGTTAAACATAAAGCATATAACAATAATTCTATAAATGATAATACATATAAACAAATAGAAATAGTTCTTTATTTAATTATTCAATATACTTTTAGAATATCTAAAAGATCAGCTAATGCGTTATTATCATTGTGTTGCTGTGAATGTATTCAATCCTGCGCGCAAATTAAGACTTTTACATTCTCAAATTTTAAACAACTCCTGTGCTAGTCAAGCACTTTTCCTCTTGTACTAAATGTCAATTCAGAAGCAATTATAGAAACTGGAATTGCTAAAATGTCACGAGCTATTATTAAAAAAATAGATATTTTGCTGAATTAACTTTCCACCGATCCAATATATTGAAATTTGTAGATTTATCTCTTGGCTCCTCCAAATAACATTCTAATTCAGATTTCTCCTCTAAAACAGTTGTTTGAGTCATTTGTTCCTAAAAACATTAAAAAATCATCTTCAAACTTAGTAACTTTTTTATACTAAATTAACTTTTTCGACATTTAACAATGTCGTGGTAGATGTATCATAAATCACACAATACTCTTTATAAAGACTTCTAAAGAGTCTAAGAGTATCGTCTTGACGAATACTCATATCTTCACTCGATCCATATAACTTTCTTAAAGCATACTTTAAATACAAAAGCTTGCTTTGAGGATCAAAGAGTATGACCGGTTCAAATACTTTATTATATTGCTCTCAATATTTATCAGATTCTCCTTCATTTTTCAAGTAATATTTCTACAAAAGATATCCATGCTATCCAACTTTTGTACAAATAAACTTTGTATTCTAATCACTTCTAATAAAAATAATTGAATAGATGAGTTCTTACTTCTTAAAAGATTTTAAAGTAGCATCATAAAAACTCTTTAAAAATTTATATATTTAATAAACTGAGGGCCGGGTCTGGCCCCCTCGGGCTGGATGAGTCAAGCCCTGGCTCGGCCCTAAAGGTTGCGGGCTTTTAAAAATAGAGCCCTACCGTACCCTCGGGCTTTAGGACAAAAAAGAAGCCCTCGCTTTGAGGGCTTTTGCGGGCCAAGCCGGGCCGGGCCCCCTCGTCAAGGGCTGAATTGATAGCCATACTCCTAAGTAGGAATTAATTCGTTGTCAAGAATATCCCTAATGTTTTCAGAGTTTAAAAAAAAAGACGTTATAATATCAAAATAGGGCCTAAGTTTTTTTATTTTTTGAACTTTTCTTTCAATAGCCTATTTCTTTACTAGAATTCCAAGAATTCATCTTCAAAGAACTTCAAATTCTCCAAATGTTATCCCCTTCGGGTAGAATTCCAAATCCCTCTTCTTGGTGTAGCATTTGAAATTAGTAGCCTATTTCCTTACTAGAATTATAAGAATTCATGTATGAAGGATTTCAAATTCCCCAAGCTTGTCCGATTGATGTGGAATTTCGAAATCCCTTTTCTTGGTGGAGCATTTAGAATTCTAAACAAAAGTAAAGACATTGAAATTTTAGGAATTCTCAAACGTCATTTGGGACGTTTTAAGTGGCTGATGTTTGAATTTTAATTTCGTTTTACTCCACCCCACAAGAAGAGGAAGAGGAAGGAGAGAACAAAGAAGAGGAAGAGGGGAAGGATATGACAAGAAAAAGAATAAAAAAGATTTACTAATCCTTCTTCCTTAAAAACGAGTATTTTTGTCATTAAAAAAAAGAAAAAAATGGTCAAAAGTCGCTCGCAACGAGGTAGAAAGCCCGAAAGGACCCAATTGAAATAAACGTGGAAAACTTAGGAATTATGTCAAAAATCTCAAATCATAGCGTCCTTTTTTTAAACTCTAAAAAGTTAGGGATATTTCTGAAATTATTATTTTCATCAATTGGTTTTTCACTCTTATCTTAAATTAAATTTTTTTTTCTTATGAATGTCTCTTTTGTCATTTACCTTCTTATTTTCATTTGTGTATTTTTTTTTTGGTTTTACCTTTGGTTCGCATATCTCAATTTTCATGCTTCATTCATGAGATGAATAGGGTTTTATTTTATGATTGCACATAATTAATACAAAATGACATGATTGTTCATGAGATAAACCAGAGCCCTTAAGTAAACTAAATGTGATCCATGTATGTGGATGAGATTCACATGCAGGAGACATAGATCACAACTCTTATATTTGAAGTATTTCACAACCAGTGGTGAGACTAGGCACATCTCATCTAAAAAGGTTGTTGCACTGCAATTACTATGAGATAGTATTATTTGTCTCGACCATTAGAGTGTAAGACTCTGGATTGTTGTGTTAGTACATTGGATGTACTAAAAGACCATGAGTAGCACCTTACACTGTCTTCAATTAATGAATGCTCTCATAATTCCCAAGCAATAGGCTCCCAATCCTAAAAAAGTAATGGACTCAAGTTTCTGCTATGCATTTACTTTAACTTACCAATATTGAGTGAGGCCAATTGTAGGTTAACACCTCGGTATCTTGGGTAGATAGTAGTGGGACTGTAGGAACATATATTTTCAAGATGAAATATGTCCTCTAAAAGAGAAATATCCCCTTGTGCTGATTAATGGAATTTATCGTTCGTAAATGCGCACCTATTCTGATTAAGAGTTAATTAGATGGTATCGATGATTAGTATGATTAATTAGGTCATAAGGGATAATAAGCGGTGGATCTAATTTGGTTAGACAGTTTGATTCCAATGGATCCATGGATATAATTGATGGAGGTGCCTCCTTGAAGTAATGGAAAAATTTAGGATCTTCTTGTAAAATTTCTAGGATTAGAGTGCAATTGCATTTATATAGTGGAGTTATTTGTAATTAACTGTGGGTCCAGAACTTTCATGAGATGTGGGGTCTAGATGCTTTAGTTGGAGCAAGATCTAAAGAATCTCTAATAGTCCCCATCTTAGCCCTAAAAAGCAGAGTTATAACCAAACAGTACTAATGACTACAACAAATTGCATATTTGCCGATGCACACTCCGCGTCGACCATTTCGCAAATCACGTCGGGACAAGCTTTACCGACGCACTACAATGCGTCGGCACCACGTCGGCTACTAGATGCCTACAAAACAATTCCCAACGTATTAATGTTTTAGTGTCGAATAAAAAGGGTCTTTCAACGACGCAATGGTGCATCGTCCCTAATGTCAACAATGTCAATAGCGTCGGCACAAAATCAAATTTACTGGTCAACCTCACCTCACTACCGATTCATAACAACGTCGGTTATAAATTTGCCAGCGCACATACTAGTGTCGAAAAAAGTACTTAACGACGCATAAACGGCGTCGGTAATACATATTCTGACGTGTTGAAGCGTTGGGAAATGTCTTCAACAATAAAAGAATAAACGTCGGGCATTGGTAAATAAAATTTACCACGCTTGATAACATCCCCTTTTGGTGACGCAGAGAGTGCATCGAGAAATAGTTTTTCTTATCAATTAAAAATTAATTGAAAAAATTCAAGAAAAACTTCTTGTACAATATTTTCATGTTCATATCTACATTTTCAACATTGCACAAGCATAAACATTCCACATTCATCATGAAACAATAAAAAAGAATGAGTCATCAATAAATTAAACCAACCATAAAACTAGTCCATTCCACATAAAAAGTAACATCCCAAATCAAAAGAAGTCAAATATCTCAATGAAGTCAATCCCAACTAAAATCCTATCATCATCAAATATTCAAAATATACCATGAAACTTGTCACAGGGAGGACCCATGCCAATTTATAAAACCAGCAAATATCTAGCTTTTGGAGGAGCCTAAACCGTCCATATCGACCCGGGAAAGCAGCTACTAGATCTGACTCTGCATGCGAATCTGTATAGTTGCTTGATCTTGCATTTGCTTCTGTGAGTCTTCATACTGTCGCCGCAACTCTTCTTGTGCTTTCAACGAATCAACTAGTTGTTATCGTAGGGTGCTCATCTCTGACAACATCAAAGTACTAGTATCTTATGATGATGGCCTCCTCTAGCGGTACCCTTGCCCCCTCGCGACCCTCTTCCCTAACAGATTCACGATCACCTGTTGCTCAGCCACTGGAGAGTTAATTTCAGACCGCGACAATGCCGCCTCCATTCATCGCTGCATTATCAAAGCATTCAAATCTGTCATTTAATTAATATATGTTAGGAAACTGAAATTAACAATGATATTCAATATTGAAAATTAAACAACTCACATGTGTCTCCTCATCATGATCTGTGATCCATCCGTTCTTCTTCTTGTTTTTCTTGAAATTAACAATGATATACAATATTGATAATTAAACAACTCACATGTGTCTCCTCATCATGATCTGTGATCCATCCGTTCTTCTAGAAATTATAGTGTTGTTGCCGATATAAATTAGGTTCAGAGGGAGGAGCCTAGTGCTCATCTGCCTGCATGAGCGAGAACTGGGCATCAAATGATCGAGATCCAGATGTAAGAAGTGTCTTCAATTTACTCCGGCTCTCTGAATTCCTTTGTGACTTGCGCTGAAAATTACAAGTAATAGACAATGTAATTGGCTTATTTAAAAGAAACTCGAGGGAACATAACCATGAAAATTATAGTACTCAAGATAGCTAAAACAACAGCAATAGTGTATTGACTATTTTAAACCAATTACCAAAAGCAAATCAATAATAGTATAGTACCCCCCTCCCCCCCCCCCCCCCCCCCCCCCCTAAAAAAAAAAAAAAAACACACACACACACATCCAACACTAAATATAATTTAGCTACCTTCCACGTAGGCGTCTCCCATTTGTTATCTATCAACCAAATCCACTAAGCCACCCTCTGCTTATCATATGGGCACTGCTTCGGATCATGTCCCTTTTCCAACAAGTTCTTATATGCTTTGTGTAGCTCCGCCCTAAACTCTTTGTAAAATCAAGAATTATGAAAATAACACTAAATGCAAGAAATATCACAAGTGTTTAAATTTTGGTATTAGATATAATAACCTCATTTTCTAACTCTTCTTCATCCGAGGAACTCAACTCTTCCTCACTAGGCCTGGATGGTCTATACTCCTTGTCGACGTCATCATCCTCGTCTTCAAGTGAGAGTTGATGCCGAGTTGGAATGTGAAGTTCTCGTACCAATTGCCGTGCCCCAACCTCACTCATGCGAGTCATGTTCCTTTCAATATTCTTATTTCTAGCTGACTCATTAGCATTCTTCTTCTGGGCCAATGCTCTGGGTTTGACAAAAAAAACTTTTCTTTTGTTCGGCATTTTTTTGCCACTATGATAAAAATAACAAAGGGGTCGAAAATATAAAAAATCACCTTATGGGACTTGATTAAAATTAACATGGAAAGTATTACACTATTTGAAAATGTTTAATTATTCACATCCTTTTTTATAAAATTTGCCAAAAGTTTTACACATTTTTGAATTAAGAAAGATCCATGCATTCAACATATTCCCAAGTTTTATACTAAGAAAGTTATTCCCACTTGTAAAATTGACAATATTATTAAAAAAAATTATAGTTACTTAAGCATACTCATGACTATATTTTCTGTGAAAAAATAATTTTATAGTGAGACCAACTCCTAATGGGTTTAACGTGGATTATGAAAATTATCATAAGAGGACATTTATTGTGACCTATGGCAGTGGGATTCACTATGGAGTTTAACATTTTAAGTCAAGATTTCTAATCATCCTCTCACTCCGTATTACCCGTTTATATAAATAAAAGCACCCACAAAGCAGTAGGGTGTCCAAAAGTATTCATTGATTTAGAACACAAGTTGCAAACATTTTATGAATGCATTTGATCACCATACTACTTTGTGGGTGCTTTTATTTATATAGACGAGTACAATAGAATGCACCCCAATGCAGGAAAAAAACTTGGTGTACATGTAAGTAACATGACTGGGTACATGATGTAGTGTTAAGTAGGATTTCACTTCTCCAAAGGCTCCTCGGGCTCTTGCTTCTCTAGAGGAGATGAGAGATGGTTAGCAAAAAGAACATCCTAACGATAATGGAGAAAAAAGTCTTCCTATCTTCATTTTTTTCTTTCAGATATACTAATGACAATTTGTCTATGCTTCAAATTTCAAAATCTTCTGCATACAAGACCCCAAATAATACTCCGGGATAGAAAATAGAAACACCATATCATTTAGCGCACCACCACTTTGTATTAATCATTTATTCCTGTAGAATATATCCGCAGATCAATTGGACAAACCAAACCAAACCAAACCAAACCAAGCCTTTTCCCACTAGGTGGGGTCGGCTATACGGATTTGACGACGCCAATCAAATCTGTTTAGGGCCATGTCCTCCGTTAGATCCATGTAGGAAAGGTCATGTTTAATAGTTTCTTTCCAACTTCTCTTGGGTCTCCCTCTCCCTCTCTTACTCCTACTCCTGGCAATCTCCATGCTTTCACACCTTTTAACAGGTGCCTCCGTTGGACGCCTTCTAACATGGCCGAACCATCTCAGTCGATTTTCTCTTATTTTATCTCCAATCGGTGCTATTCCTACTTTGCCCTTAATCTCCTCATTCCTAATCCTATATCTCCTTGTGATCCCGCACATCCATCTTAGCATTCTCATCTCCGCAACTTCCATCTTCTTGATATGATTATGCTTTACTGCCCAACACTCTGATCCATATAATAACGTTGGTCGTACCGCCACCTTATAATACTTTCTTTTAACCTTGAGGTGGACTTTCCGATCACACAAGACCCCCGAAGCACTCTTCCATTTGGTCCACCCAGCCTGAATCCTGTGACTTACATCAGTATCAATCCCTCCATCCGGTTACACCATAGATCCAAGGTACCTAAAGTTTTCTTTCTCTACAATCTTTTGTGTGCCCAAACTTACTTCTATGTTACCAGGTGTCCTACTTTGACTAAACTTGCATTCCATATATTCTATTTTGCATCGACTCAGCCTAAACCCTTTTCTCTCTAATGTTTTCCGCCACAATTCGAGTTTAGCATTCACTCCTTCTCTCGTCTCATCTACTAAAACAATATCATCTGCAAATAGCATACACCACGACACCTCATCCTGGATATGTCTTGTAATCTCATCCATAACTAGGGCAAAAGTACGGGCTTAACGCTGAGCCTTGGTGTAGACCAATCGTGATAGGAAACTCCTTAGTTTTGCCACCAGTCGTCCTATAGATGTCACGACTCTATCATACATATCCTTTATCGCTTCAATATAAGCGACACACACTCTTTTCTTTTCCAGAACTCTCCAAAGAATCTCCCTAGGAACCTGATCATAGGCCTTCTCCAAGTCAATGAACACCACATGTAAATCTCTCTGACCTTCTCTATACTGTTCCATTAACCTCCTCAGGAGAAAGATAACCTCCATGGTTGATCTCCCAGGCATGAAACCAAATTGATTCTCTGAAACGTTTGTTGTTCTTCTTAGTCTTCTCTCAATAACTCTCTCCCATAATTTCATCGTATGGCTCATCAATTTAATCCCGCGGTAGTTCACACAGTTCTGAATATCTCCTTTGTTCTTGTATATGAGTATAAGAGTACTTTTCCTCCATGCATTAGGCATCTTCTTACTCTTTAGCACTACATTAAAAAGCTTTGTCAACCAACTAATGCCATCCTCCACCAAGCACCTCCAGACCTCAATAGGGATACCATCTGGCCTAGCCGCTTTCCCATTCTTCATTCTTTTCAATACTTCTTTAACTTCTTCCCTACTGATTCTCCTATTAAACATACGATTCGCTTCTTCTCTAGAAATGGTAAGCTGCCCAAATTGTATGTCACCACTACTGCTTTCGTTAAATAACTTGTAGAAGTAGCTCTTCCAACGCTCCTTTATTTCCTCTTCCTTTACTAATACCTTTTCATCCTCATCTTTAATGCATTTAACTTGGTTTAAGTCCATGGTCCGCCGATCTCTCGTATTAGCAAGCTTGAATATCTCTCTTTTGCCTTCCTTAGTGTCAAGTCGCCTATATAGCTCCTCAAATGCCTTTGCCTTGACCTCACTAAATGCCTTTTTGGTTTCTCTTTTTGCTTCTTTATACCTCTCCAAGTTCGCTTCATTTCGATCATTTTGCCAAGTTTTAAAGCACTCTCTTTTAACTCTTATCTTGTCTTGGATGGCTTCGCTCCACCATCATGCCTCTTTCTGTACCGGAGCACCCCCTTTAAATTCTCCTAAGACTTCTTTCCCTACCTTCCTAATACACTCTGCTACCTTATCCCACATATTATTTGCACTGTCATCTATCGCCCAAACGTCTTCCTCTAGTACTCTTTCCCTTAAAGCTAGTTGCTTATCACCTTTCAAGTTCCACCATTTAGTCCTTGAGCATCTATACAACTTCTTTTTTCTAGTCCACCTTTGTAGCTGCACATCTATGATCAACAACCTATGTTGGGAAGTCAAGCTCTCCCCCGGTATAACCTTGCAATCTTTACAAGCTAAACGGTCTCTTTTCCTAGTTAAGAAGAAGTCAATTTATGTCCTCGATGAGCCACTCTTATAAGTCACCAAATGCTCCTCTCTCTTCCTGAAAAAGGTGTTAGTTACCATGAGATCATAAGCCACTGAAAACTCCAAGATATCATTCCCTTCTTCATTTCTATTACCGTACCTATGTCCCTCGTGTACTCCTATGTATCCATCTACGTCACGTCCTACATGACCGTTCAAATCACCTCCTATGAAGACCATCTCTCCTTGGGGTATCTCTAGTAGCACTCATTTCAAGTCTTTCCAAAACTTCTCCTTATGTCCATCTCCTAAGCCCACCTGGGGGGCATAAGCACTAATTACGCTCATTATCTCTTCTCCTAACACTAACTTAATTGCAATAATCCTATCTCCATAGCGCTTTACATTAACTACATCTTCCTTTATGTCCTTGTTTACCACTATGCCGACCCCATTCCTCGATCTATTAAGTCCCGTATACCATAACTTATATCCAGTCCTCTCAATCTCTTTAGCTTTGTGTCCCACCCATCTTGTCTCTTGCAAGCAAGCAATTGCGATTCGTCTCCTTTCCATTATATCCACCACTTCCATAAGTTTTCCAGTTAGGCTCCCAATGTTCCAAGTACCAAATCTCAGCCTTCTCTTTTGGACTAGCTTCCTTACCCCACAGACTCATCCAATAAAGTGTGAGGACCCTTGCCTATTTAGCACTGCACCCGGGCGCCGATGCAGCGGTCCTTGCTCACTTATCACTATACCCGGACCATACAGCGCGTCGCTAAGTAGGAGACGCCCCCACAAAATTTCATTAGGTCTCAATTGGACAAAAGAGGGCTAAAATAATTTTTCTATATAATAAAATGCCCACAACAAAGAGAATGAGCTTGGAGCACATCAATTTCAAGCAGCAAAGATACAAACGTACCCACATAGACTAGTAACTACAATATGCAAAACCCATCATTGTTTAGCAAATGGACAGCCACAATGAAACCCAACAGAGAAACTAGAAAAATTCAAGCAATATGAATACAATTGGAATCATACATTTAAAACAAAGATACAATGGAATCATACAATTAAACCAGAAAAATTCTTGTCTTTGTTTTCTTTAATATAATTGTCCCTTAAAGAAAAAAAATAAAATAAAGAATCAATTACTACCTATATACAAACAACCAATATGTATCAATTACTTCCTCCATACAGTAAATCAAACTAAATCAATACTTCCTATGGGTTCCAATTTCATACGAACAAGCATGGCTATTTGAATAAATTACTTATATGTATAATGTATTCAAATTATGTGTGAACAAATACACCCATGACCCATCCATCAACGAATCCTATGTGTATTCAAGTTCCATACAAACAAATAGGCACATAAATCCATGTAAACAAACATGCCCACTTAAATCGCCCAATCCAGGCAATCACTGAATCAGTTACTTCAACAAAATTAAATGGTTGCAATATCATTCAAGAAGATGGACATCATCACATCAACAAAATTAAAAGGTTGAAATCTCCAGACAGATAGACTCATCTACAATTACAAAACCCTAATTAGAAAACCACAACACTCACATTCAAACTTACATCATGACACATTACTACCTCAATCCCAATTTTATTTCACTAATATTTTCTATTTCGAAAATAAAAGATTTGCTATTTTGAAAAAAAAGAACGGAAAAATCCTGCCCTAAAGGAGACTGAGAGAGTGTGTGTTGTGGGGAGAGGGAGAGAGAGGGATACCCGCCAGAGAAGATGGCAGCAGCGCATGTCGTTGGTGTCGATGCTGAAGACGATTTGGGGAAGTTTTGAAAGAGAGAAAGGAGTAGTCTCGTTTTTGCATTTTTTTTTCTCTCTTTCGTGGGAGGAGGGTGGGGGGACTTGAAGGGTTTTTAAACTAGGAGCTGGGCCTAACGGGACTTAAGCCCCTATGGGTTTTTTACAAGTCGGTGATGAAGCCCCATGGTAATTACATGTGGTCCGCCCCTTGGACTCAAAGAGATGACGGTTGGAGTCTATAGTTTTGGAGAATTAGGTTAATCATCACACGATAAGAATTAGGTTAAAACATATTCCTCGACGTGCATATTGAGCGTCATTAATTATTGTTGAGAACCTTCTCTGACGCATATCAACGTCGGCTTCTGGGTTTTCATAATTTCCAACGTCTTTAGTGCGTCGTCGTTCCGTACATTTATTTCTTGACGTTGTACTGCATCGGGAAAAAGACAATTCATGTCGGGAAAACATTCCTTCCAAGACCAAGATAGCGCAATCCTCTCTACCGACGAGATGTTCCGATGCACAGAAGGTAGTATCGCGTAATCGTTTTGCCAACGCTATGATGCGTCGGCTAAACACATTTGTTGCAATGTATTTAGACTGCGTCGGCAAGATTCGTCGGCAAATATGTAATTTGTTAAATATCGAGATGCTTCACCTCATTCTTGCAAACCCTCTCTTTCTCTTGATTTGGTTTTGATATTCTAGGGTTTCTTCTTGGGTGCTATTTGGAGGTTTTTGTGTAGATTGGTGTTAGTGGCTTGGAGAGGTGATTATAGGCTTGATTTACTTAGCCTTGGACCTAAGGCAAGTGGATGATTTGGTATTTTTAAATGTGTATGAGAAATGTGGGTTTCATTGTCTTCTTCATTCATGATTTTTCTTTTGGTTTTCATTTAACTTGAAATATTAATGTTGATAAGTCATCTCCCCATCTTGATAGTATATTTTTGAAATGCATGAATCTTGTTTATGTTACTTGTGGATTTTCTTGAATGATGGGCCTCCCTCTCTTGTAGTTGACTCTATATGTATCCATGAATATCGTTAACTCTCCTCACCTTGTGTGACTGAGGTCAACGCCCCGATATGCTCTCATCACTTTAGTGAGAGAGGATTTAGCTTTGTGTGGTTACCATCTTGCTAGTTCCTGATTCTTTGGCACCTTTATATATTTTATATTGCACGTGTCTTTTCAAATGAATGATGCATTCTCTTTTAATTAAAAATCATTGTTTATGAGGGTTTCAATGTTTTCCAAGGAATCGTTGTTTTACTTTATTGTTATATCTTTTCACCCACCTGCCAGACCGTCATGTCTGACCCATTTTTTGATACTCAGGTCCAGACCCCGTTGCCTTTGAGGAGGAGCCAGAGGAGGCAGTCGGTGAACCGCATCGTGTAGTTGAATGGCAAGCTGACGATGTCGTGTAGACATTCGGTCAAGCTTTGAGTACGACACATTTTGGTATTTGGGAATGTTTCTTTTGGGAGATTCTTTTTAGATGTACTGGCCTTTGTTGACCATTATTTTTGGGGCAATTAATTAACTGATCTTTTATATAAACTCTAATTTGATATTTTTAGGAAATGCCAATGATCATTGCTCATTTCGACATCATTATTTGTGTTTGTATCATGGAATGAATTGCCATATGCTTGATTTGCTACACGCTTCCGCATCCCGAATATGTATATGATTTGTGTATGAGATTGCTTAAACGTGAATTCCTCACAGCGGAATCCTGTGGGAAATCTCGTGCACGGACGAAATATTCTTCTTGAATCCGTGTGTGGGCCAATTAAACCATTACACTTGGCATGGGATCATTAAACACCACTATCATCATTAATCATTGTCCCGATCCCGGATTAGGTCGGGGACCCGATCCGGGGTCGCGATAGGGATCTTCCGATATTGGAAGAGACCAAAGGGGCGAAGGGGGAAAATGGCCAGGAGCAAGGTTTTGATGTTTGGTGAGAGAGATGTAGATATTTATGTGTGCTTCTGCGTTTAGAAAGTCAAAAGATTTATTTCGGTTAGGTTTGGCTTGGATGACCGGTTTTGTGAATTTAAATCTATGGGCGCAACAATACATTTTTGTTTCTATTAATGTCCATAAAAGTGATCCCGTCCCATTCCAAGGAAATGCCTTTCTAGAGACTAAATGAAAGAAGTTCGATTTTTCTCTTTCACACGAAAGAAAAATCGCACAAACTAGTAGGAGATGACGAGCATGATAAATCAGTGGTTGAGTCCTTTGTATTGCAAAATGCACCCAGTTTCTTTAAACAACAGCAAGTAAAAACACAGTGATTTAAGATAAATTAGAATTTTTTAGAGCTTGGAGAAATAAAGGTAAACCTATTATTTTCTCAAGCCGGCGTATTGTTGCCCCATAGAAGGGGCTACATTGCTTTCAAGATTCATTAAAGGGGGCTTTGGCCGGAGGTCCCTCAAAGTAAGACTTTGTTGCAAACAGTCCACAAAAAAAAGTCATGCAGCCAAAGGTCCCTCTCACACTTTTTCATACCTGAAATGACTATGTTACCCTTTCTTTACATCCATATGTCCTCGTGCCTCTTCCTTCGGCGAGTTATTACTTGCTTGCGTTATTCTCATTGCTCCATTAGGTGATGGACAAGTGGCATGCCTTGCTGGCAATCACTTAATTAATGCTTTGCTTTTAAATAGATAGATGGATGGAGAAGGGCAAAAAGCCAAGACCGTTGCTTGAATTGAACCTGAGGCACTACATCGTGTACATCTCCTCTCAGCTACGTGGGACCCACATACATATATTTGTCATTTAAACGTACAAATAAGACTTTTAAATGGCATCCTATAATTAAATCTAAGTAAGCTCTCTAATATTAATATGAATCAATCTATATAGACCTATACAATAATTTCAAAATACACAATAAATTTTAAAAAAAAAAATTTTCAAAAGAACTCAGATAAATTTAAAAAGATGCAAATAAGTTTGAAAAAGATTGAAATAAATTTCACAAAATGTAAATAAATTTTAAAAGACTCAAAAAAATCTCAAAAAAGCAAATAAATTTCAAAAGACATAAATAAAATTAAAAAATATAAATAAATTTTAAAAAAATCAAATATATTTGTTCAAGAACTCAGTTAAAAATTTCAAAATGGAGAAAAATTTGTCAGAAACTCAGCTATATTTTTCAAAAATTCAAATAAATTTGCCAAAAACTAAGATAGAATTGTTCAGAACTCATATAAATTTATTTTAGAACTCAGATAAATTGCCAAAAACTCAGATAGATTTGTCCAGAACTCAGATAAATTTGATAAAAATTCAGATAAATTTATCCAGAACTCAGATAAATTTGATGAAAATTCAGATAAGTTTCACAAAACTCAGATAAATTTGTTAAAAACTCAGATAAACTTTACAAAAACTCAGATAGATTTGTCCAGAACTCAAATAAATTTGACAAAAACTCAGATAAATTTGATAAAAAATCAGATAAATTCCCCTTCCTGTTGTTCTTTCTTGATAATTGCTGGTGACGATCGGAGAAGATGAAGAAATAAGAAGGGCAACAGAGGAAGTCGCGGTAGTCTAATCAGAGATTGCCCACAGATCTAAATGTGGGCCACACCAATCGAAGAGCACCGGCCTCTGTGCGCACCTATGATTTACACTGTAATGGGGAGTTCGAAAAAGATTGCCATTTGTCCCATTGTGGTTGTTTCGCTGCTACTATTTTCCATGGTTCAGAAAGTGGTTGATCCATATCACTGGATCCCCATGGCCTACAAAACATTGGTTTTCACTGCAACATTCTTCGCGGGTATCTTTCAATTGACATGTGGATTGTTCAGGTGGGTTTTCTGAAACTAATGTGTTGGTTCTCTCATTTGATCAAAAGATATCCTTTTCCTTCTGGTTTTGTATCAACCCAATTTCTGCTTTTTTGTTCGTCACATTTGGCAGAATCCGGCAGCGAACGATGAGGAATAGAGGTTGAAGAAGACCGACGTACTTCCATTGTTGGTTCTGGAAGAAGAAGCCAGAGGATCTGGTTAGATCTGGAATATTGAGGAGAGACCTGTCAGGCATTCTGTTTGCATCGGGTTCGACCGGAATAGAGGTTGAAGAAGACTGGCGTACTTCCGTTGTTGGTTCTGGAAGAAGAAGCCAGAGGATCTGGTTGGATCTGGAATCTTGAGGAGAGACCTGAATCATTCTCAGATCTTGTGACGATCACCAGATCGGAAACTGGTTGGCCTTTTCCGGAGAAGATTAGGCCTGGGTTTTTGTTTTCTGCAGAAAACAGGACAAGGGCAAGTTGTTGTAGGGTTCTGATGCAGAAACTCGTCGGAGTCAAAGAAGAAGTCGCAGCAGGAGCTACAGAATCCCACTACAGAAAGAGTTTCTAGTTCTCCCACCATTGTCGGAGAAGAGGGCGGTTAGCGGAGGAGCTTGTTGCCGCCCTACAGCCTTGCATGACGCCGCAAAAATGTGGATCGCCTCGCTGTTGTCCAACAAAAAAACCTATTCTCTCATCGTAGAAGAAGAGGGAGGTTGAAAGGGCATTTTCGTCCTGAAAAATGAAAACGTGTGGGTTCAGGGACCTCTCACTGCAAACATTCTAGCTGAGTGGACCATATGCCTTAAAAAGTTTTTCCTTGGACTGGAGGCTGGAAACATTCAACTATAGGGACCTTTCACTAATTTTTCCTTCATTAAAAGTGACACACAATGTGATGTGTTTACAATGCTCTCTGCTATAAATATTTATCTAATCATTACCCGATGGATTAAAAAATGCCTTGAGAAAATGGTAAAGGAATCGAGAAAGAAAATGGAAAGAAATCTTTCTATTTCAAACATAAAACTGATGCTCATATCTCCTTTAGATTGTTTCACCAATGAAACCTTCTTTTCATAGAAAAATCCAGCTAACAAGGGCACGTTGCGAACTTGATGCTGACATGTGGTCATGTGCAGGTGCCTATCGATCCAATGTTCTTTCCTTTTTTTTTTTAGATTTTTATAACGATTTGTAGATCACTAGCTGGCAAATCCAAATAATGAAAAAAAATGAGGGAAAGAAATCTTTCCGTTTCAAGCATAAAATCCAATGTTTATATCTCTTGAGATTGTTTCTTTGATGAAATACCCATTTTATAGAAAAATCCAGCTGATAATGCCTTCCTCTGTTACATTGACAACCTGAATGCAATGGATGTGGCATGTAGGTTGGCCCATTGACTCCCCCCCCCCCCCCCCCTATCGGAAGGGGGGAAATGGCCAGCTGCAAGATTTTGATGTTTGACGAGAGAGATGCACATGTATTTGTGCTTTTGTATTTATTAGAAAGTCGAAAGATTTCTTTTGGTCAGGTTTGGCTTGGATGACCGGTTTTTGTGATTTAAAATCTATGGGCACAACAGTACATTTTTGTTTCTATAAATGTCCATAAAACTGATCCAGTCCCGTTCCAAGGACTAAGCGAAAGAAGTTCAATTTTTCTCTTTCACACGAAACAAAATTGCACGAACTAGTAGGAAATCACAAGCATGATAAAGCAGAGGTTTCGCACTGCCAATGAGTTCTTTGTATTGAAAAATGCACCCAGTTTCTTTTAGCAAAAGCAAGTAAAACACAGTGATGCTAGAAAAATTAGGATTTTTTAGAGCTTGGAAAAATAAAGGTAAAACTATTTTCTTCTCAAGCCGGCGCACTGTTGCCCGAGAGAAGGGGCTCCATTGATTTCAAGATTCATTAAAAGTTACACACAATGTGATGTGTTTACAATGCTCTCGGCTATAGATATTTATCTAATCATTACTTGATGTATTAAAAAATGCCTTGAGAAAATGATAAAGGAATCGAGAAAGAAAATGGAAAAAAATCTTTCTATTTCAAACATAAAACTGATGCTCGTATCTCCTTAGATTGTTTCACCGATGAAAACTTCTTTTCATAGAAAAATCCAGCTAACAAGGGTCACATTGCCAACTTGATGCAGGCATGTGGTTTGTAGGTGCCTATCGATCCAATGTTCTTTCCTTTTTCTTTCCTTTTTTACTAGATTTTTATAATGATTCTTAGACCACTAGTTGGCAAATCAAAATAATGAAAAAAAAATAAGGGAAAGAATTATTTCCGTTTCAAGCATAAAATCCAATGTTTAAATCTCTTGAGATTGTTTCTTTGATGAAAACCCCTTTTTATAGAAAAATCCAGCTGATAATGCCTTCCTCTATTACATTGACAACCTAATGCTATGGAAGTGGCATTTAGGTTGACCCATTGACTTCCCCTCCTACCACTCCCACTCCCACTCCCACCCCCACCCCCACCCCCACCCCCTCTAAAGTCTTTATTAACTATTTTTGTCTGGCAAGTCCAAATTGTAATTTGTTTAGTCCGAGTACACAGATAAATAATTCAGTATTTAGGAAACAGATCCTCACAACAGTGAAGCAACCAACAGAGAAACCAAATTACAGAAAGTAATCTAGAAATGGAAATCACTTACTGTATGAAGGCAGAAAACAATACTTTGTTATTGAACTTACGAAACTCAGAAATTCGCAGAAGAAAATTGATCAAGGCTAGTGTTTAACACTATGTCCTTAAGACAAAATTCGCCCCCGCAATGGTGCTAACGGGCTTCAGTGGCGTCTGTCTCCCAGGATACAACGATCGAACACACACAGTAGCAGCACTGCAAACTGTGTGTTAGTCGAGCCAGAAGTGCTACAGAACTCTCTCTTCTTGACTATGCAGACTCGAAATGGTGCAAGAGCAGCAGTGATTGGATGATTAAAAATGGGAAGACAAGATGCATTTTTATAGCCTGCTTCAGGTCTCTTCAATGGGGCTGCATCTGTTCAGAACAGTGACTGTTCAGTGAACAGATGTATCTCTTCTTTGGACACACCTCTTGGGCTGGACACACCCTTTCATAATTGAAAGGACACACCACTTTAGACACACCCCATTTGCAAAAAAAAAATTTTATTAAATAAAATTTCTCCAAAAAATTATAAACGGGTAGTGGGCCGAGCCAGGCCCGACCCGCGCGTGAAGCCCAAGCCCAAGCCCCGGCCCGGGTCGGGGCGCGCGCACGCGCGTGTGTGGTGGTGACCCAACATAGGTCTACGTCCTCCCTCCTCCACAAAAGTGGGATGCCCCTTAGGGCTCATCTTATACCACTAAGGTAAACATATTTATACCAAAGAAATGTTTTGCTCTCAAGCAATGTGGGAAGCAAGTTCATCACTTCCTTTTCTTTCCATGTTTAACATGTTCAAGTAGTAGTGTTTAGGAGGCAATTTCTGATTCACTCCTTAATGGATTAGAGCAACCCAATACATGTCTTTAATCTACTCATGGAGTAGATTACATTCCCATGTATTCCCACCTAAAACTATAAGTGGGTCCCACTTTTAGTTTGGCCCAAAGATGGCCAAAATAGTGGGTTCTCTAGCCATTTTTCCAACAATCCCCCACATGAATGAAATTGACTGAAAGCAATGAAATGATATGCAGACACACAGAGAGAGTACAAATGGAAATTTTCTGTATAGAGAAAGGTAGCTTGTGGCCTTGAACCTTCCCTTGTGAAGTACTATCGAATATAGTGGTCGAACAGTGAACACGATGTCTTGAACTGCTCAACCTTTTGCGTAAACCCAGACAATAGAGTTCACACAGAATCTTCCCGGACACAGTTGGTTCTCATGATTGTGTTCATTTTGGCCATGAACAATGCCTGGTTTTCATGAGTGCTTTAGAGAAATTAGCCTTATTATTCTCATAGAATCGGCCCAGTTCACACTCACATAGGTGATTCTTATTAAGAGTATCCTGCTATACCCCACTTGATTAGTCAAGATATAAGAATCATTAAAAGCTTTGCTTACCCTAATTTCCGCTACAGGTATCACTATTATTATTATAGGAATGAGCAGGAGATATTATCTCCATAGTGATATCGTTAAGTCACACACAATTCGGTTGTCCCTTTGAACCTAGATCTTGGGATCTCCAGTCAACTAGGTTGGGTTGCCATTATGACGACTTTTCATTCATAGGCTTTAAGCCCATTCCCCTCGATGAACGATTTACTTGCTCTCTCGCTAAACCTTTGGTAAAGGGATCCGCAATGTTATCCATGGACTTTATGTACTCAATAGTCATAATGCCATTAGAGAGCAGTTGTCGCACGGTATTATGCCTCCGACGAATATGTCGAGACTTACCATTATAGATGGTACTCTGCGCCCTTCCAATTGCTGATTGACTATCGCAATGAATGCAGATAGGAGGCACAGGTTTTGACCATATTGGAATATCTTCTAGGAATCTTCGCCAGCTTTATCCAGTGCAATAAACTCAGATTCTACAGTGGATCTAGCAATGCATGTTTGTTTAGAAGATTTCCATGATACCGCTGCACCACCAAGTGTGAATAGATATCCACTTGTGGATTTTGAATCATTGGTATCTGATATCCAGTTGGCATCACAGTAGCCTTCAAGTACTGCGGGATATCTCGAGTAATGCAATCCATAGTTTTGGGTGTATTTTAAATATCTTAAAACCTTGATTATGGCCTTCCAATGGTCTGATCCTGGGTTACTTGTGCATCTACTCAGTTTACTAACAGCATATGCAATGTAAGGACGAGTGCAATTCATGACATACATTAGGCTCCCAATTATTTGCGCATATTCGCGTTGTGATATGCCTTTTTCAGTATTTTTGGATAGATGGATACTAATATCTATAGGTGTTCTCGCTGGACTGCTATTATCTTGATTATATTTCTGGAGTATTTTCTCAATATAGTGCGATTGAGATAATATCAGTCCATCCGATGATTTAGAAATTTTTATTCCTAGTATGACATCGGCAACACCCATATCTTTCATATCAAACTTATTGTTTAACATTCTCTTGGTAGCTTGAATGATTTCATCATTACTACCCATAATCAGCAAATCATCAACATATAAGCAAATAATGACACAGCCATTGTTAGTGCTCTTGACATATACACACTTGTCACATTCATTGATCTTAAACCCATTTGACATCATCAAACTGTCAAATTTCTCATGCCATTGCTTTGGTGCTTGTTTTAATCCATATAGAGATTTGACAAGTCGAAAAACTTTCTTGGTTTGTCCTGGAGCATTAAACCCTTCGGGTTGTTCCATGTATATTTCCTCATCTAATTCACCATTTAAGAAAGCGGTCTTTACATCCATTTGATGTATCTCGAAGTTATGTATGGCAGCAATTGCAATTAATATTCGAATGGATGTTATCCTCGTAACTGGTGAATAAGTGTCGAAATAATCCAAGCCTTCCTTTTGTCTGTACCCTTTAACAACAAGCCTGGCTTTGTACTTTTCAATTGATCCATCTGCTTTCATCTTCCTCTTGAATATCCACTTGCACCCAAGAGTTTTATAACCTTGTGGAAGATCCACTAGTTCCCACGTTTGATTTTGCAAAATGGATTCAATTTCACTGTTTATTGCCTCTTTCCAATATGGTGCCTCGGGACAGGACACCGTTGTTTTAAAGCTTTGAGGCTCATCTTCTAACAGAAATGTTAGAAAATCTGAACCAAACGTTTTTTATGTTCTAGCCCTCTTACTCCGTCTAGGTTCATCAATCTCTTGTTGGTTTTGATGACTGCTATTAGCAGTATCTTGAGTTCGTTTAAGAGAACTCGATTCCCGCGAGGGTTTATTAGGAAATACTTGTTCAAAGAACGATGCATTCCTTGACTCAATAATAGTGTTAGGATGCATATCGGGAATCTCAGATTTGTAAATTAGAAACCGATACGCACTGCTATTATGAGCATACCCAATGAAAACACAGTCAACTGTCTTTGGTCCTATTTTAACCTTTTTAGGTGTAGGAACCGCCACTTTAGCCAAACACCCCCACACTTTCAAGTATTTGTAAGTAGACATTCTGCCTTTCCACAATTCGTAAGGGGTCTTATTGGTTTTCTTTTGAGGTATTCGGTTAAGAATATAATTTGCGGAGAGTATAGCATCCCCCCACAAATTCTTAGGTAATCCAGAACTTATTAACATAGCATTCATCATTTCTTTTAAAGTTCTATTTTTTCTTTCAGCAACACCATTTTGCTGAGGTGAATAAGGAGCAGTAGTTTGGTGTATAATACCATGCTGTGAATAGAATTCACCAAAAGGTGATTCGTATTCACCTCCTCTATCGCTTCTTATCACCTTAATTTTCTTCTCAAGTTGGTTCTCAACCTCATTCTTGTAATGTTTAAACATTTTCAAGGCCTCATCTTTACTTCTCAGTAAGTAAACATAACAGTATCTTGTGCAGTCATCAATGAATGTAAGAAAATATTTCTTACCACATTTAGTTTGAACAAATTTTAGGTCACAGATATCAGAATGAATTAACTGAAGAGGTTCAGAAGTTCGTTCAATTGAATGAAAAGAAGTTCTAGTAAGTTTAGCTTCTACACATGTTTCACATTTGATATTTGAATCAAAACTGCATTTAGGTAAACATTCCATATTAACTAATCTACGCAAAGCATCATAGTTAACATGACCTAATCTACCATGCCACACATTAGAAGACTCAAGCATATAAGCAAAAGAGTTTTTCTTATTAGGTACAATTGTCATTACATTCATTTTGAAGAGCCCATCGCTCATATACCCTTTTCCCACGTACATCCCAGACTTAGTGAGTACAAACTTATCCGACTCAAATACAAGTTTGAAACCTTTCTTACTCAGTAGTGAGCCTGATACCAGATTCTTACGAATATCAGGTACATGCAGCACATTGTTGAGGGTAAGTTCTTTTTCAGAAGTTATTTTCAACACCACCTGTCCTTGGCCTTCAACCTTAGAAGAGGCAGAGTTGCCCATGAAGAGTTGTTCTCCGTTTGTAGCATGATAAGTGGAGAACATCTCTTTGATAGAGCATACATGTCGAGTGGCCCCAGTGTCCACCCACCATTCTCTTATGTTGCCAACCAGATTGACTTCTGAGACCACAGCAGAAAGATTGATGTCTGAAACATCAGTGGAGAGATTGTCCATTTCTGTCATGTTGGCCTGCGCTGGTTTCTTACTTGTATTTGCTTGGTCCTTGCGCTTACGGCAGTCCTTAGCACGGTGGCCTAGTTTGTCGCACACATAACAATTCCCTTTGAACTTCTTGTTGTCTTTGGGACCTTGTTTTGGACCGTTGGAAGGGTTCTTCCTCTTCTTGGGATTCTGCCCATGTTCCACCACATTTGCCTTAGCTTCAGTGAAGGTTTTTCCTGCTTTCTTTTCAGATGCATGATTGTCTTCCTCTATCCTCAATCTGACAATTAGGTCTTCAAGTCTCATCTCCTTTCGCTTATGCTTGAGGTAGTTCTTAAAATCCTCCCAAAGAGGTGGCAATTTTACAATGATTGCTGCCACTTGAAAAGATTCACTAAGAGACATTCCTTCTGCCTGAATTTCATGGAGAATTACTTGAAGTTCCTGAACTTGATTGATTACAGCCTTGGAATCGATCATCTTGTAGTCAAGGAATCTGCCTACAATGAATTTCTTCATTCCGGCATCTTCAGTCTTGTACTTTTTATCAAGAGAATCCCACAATTCCTTAGCAGTCTTCAATGAACAATACACATTATATAATGTGTTATCTAGTCCATTGAGAATATAGTTTCGACAGAGGAAGTAAGCATGCTTCCAAGCATCTACAGCAGCAACAACTTGCTTGTCTGTCTCATCTTCTTTTAAAGCAAGAGCTTCTTCATGGAGGAACCTAGCCAAGTTCAAGGTAGTGAGATAGAACAACATTTTCTGTTGCCATCTCTTAAACTCAGTACCATTGAACTTCTTGAAAGTCCGGGATCCTAACCCTAGAGGGGGGGGGGGGGGGGTTGAATAGGGTGATCTACAATTAATGGCCAATTTTAATTCCTTTCCAATTCACCTTTAACTAGTGATGATTATGTGAGAAAGTGCGGAAGATAAACTAATCAATCACCACAAGTAATTCACCATTGCACAATGATTTATAGTGGTTCGGCCTCAATGCCTACATCCACTACCGGCTTGTGCTCAACACCCCACCGGATTTCCACTATTTATGCTTTTGCAATAGGCTAAGCAATAACCTTTACAAAGTTATTTTTCTAGGCTAAACAACAACCTTTACACTATGCTTTTCTTAGGCTAAGCAATAACCTGTACAACAGTCTTCTTTCTCAAGAAAGTGTCTACACACTAGGAGAGAAATAGATTAAGCTCTGATTGGGTGCCTCTTAATTAGGCAAATATGAAAGTGATAATAAACTCACACAACACAATGAAATGCAAAGATGAATGCTCATGATATGTGTGTGTGTGGAAACTTCAATCAAGTTTAAAACATAAGCTCAATTAATATATGCTTAATGCATTTGAAAGTTTAAAGCACTCAAATATATGATTGAAGTCAATATGCAAATCACATGTATAAAAGTTAACTTGATGATGATATGAAAATCAAAATCTCACAAGTTGTATGAAACTAAATATTTATAAACATGTGATGCATATTCTATGTTGTTTTCAAAACAAGGTTTAACTAAAGTTCAAATGAATGAAAACAACAAAGAAAGATTCAAACAAGTTAATGTATCATGTTGTAAAGAAATCAAAGATTTTGGCTAAGCATGATTAACAAAGTTTAAAACAAAACTTGGCTTGAAATCAAGGGTTGAAATCCAAAACATGTGAATCAAAGATTAAATAGAATATGGATTCCTCACAACAAAGTTAGCATGCTAGAAAACATTTTCCAAAAGATTAAACCAAAGCATGAAACATATGAACTAGGAATTTAAAGCTTACTAGAATTTAACTTCTTGTAATCAAGCTTTTGCTTTCCATTTGGACCAAACAAGCTTCCTTAGTTCATTCCCTTTGCTTGGGCACTAAAAATACCAAAAATGGCCTTTATTCTCGTCACCCTTTTTCTTTGAATGAACTTGCTTTTTATAGAAAAAGTGGTCCAACGGATGCCTATCGGTCAGCCGACAACTAGGTATCGGTTGACCGATAGCTCAACGGTCATATGCAACGGTCATATTTTTGAAAGTTCTCCTGACCCTTTTGCATTCGTCGGTTGACCGTCCTTCATCGGTTGACCGATGTGGAACCGATAGCCGAACCGACAGCACAACAATCATGGAAAAAGGTGCCGTCTGTTTTTGGAACCGACGAGTCTCGGTCTGAGATTTCATGCACTATCGGTTGACCGATGGGAACCGATAGGCTGACCGATGGGAACCGATGGAGTCATCAGTTAACCTTGGTTCACTTGTGGGTTGACCGATGGGAACCGACGACTTGACCGACAGACTGGTCAGGTCAATTTTCTGAACATCTGAAGTTTTGAAAAATGAAACTTTGAAATCATTTGAAAACTCAGATTTGAAGGGTGTCTTTATGCATTGTTTCATCAAGAAAAACATGATTAAAATCAAGGTTCAAATCAACCAAAAAGAGTTTAAATCAAAACATGAGTAGGTTGAGTTAAAAGATGATTTTCAAGAAGAAACATGTGAAATGAAAATGAAACTAATGAGATGACTATTGTGCAAATGCAAGACATCAAATTGCAAACAACTTAGGGTTTAACACTTCTCAGGTTTCTCCCCATGGTTCACCAAAACGGGCCAGGGGTACTGACTGGAGTATTCTTCTCAATACCCATAACTGTATAACAGAATCAGAAATGACTTAAAATACAGCACAAAGAATTCTGCAGAATTTAAACTAATAGAAGTGTAAACAGTAACTCAGACCAATTGGTTACTCACAAAAAAAAATACAAAACAAACTTCAGTTCTGCTATTAGTAAATAATGAGAGAGGTAACTCAGACCAACTGGTTACTCACACAAAAAAATACAGAACAAACTTCAGTTCTGCTATTAGTAAATAATGAGAGAGACTCAGTTTTGCAATACTGGTTTTAGAATTAGAAGAAGTAGAAACCAGTAGAAAAACTGACAGAAACTGAAACCAGATATACTGAATTAAAACTGATAACAGGGTGTACTCTGTTGGTGAGATTTTGTCTTAAGATTGTTAGTCCGAGTACACAGATAAATAATTCAGTATTTAGGAAACAGATCCTCACAACAGTGAAGCAACCAACAGAGAAACCAAATTACAGAAAGTAATCTAGAAATGGAAATCACTTACTGTGTGAAGGCAGAAAATAGTACTTCGTTGTTGAACTTACGAAACTCAGAAATTCGCAGAAGAAGATTGATCAAGGTTAGTGTTTAACACTATGTCCTTAAGACAAAATTCGCCCCCGCAATGGTGCTAACGGGCTTCAGTGGCGTCTGTCTCCCAGGATACAATGATCGAACACACACAGTAGCAGCACTGCAAACTGTGTGTCAGTCGAACCAGAAGTGCTACAGAACTCTCTCTTCTTGACTATGCAGACTCGAAATGGTGCAAGAGCAGCAGTGATTGGATGATTAAAAATGGGAAGACAAGATGCATTTTTATAGCCTGCTTCAGGTCTCTTCAATGGGGCTGCATCTGTTCAGAACAGTGACTGTTCAGTGAACAGATGTATCTCTTCTTTGGACACACCTCTTGGGCTGGACACACCCTTTCATAATTGAAAGGACACACCACTTTAGACACACCCCATTTTCAAAAAAGAAATTTTATTAAATAAAATTTCTCCAAAAAATTATAAACGGGTAGTGGGCCGAGCCAGGCCCGACCCGCGCGTGAAGCCCAAGCCCAAGCCCAAGCCCAGGCCCGGGTCGTGGCGCGCGCGCGTGTGTGTGGTGGTGACCCAACATAGGTCTACGTCCTCCCTCCTCCACAAAAGTGGGATGCCCCTTAGGGCTCATTTTATACCACTAAGGTAAACATATTTATACCAAAGAAATATTTTGCTCTCAAGCAATGTGGGAAGCAAGTTCATCACTTCCTTTTCTTTCCATGTTTAACATGTTCAAGTAGTAGTTTTTAGGAGGTAATTTCTCATTCACTCCTTAATGGATTAGAGCAACCCAATACATGTCTTTAATCTACTCATGGAGTAGATTACATTCCCATGTATTCCCACCTAAAACTATAAGTGGGTCCCACTTTTAGTTTGGCCCAAAGATGGCCAAAATAGTGGGTTCTCTAGCCATTTTTCCAACATAATTTTCGTAGAAGGTCCAGCCAAGATGCTTTCTATGTACTTAATTTTGGTCATACAATCTGTGGGATCTTTGGATATTGGAAAGGGGAAAATGGCCCGCTGCAAGATTTTAATGTTTGGGAAAGAGATACAGATATGTATGTGTGCTTTTGTGTTTATAAAGTCAATAGATTTCTTTTGGCCAGGTTTGGCTTGGATGACCGATTTTGTGATTTAAAATCTATGGGCACAACGGTACATTTTTTTTCCTATAAATGTTTATAAAAGTGGTCTTGTCCCGTTCCAAGGAAAGATTTTTGCAGAGACTAAGCAAAAGAAGTTCATTTTTTCTCATTCACACGAAACAAAATTGCACGAACTCGTAGGAAATCCTACCATGATAAAGCAGAGGTTTCGTACTTCCAACGAGTCCTTTGTATTGCAAAATGCACCCAGTTTCTTTAAGCAAATGCAAGTAAAACACCATGATTTTAGAAAAATTAAGATTTTTTTAGAGCTTGGAGAAATAAAGGTAAAACTATTTTTTTCTCAAGCCGGTGCACTGTTGCCCCATAGAAGGGGCTACATTGCTTTCAAGATTCATTAAAAGTTACACACAATGTGATGTGTTTACTATGCTCTCGGCTATAGATATTTATCTAATCATTACCCGAAGGATTAAAAAATGCCTTGAGAAAATGGTAAAGGAATCGAGAAAGAAAATGGAAAGAAATCTTTTTGTTTCAAACATAATACTTGATGCTCATATCTCCTTAGATTGTTTCACCGATAAAAACTTCGTTTCATAGAAAAACCCAGCTAAGAAGGGTCACGTTGCCAACTTGATGTAGGCATGTGGTGTGTAGATGCCTATCGATCCAATGTTCTTTTCTCTTTTTTTTTTTTGAGATTTTTATAACGATTCGTAGACCACTAGCTGGCAAATCCAAATAATTAAAAAAAAATAAGGGAAAGAATTCTTTCTGTTTCAAGCATAAAATTCAATGTTTATATCTCTTGAGATTGTTTCTTTGATGAAATCCCCTTTTTATAGAAAAATCCAGCTGATAATGCCTTCCTCTGTTACATCGACAACCTGAATGTAATGGATGTGGCATGTAGGTTGACCCATTGACTTCCCCTCCTCCAACCCCCACGTCTTTATTAACTATTTTTTGTCTAGTAAGTCCAAATTGTGGTCACAAATTGTAATTTTTGTAATAGGTTTGGACAAGTGTCACGACCCGAACCCGAAATTTAATCACCTCGAGTTAATCGGAGTCGAAACCATATTTACTCCCGTGAATTTTAACACATAAAACTCACAAGGGATACAACTTACACATTATGCGGAATATAAAACCAATATATACATTGACTTCAAAATTTATTTACAACATGTCATGATCATCACTTGCATCTATAAAATAATGCAAGGATCTCAGTATGTACATATACAAAAGTTTTCATCTCCATATACAGGATTTATAACAAAACTCTTAAAAACAAAACACAAGTGTTATCATTTCCATTCCACTAATCCGCCTGGCGGAACCGGAGTGGTCTCCTCCGCTGTCGGTGCGGTCGCACTAACGGTAGGGGCAGCTGAGCCTGTAATGTCATCATAACACTGGTGAATTCAACAATTCAGCAAAGTATAAACAGTGTTTATGATCATACATGCTATACGGAAAACAGTAATAGTAACAATAAACAGTAACCGTGTCAGTAAGAGTCTTATCATTATTAATTGGCAACTAACATAATATCTCAAGATCAAGCAAGTCAACTGCCATCTTCCTTAAGAGGAAGGATTACCATCTCCATAAACAAGGAGACATCATCATCTTCTCTACGGAAGAATAATATGTGGGATTTATCAGTGTCCGGGCCAGGAACTACTGACATCACCACGGAGTTCCGGAACACCCCTCAAGTAACTGCTGCAGACAGTATCAGTATCCGCTCAATGAGCATGTAGAAATAATTATGTAGTGCCAACTCTCGTACAATGTAGGTCATTAAATTTGATTACATATAATGAGCGGTTACGAGTCAATCTTTAATTTCAATAATAACAATTCAATTGAATACCAACCAAATGGGTGTATTGCTAGGTGATTTAATGTACAAGTTTTATACTCGATAGACATTACAGTTCTTATGGAAAATCGTACATTAAAGTCCCTTGATTAACACCTATTGGAGGTATGAAGGTTACAAACAACCTTGACTAACTCAATAGACTTTCAATCTTGAATTTCAGACCTGAAGTCTGGAACTACATCACTCTGTTTACTCGTCGGTTCACTCATCGGTTGACCTGTAGGTCGACCGAGATGTGTTTTTCGGCTGACCGACGTGATCGGTCAGGTTGACGGTTCAGAAACCAGAGGCGAATCCTCTTGTTCAAGTTACTGTGTCGGTTCATGTTTCGGTTGACCGAAGATGTTCGTCGGTTGACTGACTTAGTCAGTCAGGTCTCGGTTCAAAAACCAGAGACGAGGTTTTCAATGCAATTTACACTATCGGCCAGCTTGTCAGTTAGCCATTGGCTAACCGACAGCGTCGGCTGACCGAGATTACCCAGAAATGAGACACAGAATTCGTGCATGAATTCTGTTCTGACCATCTTCCTTTGAACCTGCACTAAAACTTTTGGAACCTTCTGTTCCCTTCTCCATACACCATTTGAACCCATTTAACACTTCTATTTCATTCATTCATACAAGTGAGTCTAACACCCTATTCAATTATTCAAAGAATAAATCCCCATTTCATCAAATCAAATCCAACATGACAAATCAGATTATTACAAGGAGATTGAACTCAAATTCATAAAGAACTCAAAGAACTAACATGCAAGAGCACATAATCATCTAGACTGGTTTATACTTGCCTCTATTGCAGCTGAACCCAAAAACCCCCTTTTGCTTCAACTTGTTCAAGAAAGACACCACTGGCTTTTCCTTAAGCTTGTCTTCCACAAATTTCAAATCACAGATTTATCCCAAACGTTTCCTTCAAGAAGAACACTTAAGAAGGAGGATAATGTACAGAACTCCTTCCTCAAACCCACTTGACATCTCTAGTATATGAGGAAATGAGGAAGCAAGAAAGAAGAGAAAGAAGATGATGAATCTCACGTTTCTCTCTTAAGAACCCATTTGCCATATGATGAAACAAGAAACAAGAAACAAGAAGGAAGAAAACATTAACAAGGAAGAAAGAATGAAGAACGAGGAAGAGAACCATGTACTTGGGTTGTACGGTAACACTTGGACATAAATTAAACTGCATGTAAACTGTATATGACACCTGGCTCCCAATTTTGCAAAGAAACCCCATACCACTTGTGAAATTACATTTAAAGTCAAGTGAAGACCTCTTTGAGTTATCTTAGGTCAAATGAAAACAAGTGTATTACGAAAATTGATGTATTCGTCGAGATACACACGATGATATCAAATTCCGCCCAATTTGACGATATACCCATAATTCAATATTTACGAAAAAGTCCTCAAAATCACTAATTGGGGTCTAAAATCAAGTTCATGTTTTCCAAATCATTGTATTAGACTAAATTCAGTCATCTAAGACTAATTTCAGTCACAGTGATCACTAGTCTCATGTAATTTAATTAATCACATCTTAATCCATGGTAATCACGATTAATTAGAGTTAATCGTATTTAAATCGGGATGGGGCGTAACATTCCCCTAAACTTTTAGAATCATTCGGTCCTCCGAATGCAACAAAATCAAGTAAAATCAAGATACAAAATAAAACAAAAAGACAATTGAAAAATTCACCTGAACGAAGAGCTCTGGATATTTTCGAGCCATTTGCTCTTCTAATTCCCATGTAGCTTCGCTGGTTCCATGATGTGCCCAACGAACCTTGACCCATTTAATTGTTCTTGTACGAAGAACTTGCTCTTTGGTATCTATAATCTCTACTGGCTTCTCAACATATGTGGTATCCGGACAAACTTGAATATAATCATACTTTATGATGTGTGAAGGATCTGCCACATATTTTCGGAGCATCGATACATGAAACACATTATGGATACCTGAAAGTGCTGTTGGAAGGTCTAGGCGGTAAGCCACATTGCCAATTCTGCTCTTAATCTGGAAGGGTCCGATAAATCTTGGTGAAAGTTTTCCTTTTTGACCAAATCGGATTGTCCCCTTCATAGGTGAAGCTTTCAAGAGCACTTTATCACCAATAGCAAATTCAAGATCACGCTGACGATTGTCAGCGTAGCTTTTCTGCCTTGATCTGGCTATCCTCAATCTCTCTTGTACTTTCTATATCTTTTCCGATGTCTCTGCAATCACTGTAGGACCATGAAAACTTCTAGTACCAACTTCTTCTTAGCTAACTAGGGTCCTATATCTTCTACCATATAAAGCTTCAAATGGTGCCAAATCAATACTGGAATGATCACTGTTGTTGTACGCAAATTCGCACAACGCCAAATGTTCATCCCAATCACTTCCAATGTCCATAACACTGGCACGAAGAAAATCCTCTAAAGTTTGAGTTGTTCGTTCAGATTGTCCATCAGTTTGAGGATGATATGCAGTGCTAAACCGTAGTTTAGTGCCCATGGAATTCTGAAATGCTTGCCAAAATGTAGAAACAATCCGACTGTCTCGATCTGATACAATCGAAATCGGTGTTCCATGCAGTCTGGTTATTTCTTTGACAAACAACTTGGACATTTCATTAAATCCCATATACTTTCTAAATGGAAGGAAATGTGCAGACTTTGTAAGACGATCTACAATCACCCAAATGGTGTCATGATGTCTTCTGGTCATTAGTAAACCAGATACAAAGTCCATAGTTAAGTGTTCCCACTTCCATCTAGGAATATGCAAAGGATGAAGTAATCCAGGAGGCTTTTTGTGCTCAAACTTTACACGCTGACAGGTCAAACACGATGCCACATATCCAGCTATTTCTCGTTTCATATTGTGCCACCAAAACCTATCCTTGAGATTTCTGTACATTTTAGTGCTTCCTGGATGCATAGAATATCGAGTGTGATGTGCTTCAAACATCACTGCTTGCTTCAGATCTTCTTGTGCTGGCGCACACAATCTGTTTCGAAAATAGAGAGTACCATCAACCAACACAAAATCTGGTCTAGTTGCAATATTATCTCTTATCTGAATGAATTCAGGATCATCAAACTATCTGTTCTTAATTTCCGTGATCAAGATAGGTTCAAAGATAGACATCTGTGCAATCAACTTTCGGTCATCTAATATCTCCATTTCTACATCTAGATCTTTGAACTCTTCAAGCAACTTCCATTCACCCACCATAGCTGCCAAGGTAGCTGATTTCCGACTCAAAGCGTCCGCTACTACATTACCTTTCCCCGGTACATATGTGAATGGAAAATCATAATCTTTGATTAACTCTAGCCAACGGCGTTGCCTCAAATTAATGTCCTTCTGTGTAAACAAGTATTGAAGGCTCCTGTGATCATAATGAACTTCAAATGTTTCTCCATAGAGATAATGTCTCCATTGCTTTAGAGCAAAGACAACCGCGGCGAGTTCCAAATCATGAGTAGCATAATTCTTTTCATGTTCCTTTAATTGGCGTGATCCATAAGCAATCACTTTGCCATTCTGCATCAGTACACACCCCAATCCTACACCAGAGGCATCCGAATAAACCACAAATCCTCCGCTTCCTGCGGGCAAGGATAAGATTGGGGCTGAGATCAATCTCTGCTTCAAACTTTGAAAACTTGACTCACATTCATCATTCCATATAAATGGAACATCCTTCCGAGTCAGCTTAGTTAACGGGGCTGCGATCTTGGAGAAGTCTTTGACAAATCTTCTATAATATCCAGCCAATCCCAAGAAACTCCGAACTTCTAGCACAGTCTTTGGACTCTGCCAATTAGTAATAGCTTCAATCTTAGCAGGATCGACAGCTAATCCATCTCTTGTAATGATATGACCCAGAAATGCCACATGCTGTAACCAGAAATCACATTTCTCTAATTTTGCAAACAGCTGATTATCTATCAACAATTGCAATGTTGTTCTTAAGTGACGTGCGTGTTCTTGCTCTGACTTGGAATATACCAGGATGTCATCAATGAAGATAACAACAAACCGGTCTAAATAAGCAACAAATATTCTATTCATCAGAGCCATAAACACCGCAGATGCATTCGTTAATCCAAATGGCATGACAAGAAATTCATAATGCCCATACCGGGTCCTGAATGCAGTCTTCTGTACATCTTGATCTCTAACACGAATCTGATGATATCCAGATCGGAGATCAATCTTTGAAAAATAGGCTGCACCTTGGAGTTGATCAAATAACTCATCGATTCGAGGCAATGGATATTTATTCTTAATCGTCACTTGGTTCAATTGCCTATAATCGATACACATACGCATCGTACCATCTTTCTTCTTGACAAACAATACAGGCACTCCCCAAGGCGAGACACTCGGTCTAATGAAGCCTTTGTCAAGCAATTCCTGTATTTGTTTCTTCAATTCATGCAGTTCAGATGGTGCCATTCTATAAGGTGCTCGAGAAATCGGTGCAGTACCCGGCACAAGCTCGATCGTAAAGTCTACTTCCCTTGCTGGAGGCAGACCTGGCACTTCTTTCGGAAATACGTCTGGAAATTCACAGACGACAGGAATATCCTTCAATTCCTTCTTTGGCTTCTTTTCAGTGATAAATGCGATGTAGCCTTCACAACCACTTCGCATCATTCGTTCGGCCTTTAATGCAGATATAAGTCTTGTATCAAACTTCTTCTGTGTTCCTTCAAATAGAACACTGGTATTGGCTTCATCTACTTTAAAAGTAATGAGTTTGCGGAAACAATCCAAACAGGCTCTGTACTTCGCAAGCCAATCCATGCCAAATATGACATCAAAGTCATTCATGGCCAATATGACTAAATCTGTTGGCATTAACACATCACCAATTTTCACACTACATTGGGGTATGTATAACTCACACACTACATTCCTTCCTAGTGGTGTAGTTACTGTGAAATCATAGGACAACTGTTTTATTTGGCTTTGCATGTTACAAACAAAGGAAGGTGCAACGAATGAATGAGTAGAACTAAGGTCAAATAATGCACATGCTGGTCTACTATCAATATAAATAATACCTTCCACAACATTAGTTACAGCTTCAGCTTGCTCTCTATTTGCAGCATAAACTTGTCCGGTAGCACGAGGCCTATTCTGCTGCTGCTGCTGCTGACGAGGCTGTTGCTGCCTCTGTTGTTGTTGTCCTTGACGCTGTTGCTGTGGAGCTCGATTGTTCCTTCTACCATTATGGCTCTGAGCCATTTTATGCTCCATCGAACCACATACCAAACATGCCCCAGTGTTTCTCCAACAAGCTTCAGTTTTATGAGTTTTCCCACATGTCTCACAGACTGGTTTCTGTTCAGAAGTCTTAGCAACATATTTCTGCTTCTTACCCTTGGATTTATCTCCCTTCTTAAACCAAGGACTAGCACTTCTCTTTGGGCCATCATTGGTTTCCATTTCTTCTCTATGCACTTCTTCTGCAATGTATGCCTTATCTACAGCATCATCAAACTTTTCAGGCATAGGACCTGCCAAGACCATCTTCTTGTAAGTGGGATTCAACCCATTCAGAAATCTCTTCACCTTTTTCTCCTCGGTATCAATCAGGTCCTTGGCATATTTGGACAGCTTAGTAAACAGATGAACATAGGCTGTCACAGTCATCTGTCCTTGCTTCAAGTGCAGGAACTCTGATTCTTTTCTCTGTCTAACATGGTCAGGAACAAAATTCCTCTCAAATTGCTTCCGAAAACTCTCCCAAAGTGTGGCTGCAGGTGTTGCAATAATTGCACCTTTGACACCCTTCCACCATTCTTGCGCTACATCCCGTAGCATGGAAGAAGCAAACAACACTTTTTGTTTTGGGGTACAGACTATTGTTTCGAACACAACTTCAATGTGTTCAATCCATTCATCAGCTACTAAGGCATCTTCCTTGCCTTGAAATTCTGTAGCTCCTCTCTTCCTAAACTGTTCATAAAGAACATTAGGATCTTTTTCCTTTGCTTGTACCACTACTTGAGTAGCTGCTTGAGGTTGTGGGTTAACTGGTGGTATAGGTGGCGCTTGCATCTGAGCTTGCAGTTGTGCTTGTACTTGTAACAAAGCCGTGATTTGGGCTTGCATATTCACCTGTGCTTCATGGCTTTTAGCCATCTGCTCACTATTTCTAGCTAGTAGCTCCATAAGTGCAGCGAATCTCGCATCACTATCATTAGGGGTAGGAGGCGTAGGAATAGGTCCTCCATCTCCACCGACACTCTGATCGGGGTTGTCATTCACATTACCACCGCTTCCAAAACCAGATGCCATTCTGAAAAGCAGATATAAGAAGATAAGATATTAATATCTATAACTTCCATAACACAATCCATGTATGAACAGTATTCACATTGACAGTGAAATGAATCACATACAATGAAAACAGTACATATCTTAAATACACTACAGGATTTAATCCTTTATCTGTTTTATCGCTTTACGATTGTTACGATTCATCGTTGTTTAGGTCGCTTATGCTTTGATACCATATAATAAATATGTCACGACCCGAACCCGAAATTTAATCACCTCGAGTTAATCGGAGTCGAAACCATATTTACTCCCGTGAATTTTAACACATAAAACTCACAAGGGATATAGCTTACACATTATGTGGAATATAAAACCAATATATACATTGACTTCAAAATTTATTTACAACATGTTCATGATCATCACTTGCATCTATAAAATAATGCAAGGATCTCAGTATGTACATATACAAAAGTTTTCATCTCCATATACAGGATTTATAACAAAGTTCTCAAAAACAAAACACAAGTGTTATCATTTCCATTCCACTAATCCGCCTGGCGGAACCGGAATGGTCTCATCCGCTGTCGGTGCGGTCACACTAACGGTAGGGGCAGCTGAGCCTGTAATGTCATCATAACACTGGTGAATTCAACAATTCAGCAAAGTATAAACAGTGTTTATGATCATACATGCTATACGGAAAACAGTAATAGTAACAATAAACAGTAACTGTGTCAGTAAGAGTCTTATTATTATTAATTGGCAACTAACATAATATCTCAAGATCAAGCAAGTCAACTGCCATCTTCCTTAAGAGGAAGGATTACCATCTCCATAAACAAGGAGACATCATCATCTTCTCTACGGAAGAATAATATGTGGGATTTATCAGTGTCCGGGCCAGGAACTACTGACATCACCACGGAGTTCCGGAACACCCCTCAAGTAACTGCTGTAGACAGTATCAGTATCCGCTCAATGAGCATGTAGAAATAATTATGTAGTGCCAACTCTCGTACAATGTAGGTCATTAAATTTGATTACATATAATGAGCGGTTACGAGTCAATCTTTAATTTCAATAATAACAATTCAATTGAATACCAACCAAATGGGTGTATTGCTAGGTGATTTAATGTACATGTGTTATACTCGATAGACATTACAGTTCTTATGGAAAATCGTACATTAAAGTCCCTTGATTAACACCTATTGGAGGTATGAAGGTTACAAACAACCTTGACTAACTCAATAGACTTTCAATCTTGAATTTCAGACCTGAAGTCTGGAACTACATCACTCTGTTTACTCGTCGGTTCACTCATCGGTTGACCTGTAGGTCGACCGAGATGTGTTTTTCGGCTGACCGACGTGATCGGTCAGGTTGACGGTTCGAAAACCAGAGGCGAATCCTCTTGTTCAAGTTACTGTGTCGGTTCATGTTTCGGTTGACCGAAGATGTTCGTCGGTTGACTGACTTAGTCAGTCAGGTCTCGGTTCAAAAACCAGAGACGAGGTTTTCAATGCAATTTACACTATCGGTCAGCTTGTCAGTTAGCCATTGGCTAACCGACAGCGTCGGCTGACCGAGATTACCCAGAAACGAGACACAGAATTCGTGCATGAATTCTGTTCTGACCATCTTCCTTTGAACCTGCACTAAAACTTTTGGAACCTTCTGTTCCCTTCTCCATACACCATTTGAACCCATTTAACACTTCTATTTCATTCATTCATACAAGTGAGTCTAACACCCTATTCAATTATTCAAAGAATAAATCCCCATTTCATCAAATCAAATCCAACATGACAAATCAGATTATTACAAGGAGATTGAACTCAAATTCATAAAGAACTCAAAGAACTAACATGCAAGAGCACATAATCATCTAGACTGGTTTATACTTGCCTCTATTGCAGCTGAACCCAAAAACCCCCTTTTGCTTCAACTTGTTCAAGAAAGACACCACTGGCTTTTCCTTAAGCTTGTCTTCCACAAATTTCAAATCACAGATTTATCCCAAACGTTTCCTTCAAGAAGAACACTTAAGAAGGAGGATAATGTACAGAACTCCTTCCTCAAACCCACTTGACATCTCTAGTATATGAGGAAATGAGGAAGCAAGAAAGAAGAGAAAGAAGATGATGAATCTCACGTTTCTCTCTTAAGAACCCATTTGCCATATGATGAAACAAGAAACAAGAAACAAGAAGGAAGAAAACATTAACAAGGAAGAAAGAATGAAGAACGAGGAAGAGAACCATGTACTTGGGTTGTACGGTAACACTTGGACATAAATTAAACTGCATGTAAACTGTATATGACACCTGGCTCCCAATTTTGCAAAGAAACCCCATACCACTTGTGAAATTACATTTAAAGTCAAGTGAAGACCTCTTTGAGTTATCTTAGGTCAAATGAAAACAAGTGTATTACGAAAATTGATGTATTCGTCGAGATACACACGATGATATCAAATTCCGCCCAATTTTACGATATACCCATAATTCAATATTTATGAAAAAGTCCTCAAAGTCACTAATTGGGGTCTAAAATCAAGTTCATGTTTTCCAAATCATTGTATTAGACTAAATTCAGTCATCTAAGACTAATTTCAGTCACAGTGATCACTAATCTCATGTAATTTAATTAATCACATCTTAATCCATGGTAATCACGATTAATTAGAGTTAATCGTATTTAAATCGGGATGGGGTGTAACAACAAGATGCTTTATATGTACTTAATTTGGTTCATACGATCTGTGGGATCTTCGGAGATTGGAAGGCGGAAAATGGACAGCTGCAAGATTCTGATGTTTTGTGAGAGACATGCAGATATGTATGTGTGCTTTTGTGTTTAGAAAGTCAAAAGTTTTCTTTTGGTCAGGTTTGGTTTGGATGACCGGTTTTGTGATTGAAAATTTATGGGCACAACGGTACATTTTTGTTTCTATAAATGTCCATAAAAGTGATCCTGTCCCGTTCCAAGGAAAGATTTTTGCAGAGACTAAGCTAAAGAAGTTCAATTTTTCTCTCACACGAAACAGAATTGCATGAACTAGTAGGAAATGACAAGCACGATAAATCAGAGGTTTCACACTGCCAATGAGTCCTTTGTATTGCAAAATGCACCCAATTTCTTTAAGCAAAAGCAAGTAAAACACAATGATTTTAGAAAAATTAGGATTTTTTAGAGCTTGGAGAAATAAAGGTAAAACTATTTTTTTTCTCAAGCAGGCGCACTGTTGCCCCATAGAAGGGCTACATTGCTTTCGAGATTCATGAAAAGTTACACAAAATGTGATGTGTTTACTATACTCTCAGCTATAGATATTTATCTAATCATTACCCGATCGATTAAAAAACGCCTTGAGAAAATGGTTAAGGAATCGAAAAAGAAAATGGAAAGAAATCTTTCTATTTCAAACATAAAACTTGATGCTCATATCTCCTTAGAATGTTACCTCCTTAGATTGTTTCACCGATGAAAACTTCTTTTCATAGAAAAATCCAGCTAACAAGGGTCACGTTGCCAACTTGATGCAGGCATGTGGTGTGTAGGTTCCTATCGATCCAATGTTCTTTCCTTTTCATTTTTTTTAGATTTTTATAACGATTCGTAGTCCACTAGCTGGGAAATCCAAATAATCTGGTCCAAATCATTTTCGTTCTATAATTATCATCCACGACCTTTAAATAACACCATCATCTAACAATTTGAACGCCAAAACAAAAAAATTTCTCCTCGTCATTTCATAACCTTTGCTTTCTTCTGAGATATACAAAGTCCCAAAGAAATATCTAACCTAGATAAAACATAGGGACATTTACTATAAAAATCCCCTTAAATAGGGTAATTACAACTAAGGTCCCTAAATTTTTATAATGACGTCCAAGGACCACCAACCCAAAATCCATTATTTCATTCCGTATTTGCCCTTGGTTAGTTGATGTCAACATAACCCTAAACAACCCTCTTCAACGAAACAGTCCTCGATTTCTTCCTCAAGTTCGGCGACGATGGGATCCAGTCTGCAGTGATGATCTCCTCCGGCAACGACTGGCCCACCTTTGATCGTCTTCAAACGTTGTTTTGCCAGCAGCTGGGAGGTTTTCTTTGGTCATGCTGTATTCGAGGTGAGTGGGATGGGGAGGAAGAAGAAGAAAAAGAAGAAGAAGAAGAGTAGAAGGAAGAGGAAGATGAGAAAGACAGAAAAGGAATAGAAAAGAAGAGGGGCGGACTGTGTGTGCGCGGACGATGGAGGCGCAATAGTAACAGGGGTTGCGGTGATGAGGGGATGGCGAGAGGGATGAGTCTGGGTAGAGAAGAAGAAAAGGGGTAAAAGAAGAAGAATGAGAAGAAGAGGAAGAAAGGGAAGAGGGAGAGGAAGGGAGGAGGAGGAGGGGAGAGGTGGCAATTTGCAGCGGCACAGATGGGTGCTGGCGGACGATGCAGGGAGCAGCATCGGAGGAATGGCAGCAACGCCACGTGCGTTAGGAGCTGCGTCGGGCACTGTGTGGAGGGGCGCCAGGCGCTGCGTGTATGGACATGGTGAATGGAATTCTTCCTTTTCGATTCTTGGCAAAGTGGATCCTCTCTCTGTGAGTGGTCTTCCTTCGCGTCAATGGCTTCACCCTCTCCTGCGTTTCTTTGTGTGAATAGATTCTGTGCGCAAAAGAGAAAGGGTGCCCTCTACGTGAGATGAGATGATGGGGAAGTATGGCGATTTGCGGGTGAGCTCTGTCGCAAGGACGAAGGAAGACGAGAGAGAACGTCCGGATAGAGGGGACTGTGGGATGGATTCTGTGTGGGCTGAAGATGTAATGGAGTGTGCGATGGAGAGGATGGTGGTGAGGTGGGTGTGAGTTGTAGGTTCTGCGCAGGGATGGATGGGTGGTGAGAACAAAAGAGAGAGCCTGAGGAGAGGATGTAATCTGCGCATGAATGGGGATAGAGAGGAGAGCTTTTGGAGGGTGAGATCTACGATTTAAGGGGGTTTAAGGGAGAGTCCAGAGACCAAATACTCTCCATCCCTTATCTGAGGTATGGATCCTCTCCGCGTCTCTATTATGGTCTTCTTTGAAAAGATCGGTGGCCAGGAAATGATCAAATCCGATCGTCTTCTTCTCTGATTGCAGCTGTCTGGTGACAAGTACCTAGAGCCTGTTGAAGACGCACCAATACAAGATAGTTCAAACGATTGTGGACTTTTTGTAATGGGATCTGTAGAGCATGTTGTCCTCAATCGAAAGATTGCTTTCACTCAAGAGGACATGATGTACTACAGATGCAGATTAGTTGTCGACCTCCACATCAAGCAACGTGAATTGTATGAGAGAAGGCTGAAATCTTCTGTGTGAGTCAAGTGTTTTGAGTCATGGTTTGAGTGGAGAAGACACTGTTAAAACGTTGAGGACTCTGTATTATGTATAAGTTTGTGTGATTTAGTTCCTTTGATAGAACTATTTTTGTTAATGTATATATTTCGAATGGTCTATTTAGATTGGAAGTGACTTGTTTTGACAATAATGATGAAAATTGCCAAACAGGTTGTTAATGAGAAATACAACGCTATTGTGACATAGCTTCAACAAATGAGAACTTGTAATGTGTGGTTGATGTTGACAAAAATGGAGCTTCTAAATGCAATGTGACAAAAATGGAGCTTCTAAATGTAATGTGCATTTTGGAGCTTCTAAATGTGGGTTGAAACAGGTTCTTTTTTTTTTTGTATATGTTGATGGTGCAAGATTAAAATTGCCAAACAGGTTATTTTATGTTGATGTCGATGAATCTTCCGTCGACGTCAACAAATTCATAGGGTCACTCATGGTGCTAACTGGGCGTTTTTTTTTTTACGTCAACACAATTTTATGTTGATGTCGACGAATCTTCTGTCGACATCAACAAATTCACAGGGTCACTCATGGTGCTAACTAGGCATTTTTGTTGACGTCAACACAATTTTATGTTGATGTCGACGAATCTTCTGTCTACGTCAACAAATTCACAGGGTCACTCATGCTGTTAACTGAGCATTTTTGTTGATGTCAATATAATTTTATGTTGATGTCGACGAATCTTCTATCGACGTCAACAAATTCACAGGGTCACTAATTGTAATAATTGGGCATTTTTGTTGATGTTAACACAATTTTATGTTGATGCGACGAATGTTTTGTTGATGTCAACAAATATTACTCATGACAGAATAGGGAACTGGTTATGTTGACATTAACAAAAAAAGGGCAAAACGGGAAAAAATAGATGATTTGGGGTCCATGGGCGTCATTATAAAAATTTAGGGTCCTTAGTTGTAATTACCCTATTTAAGGGGATTTTTGAAGTAAATGTCCCTAAAACATATGCTCGACAACTCCATCAACTTGTTTAAGTTCAACTACCAATTCTCAAGAGGTTTTAACTCACTTATCCCTATATCGATGCTTGCTCCTTTCAATGCACCTCTGATTTGATCTAAATTCTTATCCCTCCTTATTTCTTACCTCTCCCATCGACAAAGGTTAATCTTGATTGATCATTATTGCTAATGAAGAGGCCAAGATCAATAAGGAGGCTTCCCGCATCATCTTCTCCAACAGCTTTTCCATGAGAAAAAGTAGAAAAATAAATTGATTTTTCCCACCAAAAAAACCCCAACCAAAAGGGGTCAAACTTGGTTCATCGGAAAAATGCAAAAAAAGCTTTCTCTATTGGTTTTGTAAGTGCCTAAAATAATATGGACTTAATAGAGGATTTGAACGAGCTTAATACTCCTTTGATGGTGGGAAATTATCTGGGAACCTGAAAGGGGAGGAAAGAAATGGTCAGAGGACCCTGGCTGCAGGCAGCGCAAGGCTCTCCGATGCCTAAGTTAGTGTGAGGACTGAACAAAGGATGAAGATGAAATTTTTTAGAGTAAGAGTGTGTATCCTTTTTTTTTATATCTTGGAGTGCAGTTGGATTCTGTATTTATAGGAGATGGAGTTGACTTGTGAAGAAGGGCCTCATGATTGGATTTGGTACTTGAGTGATATTGTCCCTTCAGCCCATACTTCATTAAATGCTAGTCCTGTCGGCCCATCTCTCATTAAATGCTAGTCCAATCGAACCATGCTCTGCGGCAGCCGTTGGATGCCATTCTGTCAGAGATCACAGGTGGCATGGATCGCCCATGAACCCTATTTGCTTGGGCCCTCGTCCCATCGAGTGTTCATGACATGATTGAGCTAACATAGGGGTTTGGTCCTTCAATATGCCTTGGCCGACATCGGGGCAGGACTACCGATGTGCATGACCGAGGCCAAGATATGCATTGAGGTCGGGAATGTCCGAGGTCGCGGACGACCTTGACCTGGCTTAATACCGAGATGTACCGGGACCAATGTTGAGACGTGCTCAGGTTGGTGTTGTGGCCAGATTTAATAGCTCTGACTTAATAAAGATAAAAGGTGATCTCGGCATCTTAGAAACATCCCCACAGAATTGCCCCCTAGCTTCTGACCTCTAGCTTTTTTCGAGGTCGGGAGCTGTTTGGTGAGGATTTCGTGGGATAGCTTCTCATCTCGGTACCCGTCTGCTGGTGTTTGATTGTATGCCGCTTCGCCTACTCATGGTACTTAAATGCCGCTTTTAAACCATCGCGAAAGTCATGCTGACGGCACCACGTGTCACCATGCGATTGGTTGCTTTGTCAATTCGGAGAGGGGTGCATAGTTCTGATGTGATGTTTTTTGAAATTCGAAACGGCGCTTTTTGGAAGGCGGTTCCTTCTACTATAAGTAGCGTTGCCTGCCTTTCCTCTTTTTGCATTTTCGTTTCGAGCCTGCTACAGCAAGAGAGGAGAAGTCTTCCATTCCCGGTGAGTCTGAGTCTGGACTTTGGTGCGCCATCTTCTTCTTCTGTGAGTGTTTTTCTCCCCCTTGGGTTTCTGCCCCTGCGTTTAGGGTTTTCTTCTTTCCTAGTTTATTTTACAAGACGATGGGGGTCTATAGGCAGTTGCTAGAAACCCCTTCGGCCATGACTTGGTTTAGAGGGGCGTACGATATTCCGGAAGATTTCCAAACCAACCTCGACAGCCGGAAGGCCCCTTTCAACGGTTACTCTTACTGTGACAGCTGGACGCCGTTTCCCCTAGTTTCGATAGTGGAAAGCAGGGTTAGGTTTCCCATTAATCCCCTTCTTAGGGACAGTTTGGCAGCGTGGAACCTTTGACCCTGTCAACTATTGCCTAATGACTTCAAGATAATAATGGGCACCGCCGAGCTCAACGGGATTCTAGGTACTGATTTCGGTGTCCATGACATAGAGGACGTGTATGACCTATGTAAGTCTGTGGGGGACAGCGACTGTTATTACCTTCGGGTGAAGCCGAAACAACATGCCTTCATCAACGAATTGGAGGACTCGTATAGACACGCCGGGGACGATCGTTTGTTCGTCTATGGGAACTGGGAGTTCCGGACGATTGAGGCAAGGTCATTCGTGGTCCCTCGTCGATTTGGGACCCCTCCAAGTAAATGCCGAACTTGATAAAATTTATTCTTTTCTTACTATTGTGCCGAGCTGACATTTCTTTCCTTGGTTGTGTAGAGGCTGACCAGAGGAGGAGACAGGCAGCGATAGACGGTTGGAGGAGAAACGTCGCTTGGTTGAACAAGGTGCAAAATTATCGAGGTCATTCTGGTTGGGCTGCCTGGGCCCATTTGAGTTACACGCCGAGGTGCCATACCCATCTCAGGAGGAGCGAACCGGAAGTTACCTTGACAGACGTCGAGCATCGGCGAGTTTCGGGTGCTGAGGCGTCAACATCACTCGCCGAGCCAAGGGCTGCAGACCTGCTATAGGTCATTGAAGCTTACTCGTCTCCTTTTGATCAGGAAGTGGATATGGAGAAAAACCGACCGCTGAGGAAGATGAAGAATTTGGCGGCCAAGTTTTTTCTTGGTCGACGATCTCCCGTGCCTCCTACTGCTACAGCGGCACTGAATGTCGTGGGGGGTTCTTCAGCTCCCACCGCCGAGGGTTCTCCGTCCCTTGCCAACGTTTCGAGCGATCGAGCTCGGCAGCGTTCTGGCGATGCTGCGAGGGAGAGGCCTCCGGCACTGAAGAGGACCGGGGCGGAGGTTCATGGTTCAGGGTCCCGGCAGGTGCCAAAGGACAAGGCTCATCCTGAAAAAGACCCAAGACCACTAGGCCCCTTGAGCAAGGATCGACCTCAGGGCCTCGGTCATGCGAGCCAGCTGCCTGGATGCCGAGGCTCAAAACAGTCGCCGGGAAGCCTTTGAGTGTAGAGGATCAGCTGTCCGACAATTCTCTGGTCATCGCGGCGCTAGCCAAGGCTTGCGCCCTTCCTCACGATATGGAAAAGCACAGGAAGATAAATGATTAGGGGTTGATGTTCTCGTTGCTTCAGTCAGAAATTTTGGTGGGTATTCTGAAAATGATGTCGCCCGAGTGCTTTATCTTGATTGACCACCTTTGACATGGTCTTTTCTTTTGCAGGGTGTCCAGAGGATGCTGGTTCTCATGGAAAGGAACAACCAGAGTGCCTCTAAGATTTTGCAGCTAGAGACCGAGAAGGAGAAGCTCGGGACGGCTTTGAAGATGGGCGAGGAGGTGTTGAGCCTAGAGAAAGGGCGGAACGTCAACCTTGTCGCGGAACTGGACACGGCAATGGGGAAATTATCAGGCTCACGGCCGAAGGCCACGAGCTGAGGGGGGCGGCTGCGAAGAAGGAGAAAAGAGCAAAAGAGCTAGAGGTTGAGCTGGCAAAATAGAAAGCCGGGCTTGAGGGCGCGCTGAAGCAGAAATCTAATCTCGAAGCCTTGATGCTGTCCCGAATTCTTACGGCGTTCCAGGATGGGGTGGATCAGGCGATGAAAGACTACGACGCTCAGATTGATGCGCTCGCCCCTCAGCTATTTCAGCTCGGTTGCCTCACTACGCTGAAACAATATGGAGTCCCTGATGACCACTCCATCTATCAGAATCTGCCAAAGCTTCCAAGCTCGGGACCTGAGCCAAGCCCTGCCCCCGCTCCCGAGGTCCAGGAAAATGTCCCGACGTCTCCTTCCTTGTCTGAGGCAGTGCCCCAGGCTGCAACTGGTGTTGAGGTGTTCGGCCATCAAGAGGCCAATGCTGATGCGGCTCCTTGAGGCTTGCCCTTCTTTTTGCAATGTAACCTTTGTTTTATTGAATGTACCTTGGCTTGTAGATTGTATCTCTTGGTTTTTGTGTAATGAACGCTGATTTAAGATAGTCACCATCGAATGCAATTGATTTTTCCTTCCATTCCTCATCCTTTTATGCATGTACTTAGTTTCTTATAGTCGCGCAAGTGTGCGAGGTAGGTTTGGCGATTGAAACCTAGCATGGCGAGTTTGTTCGCAGCTAAGGTATAACGGACGACCCTCTGGCTAGCCGCCAGAGGCGTGCCGGCAATCTAGCGTGGGTGCCGAGATGCTCGCACAACACGAAATGGAGATGACCCCCTGGCTCGTTGCCAGGCGTACCGGCAATCTGGCCTGGGTACCGAGATCCTCGCACAACACGAAATGGAGATGACTCCCTGGCTTGTTGCTAGGGGCGTGCCGGCAATCTGGCCCAGGTGCCGAGATGCTCGCATAACACGAAATGGAGATGACCCCCTTGCTCATTGCCAGGGGCGTGCCGGCAATCTAGCCCGGGTGCCGAGATACTCACATAGCATGAAATGGAGATGACCCCCTAGCTCGTTGCCAGGGGGCGTGCTGACAATCTGGCCTGGGTGCCGAGATGCTCGCACAATACGAAATGGAGATGACTCCCTGGCTCGTTGCCAGGGGCGTGCCGGCAATCTGGGCTGGGTGCCGAGATGCTCGCACAGCACGGAATGGAGATGATATCCTAGCTTGTCGCCAGGGGCGTGCCGGCAATCTGGCCTGGGTGCCGATATGCTCGCACAGCACGAAATGGAGATATGGCCGTATGGCGTGTGTTGGAGGCGTTCACTTTGGCGTTTGCTAAAGAATTCTATTTCTTTGGAGAGAATTGAGAGGGACAGTAGACTCTATTTTTATTGATCTCGAAATTTGATTACATTTTAGAAATAGAACTTCTTGAGGTGTGCTGCGTTCCATGACCGGGGTAATTGTTTACCACCCATGTCCTCAAGTTTGTATGCTGATCAACCGCATACTGAGATGACCTTGAATGGTCCGTGCCAGTTCGGCGCCAGTTTTTATGGTTCGGGTCTTTGTCCTGAGGAAGGGACTTCTTTAAGATGAGCTCTCCAACTGAGAATTTCATTTCCTTGACTCTCTGGTTGTAGCCCCTGGCCAACTGTTGCTGATAGGCAGCCAGGCGGATGGCTGCTGCTTCTCTGCGTTCTTCGGCTAGGTCTGATTCTCGAGTCAAGTTCATGTCATTCTGGCCTTGGTCGAAGAGTTTCGATCTTAAGGTTGGGAGGCCGACCTCAAGTGGGATCACGGCCTCGATGCCATAGGCGAGAGAAAAAGGCGTTGCCGAGGAGGAGCGCCTTGGAGTCTCCTGTATGCCCAGAGAACACTTGGTAGTTCTTCCACCCATCTTCCTTTGGCTCGGTTGAGCATTTCCTTGAGTCCATCGAGTACCACCTTGTTGGAGATCTCGGCTTGACCGTTGCTTTGTGGGTATGCTGGAGTGGAATAATGATTTCTGATACCGAGCTCCTAGCAGAAGTTTCTGAAGAAGTTGGAGTCAAACCGGGTCCCATTGTCCGAGGCCAATGCTCATGGAATTCCAAACCTTGTGATGATGTTCTTCCAGAGGAATCTCTTTGAGTCACGCTCGGTGATAGAGGACAGCGCTTCTGCCTCGATCCACTTGGTGAAGTAGTCGGTTGTTACCATCAGCCACCTCTTATTCCCTGGGGCTCGGTGGAGAGGTCCCACAATATCCAGTCCCCATTGGGCGAAGGGCCAAGGACTGGATAGCGGGCTCGGGTCTTGTGTCAGCTGATGGAGCGAGTGTGAGAATCTTTGGCGTTTTTCACACTTCTTGGCGTATATCTGCGCGTCTCTCTGCATGTACGGCCACCGGTACCCTTGGATGATGGCCCGGTATGCCAGTGATCATCCCCCGATGTGGCTTCCGTAGATTCCTTCATGTATCTCGTAGAGGAAATTTTGGACCTTGTCCAGGTACACGCACTGAAGGTAGGGGCCGGTGAAGGATTTCCTGTAGAGTTTGCCTTCTGGGCTCAGCCAAAACCGAGCTGCCTTGAGCCTGATTCTGTGAGCCTCGCTCTTATCTTCTGGAAGTCGATCGTCTTTGATGAAAGCAATGATCGGATCCATCCAACTTGGACCGAGGTCGGCACACAGTATTTGCCGAAGCGGTGGAAGTTTTATGCTTGGTGTTCCAAGCGATTCCACTTCTACAATTCTTTTTCTCCTAGCCTCGACCGCTGAAGCCAGGCCAGCGAGAACGTCAGTGTGAGAATTAGAATCTCTACTGATCTATTTGACTTTGGCGTCTTGAAATTGGGAGAGGAGTTTTTTTGCGAGGGTTAAATAGGCTGCCATCCGTTCGTCGCGAGCCTAATATTCTCCAGTGAGCTGACTTGTCACCAACTGTGAATCACTGAAAACCACAAGCTGTTGAGCTTCGAGGATTTTAGCGCTATTCAGCCCTGCTATGAGGGCCTCGTACTCCGCCTCGTTATTTGACGCTTTGAAGTCTAGTGTTAAGGCCTGCTCAATGACCAGTCCCTCTAGAGATTGAAGGACTATCCTAGCGCCAGCCCTCTTGGAGGTAGAAGATCCATCGACGAAGACCTTCCAGCTAAGGCAAGGAACTATTCGGTCTCCATGACTTCGTCCTCATGCCTGTTGCCCCTTAGTTCGGTGTCGAGCGAGGTCGGCGCTGGACTCGGTGAAACGAACTCCATAATGAAATCTGCCAAGACTTGAGCTTTGACCGCTGTCCTAGGTTGGTACTGGTTGTCGTATTGTCCCAGCTCGACAGCCCAGCTTGAGATTATGCCGGAGAAATCTGATTTCTTGAGACGGACTTGAGCGGATATTCTGTTACGACCATGATGGTGAAGGTTTGAAAGTAGTGGGAGAGCTTGCGAGAAGCGCTGACAAGTGCTAATGCGAGCTTTTCTAATGAAGAGTAACGGGTCTCGGCATCGAGCATGATCTTGCTCTTGTAGTAGATTGGTTGCTGCTGCTTATGCTCCTCTCTGATGAGGACCGAGCTCAATGCACGATCTGAGACTGCCAGGTATAAATAGAGCACCTCTCCCTGCCTCGCGGTCGAGAGCAGGGGAGGCGAGGAGAGGTAGGTTTTTAGCCTTTGCAAGGCCTCGTCGCAGTCCGGAGCCCATTCAAACTTCAGGCCTTTCTTTAGGAGTTGAAAAAATGGTCTGCACTTGTCCGAAGATCGGCTGATGAAGCGGTTGAGCGCGGCGGCCATGCTGGTGAGCTTCTGAACCTGTTTCGTCGTGGTTGGACTCTGTAGCACTAGGTTTGCCGAGATTTGGTCCGGATTGGCTTCAATCCCTCTTCTAGTGACCAGGCTTCCAAGGAATTTGCCGACGCCGAATGCGCACTTGGAGGCGTTCAGTTTTAGCCGAAACTGTCGGAGGATGTCAAACACCTGACTCATGTCGGCCAAGTGCTCTTGGGAACATTTAGTCTTGATGACCATATCGTCAATGTAGACCTCCATTGTCTTATCGAGCTGGGCCTGGAACATCTTAGTCACGAACCTCTAGTAGGTTGTGCTCCTATGTTTTTTAACCCGAAGGGCATCACTTTGTAAAAGTAGAGGCCTCTGGGAGTTATGAACGCCATTTTCTCCTCATCGGGCCCGTACATCGGGATCTGATGATATCCTCTGTAGGAGTCCGGAAAACTCATCATGTTATGCCCGGCAGTGGCGTCGATCATTTGATCGATCTTGGGGAGTGGAAAGCTGTCCTTAGGACACGCTTTGTTGAGGTCCATGAAGTCGACGCAGACCCTCCACTTCCCGGTTTTCTTTTTGACGACCACTGTGTTTGCCAAACATACCGGATACTTGACTTCTCTAATCGCCTTGGCTTCCAACAAATTTTTGAGCTCCTCGACCACTGCCTCTGTCTGCGGCACGCCTGTCCTGCGAGCTTTCTGCATCATTGGTTTGTGCTTGGGGTCCATGCTTAGCTTGTGGCACATGACCTCGGGGTTGATGCTGGGCATTTTAGATGGCGTCCAAGCGAAGACTTCTTTGGTTTGCATAAGGAAGTTCACGAGCTCGGCTCGCTTTTGCTCGACGAGCTGGCTTCCCAGCAAGAAGAATCTTTCAGGGTTGAGGGGGTCGATCTTGACTTCAGTCAAGTCTTCGATCGACACTCTTCTTCTCGGGATCTCGGCCGACCTTATCCAGTTCGGCCTCAAGTTTGGCCATATGTACCTGCTTTGGCTCTTGTTCACCAGGTACGACGACCATCAAACACTGCTTGGCTGCCTGTTGGTCGCCTTTGACTGTGGCCACCCTCACTCTTCCATCCTCGCCCTCAAGGGGAATTTGAGCTTCTGGTGGTAAGTGGAAGGAACTGCCCCTAGGATGTGCAACCAGTTTCTCCCCATTATTGCATTGTATGGGGACAGCGCATCAATCACGAGGAAGTCGATTGTCACGGTGGCGCCTTCGATCTAGACTTTAAGGAGATCTTCCCCTTAGGATAGACTGGCTTGGCGCTTCTCGGGTAAAAAGAAGCTGTAACAACTCTCGTTAACACCATTTGGGCAGACAAAAACCGACTCTAGCTCAAGAAGAATCAAAGTCGTTCTTTTTAGTTTTTGTTCCAGTGAGACGATAAAACTCGTCTCCGTTTGTTACCAAGGAGTGAGGATGTAGTAAAGTTTGTTTGGAAAGTGAAAATTTCCTATCTTTTGGTAAAAAAAAGATGGAAGGGGAAAGTAATCTTTTACGGTGTTTATTTGTTTGCAGTGTAATATTATAAGAATTGAATACATATAATTCATAGAAAGAGTGCTTAATTAAATATGAATCTTAGAAAAGTAGCATCAAATAACCTATGTTTTATGGAAATAGGAATAGTTTATTTCCCATTTTTTTATTTCTATAAAAGGAAAAGTTATTTGATGCTCAATTTTAAAATTGCAGCTTTGACCTTCATTTTTAATTAGTAATGATATAAGTTCTATGCATTCAATTCATATGTATTTTAATGCAAATAAATAGGGATATTTGCACAAAATAGGTTCAAATGAGCAAAATAGTTGTGAGGCTTTACTAAGTTAAAATCGACACTACCTAGAATAACTGTGTTCGGCCCCACTGAATTTCAATAGCCGTAATTTCTAACAGTCTTAAAATAAACATAAAGCTCTAATGATCTTGACAAGCACATAAATCTTTTATGCTAGTTTATTCAAATCATCATTCTCAAGCTTTGTCTCACCTATGTTGGAGTGAGCTACATGAATTCTATTTTGTCATTCTAGTTTATGCAAATGTATATTTCACAAAATTAATCTTATCATGGGCTTTTTAAAGAGGTGAGCCCCACTGCAATATCATATAAAATCTTATAATATTTTATTAAATAATGTGTTATATTTAATAAATCTTATTAGCTAGGTGGGCTTCAAACAAAGTGAAATCTTGGAATATCTCATACAAGTGAGAGACATTTATTTTAAGAGCTTTAGAATTTTAAAAAAGTGGACCTTGATAGAGAATGTAACGAATTCACCGTGAGTCCGAGTAAGGATAGAATGAACTAAGTTGGTTCTTGGTTTAAAAAAAAAGGTTTTTACACCAAAAGAAGCATCAAATATCCTCATACATCCAAAAGCATCCTCAAATACATGTAATGCCCCAAAGCATCTTATACAATAAACTTCATTTTTTTCTAGACCAAATTATCCTTCAATTTATCTCTCGTTGGTTTGAGACATGACACTCGCAAGCTCGAGACATGACTCACGAGTTTGAGAAATAATACTCACAAGCTTAGGATTTAGTGTTCATATATGTGCCCAACATTATTCACGAGCTCGGGTTTTCTTCTTCTGTTTAATTTCATTCATCAACACCCCCGAGCATTCATTAAGCTTTTTCTATCATGTTAAATTGATTTGTATTTTTTATAAACTCTAATAATTTCTCATTCTGAATTTACTTTTACTACAATTAATAGAAAATTAATTCAAACCTATAGGAATCCAACATAGCCTCCCCTGGAACTTTCCAATGGACATGACTATCATGTCAAGCTAAAAATATACGAAGTTAGGGTTGAGCGATTCCATTGTGACTTTGTTTAACTATTAAAGTACTCATTCCGGCCCTACTTGCAGTACGATATGTGGAGAATTTGCTTCAAAGTCAAGAATGCTCTCCCTCACTTTTCTCACTTTCGAGTATGAATTGAGCATTAACTTAACTTGTGGTCAAATATCAACTCGCGATGTCGAAAATAGATTCGCGAGTTCAAAAGTTAAAGTTTTCTCAAATAGGATACATACATGTGCGTTAGGCTGAAGATATAATTTATGTGGCTACTGTGAATTTGTTTAATAGTAAATGTACTCATTGCAACCCTTCTCTTAGTACAATTTGTGGAGATTCTGCTCCAAATAAATCAATCATTTCATTTCTAGGAAAAAAACATAGAAATATGCTCATTTCCATTCTCTATTCATAACCCTACATTTATTACTATAGTTTATGGAGGATTAGCCATAAAGTTGAGGATATTTTCCTCCACGTTTGTCGCTTCCAAATGTGAATTTAAAATAATTATTAACTACTCACAATGTCCAAAATAAATTAGCGAGCTTGATAGTTGAATAAAAAATAATGAGTTGCGAAATACTACAATGCGCTAATGCGGTTGAGTCTTGATGTCGCAATAGATAGAGTGAATGGCAATTTGGTCCGGGAAAAAATGAAGTGTTTGGTGTAAGATGCTTTTGGGTAGTACATGTATTTGATGATGCTTTTGGATGTATAGTAATATTTGAGGCATTTTTTTTTGGTAAAAAAAACCCCAAAAAAGGTCAATGCAATATTGTTCTTTTTCTTTTTAGTTTTTACCCCAGCTAAATGGGCTGGGACACAGGAAAGCTCACACAAGGAAGAGAACCTCACACACCCGGAAAGAATGTCATTCTCAGGGATCAAATCCTAAGTAGCCAATTTGAAAATATCTCTGGCTTATTTGAACATCCATATAAAATCTATTTGTCCATGCGTGATGCACTATCGGGTGTTTTGGACTCCAAAATAAATGCCCTCCTCATGAATAGGGTATGTTAGATTTCTCCCAAAGAGTTGGCCCGACCACATAGCAATGTAATCATGGTGGTACCACTCGACAGAGTCGTGTTGTTTGGTGGTAAGTGTTATGGGTTGGATTCGTCCTGAACAACTCTCAATTGAAAATCTATATTTCATTGATCGACTAATTCAAAATAAATTCATTTTAAATTGCCCCAAAGCCCCTCCTCCCCTTTGCTAGGCTGGGCTACTGTTCAAAGAGTAATATTTTAACTTGAGGACTCAGGGATCATTCCCTATATATTTGCGTAAAACTACCACTCAACAATGACTCGGGGATCAATCCGTAGTTTTAGTCTTTCTAAAATGAAGACTTTTCCTTATTATTTCTTTGTAAACTAATTATGCATATAGCAGTTGCAATTCATTACCCCGAAACTTAACCCAACCCACACCAGACCTGATAAATAAATGTTCGGGTTGACATTTCTAGCCCGATTCATAAATGGGTTGGGTTTGTCCCCAGCTATTGCTCAGCTAGCTAGGAGATGTGTGGTTATGTGTGGGTGAGTAAATTCGAGACCCTTGTAAAGGGAAAACAAATCGGTTGGGTTCCAATTGAATCTATTCTTACTCCTCAACAACCAACTAAACCAAACGGACCCAGCACAACATATTGAATTATGACCCACCTGTTGTGTGCATATGTGAGGAAGGGTGAAACACTGTGATCCGGCAGTCAATCAAGCCAACAAGAAGAGAGAAAATCATGCCATGGAAAAGAAACTCGACTTTTCTTTATCAACCCCACGTGATTGCCGACACCCATGGAATAGAGAGCTCTCACCTCTCTTACTCTCTCACAAAGTCTAGTGCTACAAAATATATCAAATATATAATCTACACTTTCTTGGTCCCCAAGAAACTCTTTCTTAGCACCCAAGAAAATCCCGGTATATTACCAAAATACCCGCGACCCTAAACCCACTTGGTCCGGAGTCCGGACCCTTAGCTAACACCATCAACCAATCTGAATTCTCCTAGTTCCTCTCAAAACAATGTAGCAACCTGGTCATAGTGTTCAATCACCATATTTGCTTGAGAATTACCACTCCCATGGAGTTGAATATCCTATAAATATATCATAGGATATGTAATGCCAGAGATAATCTTGGAACAACATAGGGAAAATGATTGGCCATGGGAATTTTATCCGGCTTTCTCTCCTTGGTCCGTATGGATTATTCTGGCCCAAAGGGCTACGAACCTGAGTTGTCAAAAAAAAAATTTAATTGAGAATTTTTGATAAAATGTGGTGAAAAGGTTTTTTGTTTTTTTGGCTTCATGAAAACAAGTTTAGCATGACTTAGTCTAGAATTGGATCATTATCAGCACAACTCAAAAGAAGAAGTAGTTCCAAGCATAGCAATGATGCCTAACACTACATGCTCTAGGTCACTAGTGTTCGTCTTCTTTAGTTTGGGAAGCCTTTGTTTATCCCATTTTTTATTTGGAAAATTTCCCATACAACCTTGAAGAAACTCCTGCAATCTTGACTTGGTTGGTCTCCCCTAGTTTACAATAATAAATGAATCCACCCATCTACAAGACCAATCTCTCTCTCTCTCTCTCTCTCTCTCTCTCTCTCTCTATTTTATAATCATGAGGATCGCATGCATGTTGATGACCATTCTCTAGGCTCTCCTTAAATCAAGGCCAGTTGAATCAATTACAAAACCATTAACGTTTGGGGCCCATAAGAATATGTTGCAATGTGGGCCCCACCTCAATTCTCATAATGAGATTTTACCTCAATTTTCATAATGAGATTTTGTACTCTCACCCTACTCCAATGATTAGCAGACCTAGGTGGGCCCCGCAACTAGGTTAACAACTTCAGTAGTTGTGGGCCAATTATGAAAGCCATGAGGTGGCAGTCTTCTCCGGTGGGACGACTACGATTCCGATTGGCTAGAGCTGCAACTTCGTCTTCTTCCTTCAATCGATCCGATCCTCCGTGGGCCCTCTTTGATCACCGAGATATGTTCGGATTCTTTGATTCAAGTTTCTTCTGCAACTTCAGAGAATCCTCTGTAAATTCTGAATTTAGATTTTTGAAATTCTGAAATCTATTTGTGTTTTTGAATTTTATTTATCTTTTGAAATGGTAGTTGACCATTATTAATGGCATATCCCACTAATCATGGGATATGATTTATCTTTAAATAAATAAGAGCTTTTAAAGAAAGGGTAACTTGGACATTTTAGGTCTTCAAATTTGAAAAAATGACCTAACACACTATGAAAAAAGATTGTGGATCCAAGGCTATAAAATGAAATGTTCAGGGACCTGTCGCCAAATGCCCCTAATAAAAGCTGTGCAGGATCTCAAATTCTTCCATTCTTTCGCTATGTAATTTTACACACACCTATTGTAGGCCCCCCTTGAATGAATACATGAGAATCAAAGGGAGCAAGGAATTGGAGAGACTTGAATGTGAATTAAGCTGACCCATGCAATACAAGTCCAATCAAATGATCTTGGCCTTTAATTTTTAAAGCATCAAAGTTTAGTGGCTTTATATTGATTAAATAAATGTGTCTAATCTTTGTATCAGTAGGGACAATCTCCTGCAATCACTACTAGAAAAAAGGGTTTTTATATCGACTAAAAACCGATATAAAAGACCTATTATATCGGTTTTTCAGTAAACTTCAAACCGATATAAGTACCCCGATATAATACACAACTATAACCGATATAATATGTGTATTATTTCATATCGGTTTTTAGTCAACTGATGTCTTTTGAACCTGAAATTATAACACATATTACTGTAAAACCGATATAAAAAAAAGTGAAACCGATATAAAAAATATTTATAATATCGATTTTCGGAGAACTGATGTGTTTTGAAACAGAAATTATAGCATACATTACTGTAAAACCGATATAAAAAAGAGTGAAACCGATATAAAAATTATTTATAATATCGGTTATAAAGGGCTTTGTTATATCGGTTTTTTGGGAAATTGTATTCTATCGTTTGTTCTGTAACCGATATAATATTATATATGTATTTTTTTTAGTATCAAAAGAATTTGCATTGCTGCAGTACCATAAAATAAACCTGCAGTACCATTGCATTACACTGTACACCAATAAAACTTTGCACTATATATACAAAGTGATCATATATAACTAATTAATAATTAACATAAAGCTTGACTAGACAAATCTCTATGGAAATATTGTATATATATAGTATCTACATTGTCTTCTATGGGATGTACAAAAAGTTGAACTATATATAAACTAAAAAAACCAAAAGAACGTGATTTATATGGAGTATTCATGAACGTGATGGCCCACTACATCAGCTACTTATATAAGTGAATCATATCCATCTCATAGAAAATAAAAGAACACAACAAACACCACAATCATATATACCACATTCTATACAATGAAGTAAATTTATGCTCTTCTGACACCTCCAAGTAAACCTAGCTTCTACAAATCAACTTAAGTACAAAAAAAATAAAATAAAAATAACAATGGATAAGTTGATAAATCTGCAATACACAAATGATACATATATACAAGTACCTGGAATGACTCCTATCCCTTGTCACTATGACTCCTATCCCTTGGCAGTGACAGTGGCAGTCATGACTCAACTGCAACTACACAGTAGGCTGCAACATCAAACCATAACAACTTTCAATGACCACATAAAAGAAAAACATCCCTGATAACCCATTCACGGTAATAAACCAATAAATATCAAAACACCCACCTGAAAATCAAGAACTTATAAGAGGAATCCTCAACTGCTACAAAATTACAAAAGCAAATAAAAATGTGCAACATCTTTCTTTTCTACTCCCTTCCATACACCTTTTGATAATTAGGATTTACGAAAAGGATGAACAAAACAATTGACATTCTTTGGTTAGAGTATGATAAGCTACAAGTTCATAAATTGAATATTTGATTTCTCATAATGCTATAATCTTTTGAGCTACATTAGAAAAAAAAATCGAAAAGAAAAGGAAAAGAGAAATTTCTCCTCTTCCACTACCTGCACACACCCACCTGCACACCCACTGCCTCCTCTTCTTCCACCACCTGCCCACCCACCTGCCCACCTGCTGCACCACCCTGCACACACCCACCTGCACAGCCCACCTGCTGCACCACCCTGCACACACCCACCTGCACACCCACTGCCTCCTCCTCTTCCACCACCTGCACACACCCACCTGCTGTACAGAGTAAAGTGCTTTTCCATCCACCATAAAGAAATGAAACAAGAATATTCTTTCCATTTCATATTAATATTCAAATATCCTTACAACATTAAAAGCACTTTACTAGATCCATTACAAAATAAAAATCCATGCTAACATTCCACTCTGTACCAACATTCAAAACATTCAAACTCTGAGTTTTGTTGGCTGCATCTTTTCTACATTCAATCTCTCAATTCTTTTTTAACTTCATACAATATGTTGCAGTTTTCCTTTCTTTTTCATTTTTTTAATTGTGTTCATGCTCATTTATTTGCTTAAGTCTTTTTTTTTTTGTTTATAATGTTGCCAGTGGGTGTCATGTTTGTTCATCACATACAGAATATCTTAGGACTCATTCTCTTTCCACACAATCATGTCATGTAGCTTTGTTTTCCCATTTCCCCTCCCCTAGTTTCTCTTTTCCTTTTTTCCTTTCTCTATTTTCTTTCTTGTTTCTCTTTCTTTATTTCACTCTCTCTCTCTTACTTTCCTCTCTCTCTCTCTCACCCACCTCCCTGCCAACGAAAAAAATAGATGCAAGAAGTGTGAGGGGAAAACACAAATAACATTAAGATAGACTAAGAACCACAAGGAAGAAAATATAAAACTGCATTTGATGCATTAACTTGGAGTCCAACTACAAAAATCTGTCATTGAGGAAATCCAGTGGGATGATCTACAACATTAATAAATCATTATATTTATAGGTAAACTGAGTGCAGTGTAAACAACTGATTGACCCATACATGGCTTAAGATTAGTCAATAGTACTCAGTAGGTAGTCATCATTGTATTAAATTAAGGAGCATGAGTGTAAGATAGTGGGTTAGGTGTAGCTTGCATTGAATTACTAAAACAATGAAGAAATTAAAGAAAATCCTCCTCATTCAAGCAACCAACTTATTTCGTAGAAAATAACTGTTGATTTAATGACTGTTGTACATGAGAATTTCATTTCAATCTACTACCCCCACCTGCAGCAAACTGCACCATTAACAAGTTGTAACTTGTAGAAAATGACTGTAACTTCAGTTCATATCCAACATTCTATCAGTTCATTACAACTTTCAATAAAAGTCATATGAATAAATTGTAACATCTAATTCCACTCCACAACTTTCAACCTCTGTTCATATAATCAATACACACATTCCAAAACCTGTACATGCATTTTCAACTTGTACCACCATTCCAAACCTGAAGGTCACAACAATCGAAGTATAGACCAAAAAATCCATGTCCATTCCATGATTCAAATTGAAACTAAATTTATCAACGCATACAAAATTCAAAATTCAGTAAAAAGGGATAACTCCCAAAGCTCAATTACTAAAGAAAAAGTCCATTTCAAACTCAATTCTTGAGGACTATGTCTTTAATCTTGCATCATCTAGAAGAAGGAAGTTGAATGAAGGAAAACAGAGCCATACAAGAAAAGTTAAGGTTTTGAAGGTCAGGCCATACTAAATTTTGTATATATATATATATAGTATCTACATTGTCTTCCATGGTATGTACAAAAAGTATGTATATGTACTATGTAGCATATAATGCCTCCGTGTACTGCTGCTTCCCCGATTAGTACTCCAATGAAAAATGGACCTACAAGGCATAAATCACTTCATCGATCAATACTTTGCAAGAGAAGCCTAGCTAACATATATATATATATATATATGCTTCCTATCTCATGCATGAAGAACTATACAGTAAAATGAGATTTTATGGTAAAAACAACCACCATATGCAATCAAACAAAGCTTAAACGAAATAAAGTGGTTTATAGAAAAGATGAATTTTCTATCTTGTACTTCCTCAAAACAAATGAATTTTCCACTGACGTACCAACAAGAAAAAGTACCAAACAAAACACCACCTCAAGCAAAAGACCAACAAACCCATCACAACAAATCAGTCAATCATAGTATTGACACTTCCCCTATTCCATGAAGAAAGCCAAAACATGCATTCATGACAATTTAGAGGCAAAAGCATACAATGTACCTATTCTCCATTGTTGATAAAATCTAAAATGTATTCAACTAACTCCAAATGTAAATCATTAAGCTCCTCGTCGCCATATGTCGCTGCCTCCCCAAGTTCTTTCAACTTAGATTTGTCGACACGAGAGGATCTTCCATAAGGTGCTTCATAAATTTCATTACATAAACCCCGCATTCCTTTTTCCCCATTTGCTTAGGGCACTACATAGAGACCATAAAAAACATACAAAAAGGATTAGGAAGTATGTGTGATATCATAAACACAATTATTCATTGCTCACCAGCCTCACCTTCACCAATTCCCAAGTCGGATTTCCTTTAATTCTTTTTCCCATTTCCATAGCTGCCACTTTCATCGCACTTCACACAACGATATCCATTAAGACTTAGTATTTTAAAAGAGAAGCCTTGAAAACAAATGAATAAGAAGAATTAATGAACTACTCACTCATTCACTATGAACTTTACATTCAAGTCAACAACCTTTCGTACCAAGGAGTCCAACCAGAACACTTCCATTGATGTCATATCAATGACTAATAGAAGCCAATGACCCCTAAATCCATAAAAGCAGACGGATTAAATGACAAATAAGATTCAATTACACACAAGTGGATATAAAATGACTACTAAGATAAATTGAAGACACGTGAAAATATAGTACACCCTTACATGGTGGAGTATGGAACAAAAATCAGTTGGTCCTTCTTTGCAATTTTCATTCTCTTTATCATGTTCCGTTTCATCTCTTCTTTGTCTCCAAAATCATTGAAATGTGCAGGATGGGAAAATCCGTATCTTGCTCGAGAATTTTCAAATCGATCGCAGAGAAACCTAAAGAAATAAGGTAAATAAAAGAGTCATAACATCAAATATATTAAAGACTGATATTTCTTAGGAAAAGACAAATAGTTTACCTTTGGTATGCAGTCATTGAGTTAACCTCTAGCTTCTTCATGTTACAAAGATCTAACAAATCAGATTTTAAAAAATAATTGAATTCTATATCTTCTTCAAATACCCCTTTCTCAAGTGGAATACTTATATGACTTGATTTTATCATCTTTTCCAATAATCTTGGCAAAACTTTTAGAGCTGACTTGCCCCTTCACCATTAGTTGCATCACCATTAGCTGCAGAAGAATCATCAACCACACTCTACATGGAAATCCAAATTAAAATGAAAAAGTTAATTACGGTAGTTTAACTTAAGCATAAGTAATAAGAGTTGGAAAATACACTTTACCTTATCACCTAATATCACCCATTTTTCAAGCCAAGCCACAAATGAGTTGTGTGCATCTAAAATAGTGGTCAAAATACCACGTACAGGTATAGGAAGAGGGGAATCAGGACACAATACACAATCAATCGACACTCATACATTGTGCTCCCCTAAAGAAATATTATGAATTTTTTCCAATGGTCCAGTCTTCCCATAAACCTTTCCTTTTGCAACAATCTTGTCCTTTGATCCCAAAGCCAATCTACAATTCTGCATCTTCAAATAATATATATAAGTACTAAATCTTACATCGACTAATGTATATAATACGATGAAACTAATGTTGGTTGTAATTCATAATTTAATAGCCGACCCATAAAACATACTTGCGGGGAACTAAGAATATTTGATGATGTCTTGTTCACTTTTGAAGTACCACCATCTTCAAGCTGCATGTTATAAGAGTTAAATACGAATTCATATCGTTATTAAGCAATGCATACACTTAGGTCCCTTAGTTAAGAAATCATGTATTCAACATAATCTACCAAAACAAAGAAAAACTATGGTTTGGTAAACTACCTGTTGACCTCTTAAAACGCCGCACTACTGGATGCAATATTTTCAGAATGGGGAGAGTTCTGATGTGTCTCTTTATCCTTCACAATTTGTTCTAAAATTCTCACCCTTTCCTGAGATTCATGTAACTGGGCCAACAACTCCTCATTATACTTCTTTGTTCCGCGTTTTGGTATTTTGAAATAGGCCATTGGAGTGACATGCTTCCCTTCCCCTCTAACTCGTCCACAATGCTCCGGGGTACCCAAAGCCATAGTAAGAACAACATTGCTCCCCTCAGTCATTACAGCCCCCTCATTTACTTTCTTTTTCAGATCATCCTACAATAACCATGACACCAATGAATCCCGAGCCATATGTATACAACTAATATTCAAATACCTTGATACATGGTCATGCAAGGCACTTAGGGAGAATACTCGACCTACAAGTTATAGTGAAGATGTTTGATGCCTCGCATCTACCTTTGATGCATTCTTACAAAAAGTCTAAAACAATTTACAATTTTTCTGAGAATGGAAACTTACAATTTTTCCTACTACTTCCCTTGTGGAATCATTTGAATATTCCCCGTTTTTGTTTTGACGAGCCAATTTCCATTTGACACTCCTATCTTCATGACCAAAGAAAATGCCTGTCTCTATGGATTTTTTTTTCTATACATGAAAAATGAAAACACAATTAAACATCTAAGTTAGTTTAGTTCAACCGTAAGAAACTATTTAAAATAGTTCTATAGTAAATGTACTTACAATATCTTCTTCAAGACCCGCATAGCCTGATTTCCTTAGTCGGTGCGTATACACATTATTGGACTGCCTTTTAGATTGTAGAATGTTTAACTCCTTAAAATTACAAAGAAGAAAAGACATTAACGTACATACATCAGCATATAAGACAGTGAGTGTCGCCGTTTGGCTGTGTATGTGATGTGTGGTGCGTTGAGTGTTGTGTGGGCAGACTGCAGTGCAGCGGTGTGCAGGGGTGTGCTGCAATGTACAGGGGTGTGCTGCAGTGCAGTGGTTTGCTGTGTGTGGTGTGCTCAATGCTGTGTGAGTGAGTGCAACGGTGTGGCTCCACAAGTAATCTATAGAAGTAGATATATACCTGAAACTCTGGGGTCAACCTTGATTGCACAAATTCAGTCCAAACTAATTTGTCGATAAACTTTTACTTTGTAGGTGGCTCCACAAGTAGTTCGGGACTATCTTTGAATGGAAGTATGTACTTAGTAGTCAGAGTTGTCTTGAACGTCCTCCACTTGAGGCCAATATCAGATATAACTTGAGCCCTTGTATTTTCATCCAACACAAATCTGGTCTATACCAATGAATTAAATGGTAAGCGACTTCCCGTAATATTTTCATGCCAATTAATACAACACAAGATGCACATAAGAATGGGGGGAATAAAATGAGGATTCCCGAATCATAGTACGACCAGTAATTTGCTTAAAACAAATATTGCAGACTATACAGATGTTTTCATGGAGTCTCATGCAATTGACTTATCGACCTATACGTAACATTGTGTGTGTGTGTGTGCGTCTAAAAAATAGGGCATGCATGCTGAAATGAAAGGGGAAACTTATCACATAGACAAATCCCAAATTATGAGCAGCCCAAACATGTAAGTAACAAAGACCACAAGTTCTGGTTAGAATGCTTCATAAACCTAAATATTAAGGCAGATGACGGGGACAGTATCAAATAAACATGGAGATATCATATAGAAAAAATATGTTGTGTTAAATAGTAAAAACGACAAATAGCTTAGTAAGGCACATATTATTCTAAGGTCTTCCAAAAGTAACAGGAAATCACATATTTATTTACCTTCATTGTAGCCCATAAATCTCTTTCCAGCTGCCCTCCCCTAAGATCTTTCAATTTACGCCAATCACTAAATGCGTTAAGTGGGACCAATTACTCTTGCCAAAGCCCCTTCGTAACCAGCTATTTTACTGCGTACTTCTTGTGGTGTAGGCCTACCCTTTTGATCATACTCAACAGTAATTACATTTCCAACCCAATTCTTGGTCAACTCAAGCATTAAAGTTGTCCCCCCTAGCTTTCCTTTTTTTTTGAATGCAGGGTTGACCAACATTACTTATGTTGTCCTATGATTCACCATTCCTTTCTAGATCCATTACTAGCTGTGAAAAAAAAACATACATATCAATAAATATATTGTATGTCATGGAATAGATAATACATACAACGACGCAATGCATAACATACTAACACTACCACTAAGTGTGACATCAGTTCAAATAACCTATATATGCTTCTTACAAACAAGTACATAAGGGAATATTTAGCAATAAGAAACACTTACACAAAAAACACAATTATAATACATTTTCAAATATCAATGTCAGTCCAAGTCCCCTCAGCATCTTCACGCGTGTACATTGCCTCAGATTCATTTATAGCATCCAATGGTTCATCATATTGCATTACTTCAGGACGAGTTTGATCTTCAATGCCAGCATCAAAGAGGACTTCTTCATTGTCATCATCATCATAGGTTCTTTTAGGAGTTGCTAGAGCAATGGACCATTTATGATTGACTGGATCAGGTACACAGAAGACTTTCTTTGCTTGAAAGGCTAAAATGAAAGAATCAGATTTATAACCAATTCTAGCAAGATCAACTATGGTGAATCCCAGCTCATCTACCTTAAAGCCAGTCTTGTTGTCAACCCAATCACACTTGAACAATGGGATTTTGAAATGACTATACTCAATCAACCATATTTCCACAATAACACCATAGTACCCTGATTCGCAGAAAACAGGATTATTATCCTTTGCACTAGACACGTTCATCGCCGTGGCCACTAGACTTACACCACTATTCTGAGTGACATGTGAAGCATCACGATCCTTTGTGGTAAAATGACAGCCATTAATGGTATAACTATGATATTTCATAACATGTATACGAGGACCTTGTGATACCCATCTCAAGATTTCTGAGATGTTGTTACCGATGACACGCCGATCTTCAAAAACCTGTGTTCCTAAGAAAATTAGTCACATTTAGTAAATAGACACAACACAAGTCTTACGGTTGACAATTGTCACCTCGTTGTTTAGCCAAGAACCAAAAGAATGGTTATGTTCATCTTGTAACCATTTCTGAATTTTGGACTGCCGAGGAAATGTTTTTTTTAGGTGGTTCATGTGTCTCCTGCATAATTTTCCATAAGAACCGCATGTTAGCTCTAAAACTAGTGTAACGCTTTGATTTGTAAGTCAAGAAGTTAAAATATAATTACTCAATATAGGGTTGAACAACACTTGTGTTGTGCAATACATAACAATGTGCTTGCTCCAAGGACTTAGCATCAACTTTAACAAAATCACCTCCTGGAGGATTCTTTCCGGTCACAATTTCAGGGTAAGTTTTATCTTCAAATGGTGGAATTCCAACTGCATCCAATCCAGAGAAGTGCTAACTACAAAATTCAACCGCTTCCTCCGCAATATAACACTCTGCCATGCAACCTTCTGGACGGTAACGATTTCTTACTTGACCTTTTAAAACTGACATATACCTAAAACATAGTAAACCATTGATTACTTTATATAATTTAAATTAGTAAATTGTACTTGAAGAATATTTAAAGTTATTAATACGTCTCAAATCCATACATCCATCGCAGACAAACAGGGCCCCCAATCTGAACTTCTCGAACGAGATGGACGGTTAAATGAACCATAATATCAAAGAATGATGGTGGGAAATATTTTTCTAGCAAACACAAGGTGACTGCCAGATTCTTCTGAACTTCAAGCAATCGAGGTACATCTACTACCTTCGCACATAATTCATTAAAAAATGAGCAAAATCTGATAAGTACAACTCTCACATGTTTTGGTAGCACGGATCGTATAGTAACAGGAAGTAATTGCTGCATCAACACATGGCAATCATGAGATTTCATACCCCTCCCCCCCAACTTTAAGTCTTGCATAGAAACCAATGCTCTGAAATTTGATGAGTATCCATCTGGAACTTTTAACTTATGCAATGTTTCACACACACTGAATTTCTCTTCTTTGGATAATGAGAAACAAGCTGGTGGTAAGTACGCTCTATTTTGACTTACATCAGGTGCCAGTTCATCCCTTAAACCCATATCCTGCAAATCAAAGCGACTATTCAGTCCATCCTTTGTTTTACCTGGAATATTCAGCAAGGTTCCAATAAGACTCTCACAAACATTTTTCTCAATGTGCATCACATCCAAGTTGTGTCGAAGAAGCAAGTATTCCCAGTAGTCGAGGTTAAAGAAAATTGACTTCTTCTTCCAACAAATTCTAGCACCATCATCACTAACATTTTCCACTCGCTTCCTCTACAATGAAGTCGATCTTTTTGATTTTTTATTCTTTTTCTTGGGCTTCTCTTTTGGTACTGGTTTCCCCCACAAGGTTTTGATTCCATTAACCTTTTCTGCCACTTCTTCACCAGTCAAAGGAATTGGTGCTGATTGAGACTCTTGCTCACCATTAAATGCTTTTTTCTGTTTCCGAAATGGATGATCTTCTGGAAGGAACATTCGATGGGCCATGTATACATTCTTCCTTGAATGTTTTAATCTGCATGATTGTGTCTCTTAGCCACATACGGGGCAACCATGATAGCCTTTTACAACACAACCAGACAAATTACCATATGTAGGGAAATCATTAATGGTCCACAACAACATTGCTTTCAATGTAAAAGCCTCTTGTCGGTAAGCATCATGAGCTTTAACCCCTGTATCCCATAGTGTTTTCAAGTCATCGATTAATGGTTCTAGGTAAACATTGATGTCGTTTCCAGGTTGTCGTGGACCCGATATCAACATCGTTAACATCACAAACTTTCTTTTCATGTACAACCAAGGCGGGTGATTGTAAGTGACCAACATTACTGGCCAACAACTACACTTGCTGCTCATCGAACCATGCAGATTGACCCCATCTGCTGAAAGTGCTAAGCGCAAATTTCTTGGCTCTTGTGCAAACTCCAGCCATTTATCATCTACCAACTTCCATGCAGGGGAGTCAGCTGGGTGGCGTAACTTATCGTCAACCATTCTCTCATCAGCGTGCCAAGTCATCTGTTTTGATGTCTGTACCGACTGAAATAATTTCTTAAACCTAGGGATAGGTGGAAAATACCATAGAACTTTTGCCGGCACCCCCTTACGTTGCTTACTCAGGTTCTTATTCACTTTGTATCTTGACTCACCACAAGTAGGGCAACTAGTTTTATTCTCATTATCAGATCCCTTTCTATAAAGCACGCAATCATTCGGACATGCGTCTATCTTCTCATAGCTCATCCCATACACAGACAATGTCTTTTTAACCTCTTTCATACTTCGGGGCAGTAAATTATTATCGTCGGGTAGCATGTCTCCAATGATTTTCAACAACCGTGAAAAGCCTATGTCAAACCACCCACTCCTCGCTTTCTCATTAAACAATGTAACTACTGCAGATAATAAGGTAAACTTTAGACAACCTTTGTATAAAGGTTCCTCAGCCTCTGCAATAATTTTTTGAAACTTTTCAGGATTAGATGAATACAGGTCACAAGCGGTCTAAGCCAATTTTAATGAGCTTGCAGCATCATCTGGGGGTGTAGTATCATCTGAGACATCACTCCCAAAATTGTGTTGGGTGGACCTATTTAAAGGCACACTTGAGGGAGCTTCACCAGGAGATGCTTCTCCATGCCATATCCACCTAGTATAACTTTGATCGATGCCATGGAAAAACAGATGGTACTCAACATCCTAAGATACAAATTTATTGAGATTCCCACATGTTTTGCATGGACATGGCATGGGATTAAGTTCACCAAACTTCTTTTTGGCAAACATCAAAAAACTTTCAACCCCTTCCCCGTATGCAATAGAAAATCGATTCAATGACATCCAAGACTTGTCCATTTTTGTATAGCCCAATAAAATGCTGGAGACAAGCAATAATCAGAAAGTCGTTGCCATATAATGCTAATATTATGTAAAAAAAAACACGTGTATAACTTATTAAAAATACATATATTCAAACAAATACACAAAACAAAACTATGTAGTATAGTAATTTAAGATTATTAAACTGGTTACAATAATTTATAGATTGCCGAATATAGAAAATTCAACTGGTCAAACTCCCCACTTACAGCTATGGTCTCAATAGGCAAGGATTAGGATAACCAAATGAATTACACCAGCATGCACCTTAACATCATCAAAAACTTTGTTCTAATGTACAACCAATTAATGTGAGAGAGACCTGGGTTGGTTTGCACCAAACGAACTGAATATCCTTGTTTCCAACCTTAGTTTCAACAAACCACATAAACCCAGTTTCAAACAAAAAAAAAGAAAGATCATCACTTGGTTATTCTCATTCGGGCAAAGCTTTCAGATTGGCTGAAGATTTGTAGAAATAAATCCATGGACAGAGATTCACCAAACAGCAAAACAAAAGCAACCAAGTTCAGAAATTCCCAACTGAAACCAGATACAAATGTTTAAAAAAAATTAACGCAGTGATCGTCAATGAAAGAGATAAGATGTATAGAGACCTTTTTTTTTTGCTAAATGTTGAGATTGTATTGAGAGAAAAAGGGCTGAAACCCTCAGGAACAGAAGAAATAAAAATATACGGGCATGTTTGGTAATGGGAGGGGAATCCTCTCTTGGGAGGATTCTTGGGTACCATGGAATCAAACTTTTCTTGATGAGGATTTATGAGGGAGGATTTATCTCATTCCACGTATGGCTGGCCCCAGTGGATTCAGTGATGATTTCTACAAATCCACATTTGGTAAGCATATCAAAATTCATAGGAAAAAAGATGAAATTCAAAAGATCTAATGACAAACAAATGCCTGAGAAGAGTAATGTAGAAAATCCACAGAAAAAAAATGACTAACATTAATAAGATGAAATAAAAAGATCTAATGACAAACAAATGCCTGAGAAGAGTAATGTAGCTGCACACAAAATTTGATGACAACTGCACGGCCCAAATGAACTATTCAATAAGTTGGGTTTGTCACGATTCTATTTCAATCCAAACACTCCAACAATGCAGCCAGCCAATATAAATCCCATACAACGATTTTGTTCATAAAATGGGTTTGACTGTTTGTTTTTTCAGAAAACACAGGTCTATTCATATATGTAAATTGACTTAGAAAATGCAGAGATATAATTGTGCGTTGAAGTGGCTATTCATGTCCCACTTACTGTAAATTGTGCATTGGAGGATAACAACTAGCTCAATTGTTCCCCCGTGACCAAAAAAAAAATCATCTTCCAAAACCCAAATAGACAAACACCTACAGTACCAACGAAAACCCCAGACCATAAAACCCAAATAACCAAACGCCCAAATGAAACCCATCTTCCCAAACCAAAACAAACAACAACCAACTAAACAAACACCAGCACCAACCAAAACTAGAAAACCGAAATAAACAAAACACCAACACACCCCATCCACGACGTCTACCTCTCAGGCCCTACAAACCCAAGCAAACCAGCAAACAAACGAACACCCCTAGATTGTGATGTACATTGGGTTTTGGGGTTTTGAAGGTTTTGGAGATTTTCATTGTGATGAAGAATATGAAAGCACTCAGACAGGGATCAGGCAAAAGACATATTCAACTCAAAAAGCAAAGCAAAAGGAGCCAGCCCAAAGTAAATGGAAGAAAAACCTACTACAGAAACAGAGCCATCCCTGCAACCCGTGAGCTATCCAGCAAGCAGAGAATGAAAGACTGAGAAAGAGTAGGCAGCAGGAGAAGCACCTTCTAATCGAAATTGCAAAAACCCATGACTTGAACTACTCATAGAGCCCTTCAAAACAGACCAAGGAAGGAAGGTGCCGAAACCTGCTGCAGCTACAATCCAGCTGATAATTCACCCTTTCAGACCAAAAAACCATCCTGCAACCAAAAGAGAAAGGAACCTTTCTGCAGGAAGAAAAACTGGGCAACCAGTGGGGGGGGGGGGGGGGGGGGGGGGGGGGGAGGAAGAACCGAATATCTCAACTGCTCAGAAAGCCTTGCAGACCAAACCAAGCAAGAAGGAGCAGAACCCAGATGCAAAATCCACGCCAGCCCTGCATTCCGAAAACCGCGTTGCAACCAGAAACTGAAGGAACCTGCTGACTGCTAGGGGAAAAGCCAAAGAGTGTATAGAGACCTACGTAGAGATGAGAAAAGCCAAAGAGTGTAAACCTTACTGAGCATCAAATCAAAAGAAAAATAAGAAGAGTGATCCCAAAATAGTGCACGAAAGAGAAACCCCAAACAGAGATGGCACGATTGATGGAGAAAGAAAGAAAAGGGAGGGAAGGAAAAAAAAGGAGGGAAAGAAGGAAAAAAAAAGGGTGGGAAAAGGTAGTGAGCCCGCGGGGAATTAATCTTGATCGTGTGTTGAAATGATCGAGTCTTTGATTAAAAGAAACGTATTCAGCAACCGATATTAGAAAAGTTGAACTGATACAGGGTAGTTTGGAGGAGCATATTATATCGGTTTTACTAATAATCGATATTAATAAAATTTTAAAACCGATATAAATCATTGTTTTTTAGTAGTGTATATAATATCGGTTTCATAATAACCGATATAAAATATAGCAATTAATATCACATATTTGTTAACTGATATTATATATAGCGATTATTATATCGGTTCTATGTAACCGATATAAAAAATTATTAACCGATATAAAAAATCTTGAGTGAAGATATTATATCGGGTATATGAAAAACCGATATGGGGCAGTTTTTGTAACCGATATAAAAACCCTTTTTTCTAGTAGTGAGTTTTGACTTGGTTGGTCTCCACTAGTTTACAATAATTAATGATTCCACCCATCTACAAGACCAATCTCTCTCTATTTTATAATCATGAGGATCGCATGCATGTTGATGACCATTCTCTTGGCTCTCCTTAAATCAAGGCCAGTTGAATCAATTACAAAACCATTAACGTTTGGGGCCCATAAGAATATGTTGCAATGTGGGCCCCACCTCACTCATAATGAGATTTTACCTCAATTTCCATAATGAGATTTTGTACTCTGACCCTACTCCAATGATTAGCAGACCTAGGTGGGCCCCGCAACTTCAGTAGTCGTGGGCCAATTATGAAAGCCATGAGGTGGCCCATGATCCGATCATCTGCATCTTCACACAAATACTTGGCTTCATCTGGATAAGCCACTCAAGTTTAGCTAAGCTTATAGCTTCATCCCATTTGTCACATACTCACAGTTCTCTCCCACAAGCTCATTGCACTATCATAGCTAGGATAGTGACACTTGGCATCCTCACAATGGGCAACTCGATTTTAGCTAAAGATTGAAGGCACTTTGATAAGTGCTTAATTATTTGTAATCTAAGTCCTAATATTATGTGCTAGTTCATGTTTATTTTATTTGTTTTTACGTAGTCTTGTTAATTTTTATGCAAAGGTAAAAAAGAGCAAAAAGAGAGGAATTAATGAAGAAACATGATGGGCGTGAATCCCAAAGGACTAAGGGGGTTCCACATCTATTACAAATAGAAGATATTCCAAATTTCAAGACACTTGTTACCATAGCTAACCATTGGATTTGTGGACCTCATGGATGACATTCTCCCATTTTTCTCATTTTTTATTTTTGATAATTAGTTTATAAAAAGTGAAGAACTTCGAAATAACGATATAACCTATCAAGCAAAATGTCAATTAATTAGAAAAAAAAATATACAAAAAATGAGTTCAAGTTGCAAGAATTTCCAAAAAAAAGACATGTAAAAAAAATGCAGGAACTAGTTAAAATTAGTATATGTTTAGGATTTCTAAGTGTATTATAATTTTATATGGTAACCTTATATTTGTGTTATTTACAATGTATTAATTTTAACTAAAGCCCTGTGCAAATAAGGAGTGCTGCACTTTCTTGAAACGGCCATAATTCGAAATCCTGTCAAAACCAGCAGCAGCAAGAACGTCCAATATTGGAGAAGACCAACTGCATAATCAAGTGGAAATATTGACAGCATTCAGTTTAATGCTTACCATCTTGGAATCTCCCAAGAGTGCCTCCAAGCATGATCCATTTCATCCTTCTAAAGGGATGATTCCTGACAGCTCTTCAAATTTAGGCTTCATGAGGTAAAAATTAGACCAAAACTAGAGCTCTCTATCTTCTAAAACGGGATAAACTTCACCCAATAGCTCAATTCACATGTGATTTGTGAAATCAAAAGTATCAATATCAGAAGTATGAAAGGAACACATTTCCCCATTAACATCAGGAGAGAATTGCTGATATTATACACATACCCGGACCTGCAAACATTGCACATCGGTGTCCCATCTATGTTATTGAGCCATGCCAGACTGATCTCACGACATGGCAACACAGGGGTTTTCCAATTATGTATAAGTTGGTGGTCATCGTCATTATCATTTAAGCCTTGTCTAATCTTACTACCCCAGACCAGCTTCATGATTCATCCAGCCATCTTTGTTTACAGGCATACACAGCTCGCCATGACTTACAGGAAAGGCATGCCAGACCCCTCATCACATTAGGCTCTTTATCTGGAAAGAGGATGGTTTTTGATAAGTTGCAATTGGTCCACAATCAATGCAACAAATGGTTAACCGCACTCAATTTTCAGTGTGGAAGAAGTTCATCGCATGACACTTTGCATCAAAGAGCAATTGCGGCATCCATATTTAAGGTGTTTCAGCATTTTGAAGAACCTCCAATATTACTTATCAACGGGTTGTTCCTTCACAGAATTTCAACCGACAAGCTCCACTACAAAATCTCAATATACAAGCCCCCGCGCAGAATCAATCAAGGCCACCACCAAATTATGCCAACAAAGGAAACAATGTTGCTAATCCTCCGCACCAGAGGCAAGATACCAAATGCTTTCGTTGTAAAGGTAAGGACACCATGCTTCTGAATGCACAAGTGCAAAGAAGAGTATGATCCCTATGATGAAGGACACAATGATGAAGATGCCTATGATTCAGAGCATGTTGCAGAAGAGTATGAAGTTGAAACTACTAATGAAAAGCCAGTACCTGAACCCGGGCAAGAGGATCATTCCTTCTATCAAGATGAGAGTGATGGAAGAACTTTATTCGCCAACTCCTCACCATTGCTGTCGAGGAAGCTGAAGATTGGAGGCGAACTAATACATTTCGTTCCAAGGAAAAATGTTGCGACAGATTGTGTGATCTCGTTATTGATGGAAGAAATGTTGCGACAGATTGTGTGATCTCGTTATTGATGGAAGGAGCGAAATGAACATGGTATCCCAAGAAGTAAATGATAAACTGAAGCTTCCAATGGAAAAACACCCGTAGCCTTACAAAGTCTCTTGGGTGAATGAAGCAGCATTTCCTGTGAAGTGAGAACAAACGATGCAAGGTAACATTCAAAATTAGTGGTTATGAAGATTCATTGTGGTGTGATATTATTCCCATGAATGTTACTCACGTTTTATTAGGAAGACCCTGGTTCTTCGATACCAAGGTTCAAAATGATGGTGAAGCTAATACTCATACTTTCAAGTATAAGGGTCGGCAAGTTACTCTTTAACAGCTCAAGTCATCTACCGTCTTGGCAAAACAAACAACATCAAAGTCAGATTCTCGCATTCTCTCTGTGGGGATTTGAAGGAGAAAGCAAAGATCAAGACTTAGTGCTCTTGTTCCAAAAGAATCTAGAGAGCCAGGCAGTAAGAAAGAAGTTTCTACACCATCGGAGATCAAGTTTTATCGATGTTCAAACTCTCCAAGTGTCATGAACAACCAAAGTTATGGATTTTTTTAGTATTGTAATTGAGAAGTTGGGTTTCCATTAGATCTCGAGACTTTGCAAGTTACTCAATTGATCTAAACGGGTTCGTACCGGAAGCATTGGTGGTCGTCAGGTTGACCAAGAGCTTAGTGTCGATTCACCAGTGCTCAAAGACCATGCATTTTGTCCAAAATCAATGAGAAATCCAACTTTCCATATTTTCCATCTTTTTGTGGTAATTGTGCTCATTTCTACTTTTCTCTCTTAAATTGAGTACTCTGTACTTTGGCGACTCTTCAAAACCCAGAAAACCAATCCCGCGCTCACAACACCTAGTGGGCCAAGGGGATTCTCAAGCAACGGGATTAGGGATCTAGCAATCCTCACAGTCAATCCATCCTCTAGATCCAAGGAAGTGGTTATTCACCTCTTGTTATGGATTGCAATTAGATTAGGGATTAGATCGCTAAGGAAAAGACTCTGACTTCCCTTCTTAATCATATGGATGGTTAGATTTTGATTATGCTAAGATCACATATTTGACCTTGTTGTACACATTTTAATTTAAATCAGATTTATTCCTTTCATGTAGACTAAAGTTAACTGATCTTGATTTCTTGGTTCATGGAATTTGATATGTTCATTTAATTATATGACCCATCCTGATTGTACACATGATCATGCACCATGATGCACAGGAATTGTGCTCAGATTTTATACGCACAAGCATTATTAAACTTTAGTCTCATTGCCCCAAGAACCTTCAATGGGGATAAGCTGTCCAATATTGGTTGGGCCATCATCTACTCAATACAAAGACATGTCTAATTGTCCCCTTGATCCTGCGGTCAGGGATATTACAAAACGTACATGACATATTCGCATAGGTGATGCATTGGGTTCCTTTCTAGAATGTGTACGAGGACTTTGATTTTGTTAAGAGGTAGGCAAAAATCAGGTTGTGTTTGGGCATAAAGGGCATTAGCTTTAGTATTGTTATGTGATGGCCAGATCTCACAATGGGTCTCGGTCCTCATAATCTATTTGCATAGTTGCATAGAACCCATGCAACAATCATGGAATTATTGGGCCACCATCCACCAAACATTGAAGCGGGTGTGCACAGTCCGACTTCCCAAACAGCAATTTTCCACCTGTTGTTAGTGGTTTCGGTTGGACTAAATATTGAAAATTATGACTAAATTAAAATTATAAGTCCTAATACAAACAATGATCACTCAATTCAACCAACAAGATATTCATATAACTAAGCATGAAAACAATTAAGTGATCAAATGTGCTAATTACAAGTTAATAAATATGAACTACTAGAAGGCTCAAATACTAAGAATATGCCAGTGAATTCATAATGTAATTTCGCACATGTGAGTTGTATACCAATCCAAATAAGATATGACTATCTAGCACACGTATCTCGTAGCATAAATGTAAAGCAATAAAGCATAATAGAGATGGAGGCACACAACGACTTATAGTGGTTCAGTCCTTGACCTATGTCCACTCCTCAGACAACGACACACCAATGGTCCCTTGGCTCTCACTATAAAGGATAGGTGCACCTCACAGACCTTTACACCTAGATTTTTTGATACAGTGGTTCAATCACTAAGGTCTATTCCAACACCAATTTTTTTGATATGGTGGTTCGATGACAAAGGTCTACTCCATCAACTCTATTTTCTATAATGGTTCGATCACATAGGTCTAATCCACTTTACAATGATGTAAGAAATAATAAAACAAGAATGCTTGCCTCTTTGTAGACGAATCTAACTTGATACGCCTTCTTTGAAGCTTGAACTCGGACACGAACTCCAAGTTTTGACTCCTTGCTTAGCTCCTTGGTGATGAAGATGCTCCAATTGTGCTCAACCAAGAAAGTAGGAGGTGGTCTAGGACTAGGGTGACTAAGATATACCTATGAGGTTAGTCCAATCCCTAGAAACGGATCTTTCCACAAGACACTCTTTGATGAGGATCTTAGAGTATGTGGAATAAGGTATCGAAGGTCTAAGAGAAGTTTGCCTATGGGAAGCAATCACTTCAAAACACTAGATCCTAATTCCACTTATCACTCTCTCTTGATCTTTGAACGCTCTTAATTCTAACTATCAAACCTTAGAGAGTAAGTGGAAGGGGATTTTGAGGTCTCTAAAGTGAGTTTAACTGAGGGTTAGTTCGTGGTTAAAGAGGGCTCTCAAAACCACATTCATTACAACCATTAAAATGAACTTAAGTATATAAAGACAGAGCACCAACGGCTACCTTACGGTTAGCCGTGATGCGCCCGCGGTTAGCAGTAAATCCCAACGGCTAGTTTGACTTCATAGTCAAAATTGATTGTTGTTCTATAGCTAGCGTTACGACTCACTGTGGGATGGCCTATAGCTAGACGTAAGCTTGCCGTAGAGAAAAATGGCCCAAAATGGTTTATTGGAAAAGCTCGTCGATAGATACTTATCGTGAGCTTCCTGGGCTCTTACGGCTAGTCGTAGCCCTGTTACGGCTCACTGTAAAGCTTCAAAACGAGCTACTGAATTGCTCGGTTAAGTCATTTTAACTCTTATCATTTTAATTACTTGGTTTGAGGGTTTTATGGGCATATTCTTGGTTTGGCTAAGGTCCAATTTACCTGAATAGGTTGGCACAAATTGGAAAATTTATCTTGACGATCCATGGCCTTCCAGGACTTGAACTTAATCTACCTTTCTGAAGCTTCCAGAGGCAAGGTCGTGGACTTAGACACAAAATTAACGACTCACGGAAGTGCAAACTTGACTATGGCACTAACAATATTGACCTGTCATGCCCTTGACCAACTTAATTATATATATGTATGTTATGTTCTGTATGTATTACGTGTTTGTAGATTCTATTATACATAAAAGTATGTATGTTTGTACACGTGTGTGCATATAAAAAATAAAAATAAATAAAGGATATTTGGGAATATTCCACCCCACCCAATTGACCCAAACATGACCTGTTTAGGAACCAAGCCCACTCATGCATGAATACATGGTCATACGCAGGGGTTTTATAAGGTTTACCAATTGGGTCAATATAGATCCAATCCAACCCAAGCAAAGTTGATCTTTGGAGATCAAAGGACACACATTGCACTGGTGTTCCTAGTCAACACCCAGTTTGACCGGATCAGGCAAATATCAACCATTGTCACTAACAGTGAATTCATCTGGACTCAGAATCAAGATCCGTTTTCTCATGTGCGGCCTTTACAGTCAAATTTACCTGTTGATATGGTATAATCGATCATCCAGCAATTGATAATCATGGCATAAATCTGATTTGATTTCTAGTAGGTTTATTGTTGTTATTGGGACTTGCAAATTTGAACTATTTTAGGATACATCCAGCACAATCAGAACTGTTAAAATGGTAGATCTGATTCTTGAAATCATATTGACAGCATCAATCAACACCCAGGTTGACAAGATTGATCAATGTCAACCATTCAATAATTTTTCTAGTGATTATTTACTTGACAAGATTGATCAATGTCAACCATTCAATAATTTTTCTAGTGATTATTTACGGACGGATCTTAACTCAGGCAGATTCTCGATCCATTTTCGCCTGTGCGCTCCTTATAAGCAGATGCATAAATTGGTATGGTTGGATCACTCATGCAGTGGGCAAAAATTCGGGTGTATTTTAGATTTGCTTTCTAATATATGTATTTGATCCGATCCGTCATGTGATATCAATTGCTTTCATGAATATAAGGAATTGGCCAGATGTTTAAGACACTATCAAATAGAATTGCACATTGAGAAGTCGGCACTATTAATTGCATTAAAAAAGAATCAGGCATTGAGAAGTTATTACTATCATCTCGCCGAAATTCAATCAGGCACTGGAAAGTTGATACTATCAGTTGTGACGACATTCGATTGGGCACTGGGAAGTTGGTACCACCAGTTGTGCCGAAATTCAATGTGGCAATTGAGAGTCGGTACTATCAATTGTGCCACAAAATTTAATTTAGCAACCGAGAAGTTGGTACTATCAATTAACCAGAAAATCTACTTTGGCACGGGGAAGTGTTTTTTTTTTTTTTTTTTTTGGGTAATGATTTTATGAATATGAAACTATTGAATGATAATTTCAAAACTCATGACTATGATTTCTTGATCATGATGAACTTCTAACATGAACCACTTGATGACTGATTGGTTAAATCATGCCCTAAGCTATTGATATTCATGTTTATGGATGCATGGTGCATGATATGTGATGGAACCGTACCCTGGTAAGATCGATGTACACTTTAATTGTGCTTTTTCATTATAAGTTGGTAATTTTAAAATTATATGATATCTTATGGAGTTTCAAATGCATGATGGCTAATTTAGATGCATGTTTGAAAGATAATTTGCATGCATCTAACCCTTCTTTTAATATCTATATTGAATGTGATTGATTGCTTATAGGGCTATAAAGCTCAATACCCCTAGTTTCAGTTGTGCGGGGGGATCTTGGACAGAGAAAGAGTAAGGGATGACTGAGCAATGGATTGAAATTAGAAGTTTGTTTATATGTACTTCAGTTATTAGATTCCAATTTCCATTCTGTTGGTTATGTAACAAGGGATTTCATACTTGATATTATGATTTTGATTAGTTTTAATAAAATGGATTTAATTACTAAGCTTTGTCTTGCCATGTGATGTGTTTTAAAAAAAAAAAAAAAAAAAATCTGACAGATTTGATCCATGCTTACATCACTTCACAGAATTTGAGGAACTTTAGATTTTGGGTGGTGACAGAATGTTTTGCCTATGTGGACTATCTCCACCAGCTAAAAATTTCCATAACGCATCTAAATCTGTTTTCAATGTTGTTCGATCTCTCATGATCAAAGATATAGGATCAAGCCCATTCATAGTTGATGAACTTGCCTCACTAATGACTTTCGCTTCTATTGATCGTTATGAATCTCCAGAGGCACGATATTCAAGAATACAAATGCAAGTAAATGGGACATACTCAATTGTTAGAATGTAATGAAATGAAAGAAAATATTTGAGCAATGTTGTACAATCAATAAAACTAGATGAATCTAATGAAATAGAAGATACAGTATTTATGAAATTGAATGGAAACTAAAATAAGTGTTGGAAGGAGTTGTATTACTCACAAAATATTGATTCATACTGTTCTATGGCTGCCAAAGCATGGTTGAAATTGTGGGGTTCGATGGTGGACAGTCGGGGGTATGTAAAGAAGTCAAAAGGGCGCTGTAAAATTGATGGATGAGTGTTGGCTATTGGGAAAATTGGGCCTGGTCGGGTTCAGCTGGATGCTGAAAGGGTACTGTTTGGAAAGTGGGTTCAGTAAAAGTGGGGTAAATTGGTTATGGATACAGTAAGATGTTGAGATAAAACTGAGGCTGTATGGGCTGTTATGAAAGCAGTAAGGTACTGAATTGGGACCAATTTGGGCCTAGAAATCAGATCTGGGTACAGGACAGTAGATATATCGAATTTGATTCAGATGTTACAACAAGACAAGGTTGCTGCCATTTGGAGAAACATGTCTAAGTGTTGTCTAGATGGTTTTAGGTGGAACAAGGGACTATTGAGCAGTTTTTTGGGCTGCTGGAATGCAATGAGCAGCAGAAAGAAGTGCAAGTTCCATACACAACAATTTTTTTTTAAAATAATAATAACAATGAAAATTCACCCAACGCAATGATAAACAAATGGAAGTAAAAGCAATAGCAGAAGCTAAATGAGACAGGAAAGTAAATTGCATGAAACAGAAATTGAAAGATTTTTTCCTTTTGTGGAAATTTTCAGAATTTTTTTATGAATAAACTGAATGAGAATCAATGGGAAATTAACAAAAATAACTTTTGGAATCCGAAATAAGGAAAGACCCGATTGGTACTTACTTGCTCTGATACCAAAATGATGAAGGGTGCATTGATGTGGAATCTTCACACACATCTTGGAGTCCACCAGAGTCTTCACACATTCGATATGCCAACGAGGCTTCACACACGGCCAAGAGAGGGTTTTTCACCAACTCAATATAGGAATGGAGAAAGATGAACATCCATTGATTTTCTTTGAAGAGCATTACAACCTGCATGAGCGTGCAATTAACGAAAATCTGCATGAGCATCTTTTCTTCTCTCATAGGAAGATTAGAAAAAGGTTCCAAGGCCCTCAACTGCAGTCTTTGCTTCAATCTATCAGCATTTCTGATGCATCTGACTAACTTCTCTCCTTTTCCTTTTTCTTCTTTTTGGCAATTCAGGTAATTTTTTATCTATGGCTCCATTCACACATGTAAATCATCTTGGCACTTTTAAGCCTTAGTGTTTTCTCTCTCTTTTGCAATACAATTAACCAAAAAAAAAAATTATATGGAGTAATAGGCAATAACATTGACTCTCAATAATAGTTACGAAATTCATTTTGTTTCGGACGAATTTTCCAAGAAATTCATTTTGTTTCGGACGAATTTTCCAAATTATTTTGGTTGGTCCATTAAAACGAACTAAACATCCCCCCCCCCCCCCCCCCCCCCCCACACACACACACACACACAAAAAAAAAAAAATCACCCAGAAATCCATTCCTGTTCAAGAAAATTTCCGAATTCAATTCAAAATGGACGTTTTTCCAAAGTACTACACAGAGTTCACTGCTGGGTTGTTGACTTGCTATGATGATAATATTATTATACATGCCATATTGATGGCAATAATTTGTTACGTTGACAACATTATTATTTGTTTAATTATTTATATCATACATGCCATATTATGAGTTGATTTAGTAGATTAAAATAAATGTCTCAAATCATATTTTTAAATTTTAACATTAATCCTATATTTTCTATATCTATATTTAAATTCATATATTTTCCCAAAACAAAACTCCAAAACATTTTGCCAAATTTCTCAATTGGCCGAAACATTTCGGTTTGGAGGCCAAAACAAAACGGGATCTGAAATGAATTTCTCAACTATGCTCTCACGTAGAGATTACCCTTCTAGTTAAAGTGGTCAATAATCTTTGACTCTCAATTAGAGATTGATTATTTCTAATTAAGGATCCTAAAGATTTTGACTTACTCATCTTTTTATCTTAAGCAAATTACAATCAATTTGAGCATCCTACAATATGATATTGGGCATGTGACATGACCTTAATGCCCTTATTCAACATGTGACTAAGGGCATGTTTGGTAGCTCTACTCTTCTTCTGACAGATCCAGTAAAATAGAGCCATTAAAAAAAGAGTCATACAAAGAAGAGGCTAAAATAAACAACATGTTTGGTAATGCACAAATCTATTTTAAATAGACTATTTGGTATGCCCTTTTGTTTGCCTCTTTTTAGAAGCATTTGCCTCTTATTAGAAGCGTATTTATGTCATTATTTAATACTTGTTCCTCTATGTATTTGTATGAAAACACAAATTGTTGGCACAGTATTGGGGCAAAATTAAAATTAAAGAAGTTAAAGTAAAAACTGAGACAGTCAAAATTAGCCGGTGATGACAGAATAGTAATGTGGAGGGAGGCTGGGATTGCTCAAAGAGTCCCAAAAGATGCTACCCATTATTGACCATGCAACAATTTGTATGGTTATGAATTGAGATAAAACAAAGCCAGAAAGATATCTTCTGATCGGTGAGTGCGACCCTCTGCCCAAGGCTGGCTTGGTCCAAGTTGCTACAGAAGAGTATTTTCATTTTTCAGATCTATCCATGAAAAAAAAAAGCATGATGAAAGCAGAAGATTACCACAACCTTTCACATGATCCCATCAAAGGTCTAACAAACAAATACGCTTAAAAAACCCAACTTTAAGCAAGAAAAGCAACAAAACCCAAACCCTGACGAGGCTTCGCTGCAGGCATTAGACTTCAAACAATAGAAACCCAAGCATTATCAAAACCCTACTATCTACCAAACGCATGCTCGATTTTCAACAAAAACCCAAACATGAAAAAAGAGTAGAAGATAGAGAAGTTGAGAGAGATAAAAAGAACAAGGAAGACTCTCTGCAGAACGGCTGGCTTCGACCTTCTTGGGTTAGATTAGATGTTGTTGAAGAAGCGACAATGGAAAAACGAGAGAAGAAGGAGATGCATTCTACTCCCACTGCTTCAATGTATCGATGCCCTAAACTCCTTCTGAAATCGGTTTTATACAAAGGACTTTCGTTGCCAATTAAACAACATCCAGGGGCATTTCCGTCTAGAACAATACCCAGCGCCTCTGCTTTTCCCAGAGGGGGGAACTCTAATTTCTATGGGCTCAGAAATCAGCATTTCCATTTAAGAGGATATGCCTCTATTTGTCTAAAGCGGGTAGAGGATATATTGGCGTGCCAAACGCCTCTATTTTTCCAATCCTCTGAAATTGATAGATATTTAGATAAATTGAGGCTCAAATTAGAGAGACCAAACATGGGCTAATTAAAACATAAACTATGGGTCCTCTTAATGGGCTACGCCTATGTTAGTCGTCTTGGGCCTTCTTTGATAAGTGAATTTTGGCCCATGGCCTACATCAAGTGCCTTATTGGATTGGATTCCTCTAAGGGTATGCTTTTGCTCCCTTTGTATTTGGCTTGGTAATGGACAACTTAATAGTAGTAATCCAAGATGAAGTTCCATGGTGTAGGTTGTTTGCAAATAAAGTATTACTAATTAACAAAACAAGAAAGCAAGTAAATGACAAGCTAAAATCTAGGAGAAGGCATCAAATGACGAAGCCTAAGATGAAGCACACTAAAAAGGCCCAGGCTAATTTATGCAGCCCACTTGTGGTGCAACAAGACCAAATCAAGCCCATGCCAGGTCACATGAGACTCAACAGACCCACAAGCTGAGTCAGCAAATCCATTGGGTCCAAACTAGTTCAAAGCCAAAACTACAAGGCCTAAGCAATCATACTAGCTTAAGACCAGTTCAATCAAGCCATGGCTAGGATCAGTCAGGCTTGGACATGACAAGACCAACCAAGTTCAGCTAGCATCTGCAAAAAAAAGAAAAAAAAAATGCAACAGCCCCCTCAGAGGTTTGTAAACAAGATTGGATCAGACATGTCATAGTGCTCCAAGATACGCACATAAACTGCATGTTCATTTCTGTTTGTTTCAGTTTTTTCTGGTGTTGTTCAGTAGTTGTTTTGATGGACTTGTGGCATTCAGGAGCTCTCCATTCTTTGGTGCAGCCACTTCTTCAATAGTAAATAGACACAATTGGGTTGAGAGTTGAGACTACATCAATGAGTCGAATGGGTTGAAAATTAGTAGATCGAAAATAAAATACATGTAGTCAGAGAGAAAGCAAGAAAATGAAAAGTCAACTATCGAAAAAGGAGCTCAAGGCAATGGATCAAAAATAAGCAAATCAAAGATGGAATACATTGAGTAAAAGTTTAGTTGAATGAAGAGTAAGGAAGTTGAGATAGTCAAAATTGAAAACAACTTGGTACCACATTGTGATATATTTTGATATATAGTAGCAACAGTGGTAAAAAAAAATAGGGGTTCTGAATTTTTTTTATAACAAACACAACCAGCATAAGAAGCAAATAGTGGAGTACACTAGTGGAGTGATGCACAATTCTTCGAAGCCACTTCCATTAAGAGGCATTTTCATTAGATGACCTTCAGACCTACTTTGTCTGCGGAATGTTCAACAAACAGATGAGAAGATAATGTACAAGTGGCTGAAATGCATATGCTGAGAAACATGTACAGATGTGCAAGGAAGGATAGAGTTTGGAATAAATAGATAACAGGAAACCAACGTATACCTGAAATAGGGAAAACAAATTCCAAGAATGTCATTTCAAATGGAATGGGTACATTCAGAAGAGGCCAAAAACAACCTCCTTGATGGACAACTTGCAAGTCTAAAGGTAACAAAAGCAACAAAAAATATATAAGTGAGAGACAAAAACCCCATATTCTCAAAGTTGGTGCAGCCAACCACGATCAACGGTGAAGATCAACATCCGATGGTGTGATCGAGTCCTCAGACTCAAGCCCAAAGACAACTTAGAAGAAAAACAGCCAAAGACAACTCACGGTAATACTGAGAATTCTTATTATCAATAGCATGCATACAACAGAGAATTCCTCCCTATATATAATAGAGGAATCATCTAAATAGGGAAACAGACTCATTACAATAATCACTAAAATCTCTCAATCAAATCACTTAAATCTCTCCATTTGACTTAAATCTTTCTCACTAAATCAAAGCAAATATAATAAATTAAGAATCTAATTAAGGCAAGAAAAATGAAAGAAGATTTTCTGATGGGGCCCATCAGCGAGCCCTATTCTTTTTGGACCGTACTGCATCAAAAGTGCTCTTATGGGTGATACCCTTGTAAAACTTCAAATTCCCTTGGTAGAGTCACTATCAAGTCTTTGGTGTGCTCATTCACACAAACGCGGAGAGAGATTTTAAATTCATATTATATAGGTTAAATAGGATTGACTTGTTCAGAGCTCCCTAGTAGATCTCTTTTAGCCTCAGGTCAAAAGTAGAGTACTAGAGCGAAATTTATTTAAGGTAAAAATGTAAAAAGAATATGCAGCAAAGCTACAATATTTTTAGAAAGTTAGATTTTTTAGGTTTATTTTCAATAGCACCTAAAATAAATGTACGTATCAAACCTTTCAATGTCATAGATTTTCTATATTACCGTATAAATTTAAATAAAAAAAACCTGATATATTACTTCATCTACATTAATACTCATGTCTTTGAAGGTAAAACACACTTAATGTTTTAATTAACAAACAGTTGAAACAAAATTTCATCAATGTGTACTACACTACTACTTAGTAGTTAGTGCACACTAGTTACTAGTTACTGTGTCAAAAGTGCTTCCCATGTGTTTGAGTGTGGTTGAACATCCCATGGATAAGGCTGTGATGTTTGAACCAAACCCAAATTGACAGGTTATAGCTTTGAGAGCGAAGATGATGAGATGAAAAAAACACATTAAAGATTTACTAAAAGAAAGAAGTGGAAATGACCATTCAAAAACGAAGAAGAAGTGGATATGATGTGCCCCACCAACCCAACATCACCATAGGGTCCTCGAAAGAAAACCAACATTTCATGTTTAACACAAACAAGGTTACCATTAACTTAGAGTACAGAGTATAGATATTGGATACAGCAACCTACATATAGGATTGAATGAGAATGGCTTGATCAAGAGACGATAGAATTTCTCCTTTTTGAAACTACTAAAAAAATAATTTTCTTTACTTTCAAAATATATCAAAATGCATCTAAAAAATCCATAAGAGAGTTCTTTTAGGAAGAAACCAGTTCTCCACCATTGTAAATAATTCAAAGCATTCAATGTTATACTAGGATCCCAGCTTGACATACCCAGACTCAGAAGAAAAGGCGTTGATGGCTCAAGTTGCATTTCTGAAAAGGTGTTGATCACTCAAGTTTCATGGAATCCCTTTTTCCCATCACGTTCACCAAAAAATGTAGGAAGGAGGTCTATATTTCATTTAAATTGTTTGTCCTTTGCGAGAAAATCAACAACAATAGAGATAGTGTCTGCATCTGGTGAAATATATCTCGTTGCCATTATATGGAGGAATTCAATCGCTTTATGCATTTCATTAATTTTACAAAATTCACGGATAATTGCATTGAATGTGCAAGTGTTTGGCAAGAAATCATTTTCTTCCATTTCCAAGAACAACACATTAGCCTCCTCCAACAAACCTTCATTACAAAGACCGTTGATGATGATAGTATAGGTAATCACATTAGGTATCAAACCATTGCCAAAGATGCTATCGAATAACAATTTTGCCTTTCCAATTTCTCCAACTCTACACATACCATCAATTAGGATGTTAAAAATCTTGATACAAGGCCTAAAGTTATAGTTGCTCATTGCTTGAAATACTTCCATTGCCTCGACGATGTAATAATTTTTGCAAAACCCGGTCAGGACTTATGCCATGAGCTTCCATCTCATTGATGAGATTCTGTGCAGCCTTAACACTGCCAACACTAAATAATCCACTCAAAAGAGTGTTATAGGTAACAACATCAGGTACCAGTCCCTCACCACGCATATTCTGAAAGATACTCATAGCTTCATTCGTTCTCCTAGACTTGCAATAACCATTAATCAAGATATTGTAGCTATACACATTGTGCTCAAGGCCCCAATCCACCATGGAATCAAAGATCTTTACTGCAGAGTCCATTTGGCCCTGCGAGCAATAACCACGCATCAATGTAGTACAACAAACAGTATTAGGCCTCTCACCTTTCTGAAACATCAATTCAAATAATTCATGTGCATCTTTGATCATTCCTTCCTTACAAAGGGCATCTATCAACACAGAGAATGTTATGACGTCGAGGGATATATCCCTACCAACCATATCATTGAATAACCTTGTGGCTTCTTTCCACCAGCCCGAATTACACAAGCCATGAAGTAAGGAGGTGTAAGTGACAACATTTGGCGAAATGCTAGTATCAATCATTTCTGAAAAGAGGTCTATAGCCTCATTCAACAGCCCATCTTTGCAGAGGCCGTCTATTAAAATGTTGTATGTTGTAGTGTTAGGCCTGTAACTTGCCTTCTTCATGTCCCTAAACAATTGGAGAGCGGCAACAGTGCTTCTTATTTTGCAAAGCCCATTCATCAGGGTATTGTATGTAATCACATTGGGTGCGTGCCCCTTCTCCAGCATTTCCCGAAAGAGGTCCAAGGCCTCTTGCATCAAGCTGTCCTTGGAAAGAGCATCAAGGACTGTGGTATATGTAATGGTGTCTGGCTTACAGCTTCCCCTCTCCATCACCCTCACCATCTCAAGAGCAGCATCAACTTTTCCTATTCTACAAAGCCCATTCACTATGGTAGTGTACATAATGGTGTTTGGCTTACATCTTCCCTTCTCCATCGCCCTCAGCATCTCAAGAGCAGCATCAACTTTTCCTGTTCTACAAAGCCCATTCACTATGGTTGTGTACGTAAAGGTGTTTGGCTTACATCTTCCCTTCTCCATCGCCCTCAGCATCTCAAGAGCAGCATCAACTTTTCCTGTTCTACAAAGCCCATTCACTATGGTAGTGTACATAATGGTGTCTGGCTTACATCTTCCCTTCTCCATCGCCCTCAGCATCTCAAGAGCAGCATCAACTTTTCCTGTTCTACAAAGCCCATTCACTATGGTAGTGTACATAACTACGTCTACAGGGTACCCATTCTCCACCACCTTAGCCAAGAATTCAGTGGCCTCATCAATCTTATTGACCAAGCAAAGCCCCTTCAACAGAGTTGTTAAAGGCACGGCACCAGTCTCATTACCTCGTTTAAGGATTTCACCAAATATGGCAAACCCAAGATTCATCTGTTTCAAATGGCAGAAATTATTGAGTATAATGTTGAACGTAATATGGTTCGGTATGATCCCAATCAAATTCATGTTTTCGTAGACAGCAACCACAGAGGAATAATTCTGAATTCTGACTAAAGCACCCAACAGATGATTAAAACGACCAATGCGTGTGAATGGTTCCATAAGAACCATCTCATGGAACAAACCCAATGCCCCCATCAAGCTTTATGTCCCCCCATTTACATAGATTTTTCACAAGATTTAAGAAGAGGATTCGGTTTGATACATCACTGGAATTCAGTTTCAGTTTCTTTGCAGCATTATTAGGATGATGGGAATCGCTGATAATCCCAATTGGGTCTGACATGGTAGAAGACAGGGTAGTAAGAGTACCCTTGTCCTTTTGGAGTGCAGCAGTTGCTATTGCTGAAGCTCCCCTTTGAGTTGGAACCATTTTCCCAGGCTGAAGAAAATAACCTAACCCCTCTTACCAATTTTCATTCTGCAAAGACTCCCTTCAAGGAAAAGGAACTGAGATGAATATAAACAAGCGACACTACCTTAGTTTAAAACGATTTATTCAAGGAAGGAATTAACAGCAAACCAACCAAACTCAAATCTAGAATGAACGATAAAAGCACACTACCTGCTCGCGATAACCACATCACCGGAGTAGTGGCAGAGAAGATGAGCTTTGCCCTTTCTATCTTTCTTGCTCTTTTTTTTTCTTCTGTAAAGAGGAGTCTTCTAGAGATGGGAGGAGGGAGTCTTGCTTCAGTTTCGTTTTACATGGGGGCATCCGGCCACCTTTGGAGATTTTATTTTTCTTTTTACCCAGATTACGGGCTGGACCCAGCCCTCTAGTGAGGGATGTGGACTTGGGTGAGGTAAGGGAGTCAAGCAGACCTCGGGGGAGGTATAACAGTGCTTGAGAAAGAATGTGACTATTTAGGTTTGAATCTGGACAGCCAGATAAGGACCTAGGTTTGAATCTGGACAGCCAGATAAGGTCCGTCACCTCTTATCATTGGGGGTAAGAGGCCGGTCTTCACCTTTAGAGATTTATCGTGTTAACTAGAGGCTCGTATTATCTAAGTTAGATATAAGTATGATTTTTCAAAATGTAGGTGCATCTTGGGGAGGCTTCTCAGCACTTCTAGGAAGGTAAAATGAAATTTATTTTCCAAAAGCCGCCGCGGAACAAGCTGGGGCTATTCTAATAGATTCCTGTTTCAAAATCATGGTGAGATAGAGAAGACTTCCAATGAATTGATTATATAGAGTAGGCCCTCGTTTTTTGTTTTATTTTTTCTATAACCTCTACTATCTCCCACCAGCCAACTCAAGAGACTTTGGACCTGCACCCGGCCGAGAGTTAATCCCTAGGGGCACCTGCAAACCCTCTTAGGGTATGTTTGTGTCATCCATTTTTGTAGAAAATGTATTATTTTTCTACAGAAAACTAATTTTTCATGTGTTTGGTGCGGCAGTTTTTTGCTGAAATGCTTTTTCGCCACGTCAACAGTTTTCTTGAATAGCCTGGAAATAGGAGGATATGGGAAGTCTATTTCCGCAGAAAACTTAGCCCTTTTTAATTGCTTCATTTCCTCACTCCCCTATTTAATACTATTTTTTATTAAGGAATCTACAACCATACCATTTCATCGATGAAATCGTTTTTGCACTAAACATGAATTTCTAACTTCTGCGGAAAACCATTTCTGAGGTATTTAAAAATTATAGACTTTGCTAATGTGGCAATTTCATCTTTCCAAGAAATGTGCCTGTACACAAACATGTCCTTAAGGATCTTAATGTTCAGCTTAAAAGTAGTATCGATAATCTTGAAACTTGTAAGTTGAGCCATTGACGGCAAAACTTTAGCATACTTCCTCTGACGAATATGAATGCCAAACATTGTTTAGTCAAGTGTCATATATCTTTCATCTTAAAGGTATGCATGATGGACCGCGCTCCTGCTCGGTTCTACCGAGGTCGGCGGACGTGGGAGTCCGTCGGGTCCGACCCTTTCGTAACCGGGGGGCAGGGGCGTGCATCAACATTTCTTTTTTTGTGGGTGTGCCAGATTTTCTATTTTTACTTGGAATTGCAAGTGGTGATCCGGAGATCAACCTTCGCAAGTAAAAAGGAAATCAACTTCTTTCAAGTTTTCCATTGCACATATATTTAAGAAAAGAGACATTTTTCTTAGTTTGCCGTGAAAGGCGATTTCTTTGGCATTTATAGCCGATTTTGGCGTTTATAGCCGATTTTTGGCGTTTATAGCCGATTTTGGCGTTTATAGCCGATTTTGGCGTTTATAGCCGATTTACAACCCTTATCAATAATGAAAGACAAGAATTGTGATTTTTGTCTCTTTTGAAAAAATACAAACTACAATGAAAAGCAAGAAAAGGAGGATCTAACTTCTCAGGAGATTGTGGGGGACTCGTTTAGATTGACGGTCGCAAGCCATATGTGGGCTTCGCCATCATCCATGCAGATGAGAACAGAGGATGCTATTTGATTCGCTTGGCTTGGCTATAACCTCAGGTTTTTAGAAGACAAAGACCAAAGGAAGGTCCTATGTCCAATAAAAAACCGAGTAGACGGGCTGAAAAGCCATATCTAAGCCATTGGAGGCAGGAGGAGAAGGCAAGGACCTTGGGGGGGGGTACCCCCCAAGGGACTTTTGTCACCTTGTTGCGGTGGCCGGTGTAGAACTTCCGCAGAGTTTTCTCTCTTTTTCTTTCTCTGGATTTCTGACTGCTGTCTGCTGATGTTTGTTGTCTGTCGTTCTTCTTGGAGAGCCCTCCTATTTATAGGCTTTTAGGTAGCCTTTTAGGTGGGTTTATGGGCTTTTATTGTCATTAAGCCGCATAATGGGAGGAGTTACAAAAATTGAATTGTTTATTTTGTAACTCCTTTTTCTTGGCTTCTGATTGGCCGGAGGAGATTGAGGGCATTTAATCGCCTTTAATCGCCATGATGGGAGGAGTTTCATGGGTTAAATGCCATGAATCTCTTGACTTGTAACTCCCGAATGCTTGCTTCTGATTGGGCCGTCCAAAGAAATGGATTAATGACTGTAATAAAGTTAGTCAATTAATCGCATTAAGTGGTCGCCGAGCAGCTGAAGAGTCGCGGGCCGTGCCACGTCTTTTGAGATTCTTCTGTTGATGATCATCGATGGATCTTCATGTAGATCGACATCAGATGATCATGTAATTTCAGGTGTTTGTTGCCAACAGCGGGTCGGTGCCATCTGTCCTGTCGATTTCTCGATCGGTCGGGTGGAAAGCACACTTTTTTTGGTTGACCGGGTGGTGATCAATACTGTCTTTGATACTCTTGATGATTTACCCGTGTTTTGGACGGATGTCAGAGGACTTGGTGTCTCAAAAGCATGAATTTTGGAAAGTACCAGGGGCTGGGCTCCTCGAATCGCGAAAAAAACGGCGAAAACCGGGGTTTCCGGGGCTTTCCCGGCGACCCCGGGGTCCAAGGTCGCCGGCGACCCTGGCCCAGGGTCGCAGGGGTCTGCGACCCTGGGGGGGTTTTCCCCCTTTCGTGTCCCGTTTTGCGTCCGTTTTTGCTTTTTTCTGATTCTTTTTTCTTCTGTACTTTTCCTTGACATTTTGACCATTTATTGGCCTGATTTCTTTGTAGGAAACCTGATGAGAATCCTTGCATTTTATTTTGCAAAGTTTCCAATTTCCTGAGAAAGCCGAAGACTTTGTCGCGCAGAGCTGCCGATTTTCCGTCAGAAGCTGAAACTGGGTCAAACGATGTCGGAATGACCTGAAATTTGGTGTGAAGCCTCCTGAGCAATAAATAAGACCAACCATAGGCTTTTGTTTGAGTTTCGAAGCCGTTTGGGGTCCTATCACCTGCAGACTTGCTTTTTGTCGCGATGAAGATGTCGCGGTTTGATGTGTGGTCAACCGATGTCCGATTGACTTGAAATTTGACAGGGGACCTATTGGAGTTATTTTAAGATGATCCATAGGTTCTGTCTTGGAAACCATGGTCCCGGAGAGCTTTTGTCGCCGAGAGGCCTGATTTGGCTGTCGGAGAAGCGAAGTTAGGCCAAATGATTTTGAAATGGCCCGAAACTTCTTGTGTACTCCTCTTTTGGCTGTCTGGAAGAATCTTGCAGTTTTTGTTTGATTCTGACAAGATTTTATTTTGGAAGCAGCATTGCCTATTTATGGCAGGTTGCGACTTCATGTAGCTCTTTGGATCTTGAAAAGGCAAAGTGACATTTTTGGTGTCAACAAATGCCCCCTCGAGGTACAGCGGCGAGTTGCTTAACTTTTGTAGTCGATGTGCCTCGAAGAGATTTTTTGAAGGAGAGCGTGTGACTTGACCAAGAGTCTTTGAGCAATCTTTCTTTTTGGTATTTGTAGCCTTTTGAGCTTCTAGGGGAATTTTATGGTAGTGAAAGGGATCACGTACCATCTCGAGGCAAAGTTTTGAAGATGACATCAGGGATGTGGATTTGGGTTTTGACCTTGTGACCTAACAGGCTATATGTGGCAGGTTAGGGGGTCGGGTTTGGTTTTGATCGTGTGACCCAACAAGCTGTATGTGGAATGTTGGGGGATCAATTTTGGTTTTGATCTTGTGACCTAACAGGCTGTATGTGGCAAGTTAGGGGATCAAGTTTTGGTTTTTGGTTTTGGTCTTGTGACCTAACAGGCTGTATGTGGCAAGTTAGGGGACCAGGATTTGGTTTGATGGAATGTCAATTTCAAGAATTTGGCTCAATTTGGTAGATGAGGCTGGATGGCTTGATTTTTGGAAGCTCATGGGGCTTGGAATTTTCTTTTGTATGGTCCAATCAACTCAAAAGAGGCATGGAACCATTTTTGTATGCTCTTGGTAAGAGGGATTTCTCTTTGACTAAAAGCCCAAAATTTATTTCTCTTTTTTTTTTTTTTTTTTTTTTTTTTTTGTGCCTAGGTGGTCAAACCTGGCTCATATGGGCTAACCCATGGGACCTTAAGCTTTTGAAATAGCTTAGATCTCATACGGTGTCATTTTTGTAAAGAATATCCAAAAATATCTCATTTGGATAGAGAATATCCAAGAATATCTTTACTTGGAGAGAATCTCTCATGATCCCTTTATTTTTGGGATAGAATATCTCAAGATATCTTTCTTTTGGGAAAGAATCCGTCATAGATTTCTTCTTGGGAGAAAATCCCTCATTGATTTCTTTTTGGGAGAGAATCCCTCAAGATATCTTTCTTTTGGGAAAGAATCTTTCTAATTTCTTTCTTTTGGTAAGGTTACTAATTAGTAACACTTACCTCTTTCTTCTTTCCTTCTTTGGTTTGCTCTCCTCTATAAAAGCAAGGAGAAGGTTGGATCTCTTGCTCTTATTACTTTCTTTTGCAATAATCTCAAGAGGGCTTCAAGACCAAGAGCTTTTCTTCTTCAAGATCTTCAAGACTTTTCTTCTTCTTCTCCATCAATGGCTTCAAGTAAGTTCTTCTTTTTCAAGAAAACTCCATTGTAGGAAAAAAAAGTTCTTTCTTCTTCTTTTTTTTTTGTTTGTTTCTTTTCTTTTCTTCTTTTTTTTTTTTTCTTTTTCACGTGTTTGCCTCCTTTTTTTTTCACACGTTTTTTTTTTTTGCTTTCTTTTCTTTTTTTTTTTCATGTTTTTTTTTTATTGTGTGGGCCGTACGGACAGATCCGTACGGATCTGGCCGTACGGCCACGTGGCCTGTGGGCCAGCACGTTTTTTTTTTTTTTCTTTTTTTTTTTTCTTTCCCTCCCCCCTTTTTTTTTAGAGAGTTTCGTTTCTCTTTTTTTTTTTGTTTTCTTTCTCCTCCCTCTTTTTTTTTTTTTAGAGAAAGTTTCTTTTCTCTTTTTTTTTTTTTTGCTCATCATGATAATGCATTTTTTTTTTTCAAATCTAAATGTTCATGCATGCCTTTAATTTGTAAATTAAATTTGTAGCATGATGTGATAGCATACCTGAAAGCTTTTGCAATTTTGGGAACTTGGAGCTCGCAGTGATGTTGAGCCCTTCCTGATTTTGCGGAGACTTTTAGGTTCGAAAGTTTGGAGTTTCGGAGCTCGCAGCGATGTTGAGCCCATCTTCAAGCTTTCTATTTCTTTCGGGATAGTTCCTTTTCTTTGGAATTGCCCCGTCATCATGTCAAAATTTCGCCAGATTTTTTTTAGCGAGATTCTGTCATTTTGATGTTTGATCTTTTTCTTTTCCATCCTTTTCAGGTGGTTCCTCCAGAGCGAACAAGGGTAAAGAGCCTGCTACAAGCGTACCTCGTCGATCTTCTAGATCCTCTAATCCGGCCGTTCAGCAGGCTTTCGAGAAGGTCCAGTATGTTGAGAGAAATCTGGAAGAGTGCGACTCCCTCAACAGAGATGAGATGAGGCAGCGACTGATCACTCTCAAGGGAGAGGAATTCTATAAGATCATGGTAAGCAGTCGTCCATGGCTGATGGAAGATCAGAGCGTTTTGCCCAAGCCTACCTTCTTCTTTGGTGATGCAGTCCCTGATGACATGACATACCAGAGGAGATCTTTTCAGTTTTCCTTCACAGCAGATGGTGAGAAGAAGACTGTTACTACCCGGTCGATGTTTGATCGCACCGTCTCGATTCTGAGCCTTGCCCCCACGTGCCCTAAGAGGGAAGATCCTCCAAGCTGGGTGAGAAGGACAAATGTAATCAAGACCGGGGTTTTTGTCGGCGGTTCTCCTGGATATACGGAGAGGTCGCCTGTTGACATGGACTTGTTGATGCCATCAAGCGGCTACCAGGGCTCTGATTATCCGTCGGTCGATTTGAGACCGGTGGGCCTTGGTATTTTCAGCGGTGACGGCAGCAATTGGATCAAGCCTTTTCGACTTCGAGGTCGTTTCAATGCTGACTCCGAGTGGAAGTCGTGGACTGATCGCGTCCTGCTGATTGGTGGCGCCGTTTTGAAGGAAGCCGGGATTTTTTGATGCGGTCCGCGCCTTTAGGGAGACCGTGATCTTTTCCGACGAGGCCTTCATGGCTATGCTGGAGTCGTTCCTCCCTCAAACCAATACCTTCGTTGTGACGAATGGTGAGATTGGTTTTTCTTTGAAGGAGTTGTTGGAGCGCCTTCAAGTATGGTGAAGCGCTTTGGAGGCTTACAGGACGGGAGAAATGCATGGGCTTTTTATAGTGCTGAAGACACTACAGCCATGATTTCTTATCCTGTGTTGCTGACTTCCCGGACTGCCGGCTTTGCGAAGTGGTTCGCGGAGAGCTTCTCGGCATATCGGGGACTTTCCAGGAAGGAGCTTGATGTGAAGCTGGCATCTGGAAAGGGTCTTGGAAAGTCGGATGGCATCCGGCGAGAGGAAGTTTGGGCCTTCCTTTCAGGAGAGAAGCACAAGATAGGCTTTCTCGGTGACCAGGGCGTCATCGGTTCTGAAGCTGTTCGAGAAATACCTGACGAGGCTTTGGAGCAGCTAGAACAGGAGGAAGCCAAACTTGGCGCTTGGATGCAAGCGGCACAGAGGCAAGCTTCCGTGGAGTCTACTGGCAAGAGCAGACCATCCAGTGATGAGTCAAGTGGGAAACCTGACTCTGACGGCGGGGTAGGTTCTTCTAAGAAGCGAGCCCGCAGAAGTAAGAGGAGGAGGAGTCATCATCGCAGCCAGGGGCAGCATGAGGATTCTCCTAACTTGGAAGTTCCTCTTACTATTAATGAGGATGTGCCAGTGGATGCTGACGAGCCTCCGGAGAAGAGAAGCCGAGAAGAAGAGACCGTCGGTGAAGGTATGATTCTTCCTTTTTCTCTTTCCATTTCTTTTCATGGGATTTTTTCCATGTTATGATTTGCTTCTTGTTTCTGCTTTTCTTCTTTTTTTTTTTAGCAGAGGAAGACTTGGTGATGCCAGAGGTCCCAACCAATGAGGTGGTGATGGATCCTGTCGAGGCACCTGAAGAATAACCGACGGGTTCTGGAGTAAATCCAGAATCTCCAATTGGTACAACTTCTTTTGTTCTCTCTTTTTTTTCTTTCTTTTTTGTTTGTGACTTGGCTTGCTAACACATTTTTTTTTTGTTGCTAGCTGACTTGCCACAGGGTTCTGATGACTTTGAACCATCGATGGACGCAAATGTTGATGATGCTTTCGATGAGTTCATGGAGGAAGAAAGTGTTCCGCCAGTCGTCGAAGAAGGTATTTTGTAGTTATAACTCTGATAATGATTTTCAAACAGGGTCATATTCGTACCTTTTTGTGTTTCCTTTGCAGGTTTTGAAGTGGCAGAGGAGGATCCGTCGCTTCCAGAGCAAGAGATGCCAGAGGTTGATCCAGAGGTAGAGATTCCTGGGACTAGCTCTGACAATATTGAGGAGATTCCTCGCGCTGAGATTCCTTCCCGAGCAGGAGCAGCTTCAGCTGGAAAGAGTTCTTTTGTTACTCTTTCAACAGATGATGACATGAGTAGCCGACCAACGGAGTTGGGCGAATCCTCAGCTGGGCCATCCCTTCTTTTTGCGAAGAAGGTGGTGTTGCGAGTTGTGAGCTCTTGGATTGAGACTCTCTTCTCTGGGCACTTGGAAGTCGGATTTGGCATGATCCAGCATGTGCAGGAGATTCTCAGTGATGCTGAAGAGGCTGGTCTGGATGTCACAGGTGCCAGGGCGATCGTTGATAGGATCATTGCACTGGGTGACAAGTGGTTTGAGACCGTGAGTTTGGCTGATGACCAGTTCTTCAAGGAGATGTTCCTGGACCCTGCTGATAAGGCTAAGTCTGACCTGGATGAGGCTACAGAAAGCAGGAAGCTGGCAGTCCGAAAGAGGAACTTAGAAGAGATAGCCATCATCAGGCTGACACATGACCTCAACATCCTTGACAGGGAGGTCGATGAGGCCAGGAAACGTCTTGAGCATTTGCAGGCACAAGTCGCTGCGAAGTGGACTGCCATAATAGAAGCTCGCGACAGGGAGAGTGCCCCTGATTCACCAGGTTGCAGATGCCGAACGGGTTCTCAAAAGGAAATCTGATGAGGATGAACAATGGCAAACTGCTCGAGGTAAGCTTCCTGGTGTGAGAGAAGGGGTACAGCCACTCCAGCATCTCATGGCAAGTTCCTGAAGAAGCGTGCCTTGGAATCCTTAACGGCTGAGGCTAAAAGTCTGCTTGGGGAGCTGAACTCTTGGCTGGAGACCATTTTTGATTGAGCTCCTGTATACAGAAACCATCCTTCTTTCTTTTCTTTTTTTTTTTGGTACCATTTGTATTTTTTTGGTACTTATTTTTTGTAGTGCTTGTGAACACTCTTTTTTTTGGTACCACATGTATTTTTTTGGTACTCTTTTTTTTTGTGTAGTGCTTGTGAACACTTTTTTTTTGTTATCCCTACGCTCACTTTAATCTTTTTGTGATAAAAGTAATGCTAAATGGATTTGATCAAAAGGTTTTCATTTTGTGAAAGTCTTTTGTCAAGTGATTGTTTTGGCATGAAAGCCAGGTTTTTGTTTGTGGCGTGGAAGCCAATTTTGGCATGAGAGCCAGCTTTTCTTGTGGCATTGATAGCCGAGTTTTTTTTTTTGTTTGTGGCATCTATAGCCAATTTTGGTGGCATTGATAGCCGAATTTGTTTTGTGGCATCTATAGCCGGTTTTGTTTTAGTGGCATCTATAGCCGGTTTGTGGCATTTATAGCCTATTTTGATGGCATTTATAGCCGATTTGGTTTTCAAAAAAATGCAAGTATCGACTAAAAGTCGCCTCCCTGCTGAATGTTCTTGCAAGTATCGATGGAATGTCGCATCCTTGCTCATTCGGTTGCGAGTATCGATGGAATGTCGCATCCTCGCGGATTTGGGTGCAAGTATCGATGGAATGTCGCATCCTTGCTTTTCAAAATTTTGGTTTTGCGGGTACTGACTTGATGTCATTTCCCCACGATTTTTAAAATTTGTGGTTTTCTCGAACCTTTTGGGTTATGGATATCAACTGAAATGTTGCGTCTCCATGGTTTTGGATTTTGCAAGTATCGACGAAATGTCGCTTCCCTGCGATTTTGGAAGTGTCGAACGTGGTTCGCTTGCTTCCGATTTGTGCAAGTATCGACTAAGTGTCGCTTCCTCGCGGTTTTTAAAAGACCATTTTTTTGTTTAAAGACACGAGGGTCATGAGTTTTGACCTAAAACCATTTTGACGGTAAAAGGCAGGGTGGACTAGGGTGGAAATCCCTGAATCCGGATTTTGTTTCAAACGATGAATTTTGGGTTCAAGGGTTGAAAATTTTGGTCAAGTTAGGAAAGGTTCCTGAACTTGGATATATATATATATATTTTTTTAACAATGAAACAATGAAAGTAAGCATTGTTTTAGATTTCTAGAAATTTCAACATTTGATATGAAAATTCTAAAAAGGGGTGGGTTTAGCGAGCGTTGTACCTGGAAACCGGTTTTGGCCGTACAGGCATTGCTCTTACCCAGTTGGGTAAGTCTTCAAGGGTAGTAACCGCTTTAAGAACTTGCCATGATGGGCAGCATACATCTATCACCTTCCATGTTTAGGAGTGCGTATGCGCCATTGGAGAAAACTTTGTCGATGACGTAGGGTCCCTCCCATTTTGGCTCAAATTTTGCCTTTGGACTGTGAGCGAAGACCATTGGTCTTTTTACCGCAAGAACCAAGTCATTCTTTTTGTAGGCCCGTTGCCTGACCTTTTTATCGAAAGATCCCGCCATACGTGCTTGGTAAAGTTCAATGCTTTGTTGAGCTTCGAGCCGTCTCTCATCGAGATTGTCCAGCTCATGGAGTCGCAATTTGACATTGCTTTCTTGAGTCATGTCATTTTGCAAGGATACCCTCAAGGAAGGAATTTGTACTTCCAAGGGCACGACAGCTTCGCATCCATAGACCAAGGAGAATGGTGTGCTATGGGTTGGTCCTCGAACGGTGGTTCGATAGGCCACAAAGCTTCAGACATTTTGTCGCTCCAGTCTCTTTTGTGATTAGAGACCATTTTTTTGAGGATTTTGCAGAGTGTCTTGTTGAAAGCTTCTGCTAACCCGTTTGCTGCCGGATTGTATGGAGTCGAAGGACAGCTTTGGATTTTGTATTTGTCGCAGAACCTGTAGAATCGATGATCCCGAATTGGTGGTCCGTTATCATGGACGAATCTTTTGGGTATGCCGAAACGACAAATGATGTTGGTGCGCAGGAACTGAAGGACTGATGGTCTTCATTTCGTTAAACGCAAATGCTTCTGACCACTTGGAGAAAATAATCCGTAGCGGCGAAGATGAAGCGATGACCTTTGCTTGAAGGGGGAGAAATAGGACCTATAATGTCCATACCCCAGGCTTCGAAAGGCCATGAGATCGCTGTAGGATGTAGCCATTCTGGAGGCATGTGAATGTAATCTCCATGAACTTGGCATTGTTGGCAGCGCTTGGCAAATTGCATTGCGTCAGCTACCATGGTAGGCCAGTAATATCCTAACCTTTTTATCTGATCATAGAGCTTAGGTCCAGCCTGATGAGCTCCGCAAAGACCAGCATGAACTTCTTTGAGTGTTTCTTCAGCCTCTTGTTATGACAAGCAACATAGAAGTACTCCGTTGAAGGATTTCTGTAAAGGATTTTTGAAGGAATATCCAAATGGAAGCTTGGGGTTCGCCTTGGATGCTTACCCGTTCTTTTGGATCTTCAGGTATGATTCCGAACATAATGTAATCAATGAACGGATCCCTCCAGTCGCCAATTGAAGTTTGAAGGATTGAATCCGACTTCCGACCACTTAGTGGCATTAGCAACTGCTTGGTGGTGTTAAGAGGAGGAAGGATTCTTCTTTCGCACACTGTGACTTGCATGTTTTCCCCTTCCTGGATTGCCATGGATGCGGCAAGTCCGGCTAGGGCATCTGCACGTATGTTTTCACTCTACGAATGTGGGTGATGTGAGATGTCAAACTTTTGCAGAAGTGATTGTGCCTTGTGTAGTAGGGCAACAAATCTGGCTTCCTGACTTCAAATTTCTGATTCATCTGGTTGACGATCAGTTGAGAGTCTCCAAAGATTCCAGCATGGTGATACCAGATTCGATGGCGAGTTCCAATCCTAAGATCAGAGCTTGATATTCAGCTGCATTGTTTGTGCATGGTTCCAGTAGCGAGACAAGCGTGTGGAATCATGTATTTGTCGGGGCTAACAAAGAGGATGCCAACTCCCGAGATCAGCTGTCTTTTTTCATTTGTCCTGGTTGC